>CAXIPT010000005.1:1779653-1874965 GCA_964030475.1 Tethya wilhelma | reverse complement strand
CACACACACACACACACACACACACACACACACACACACACACGTACCCCTGCCAGATAGAGAGCTTTCAACGATGCATTCTGCGAGAGGGCTGCCACCAGTATCCCGCCTCCCTCGTCCCCTATCTCATTCCCCGACAACATCAGCACCTCCAAGGTGTCTGTGGCTCGGATAAGCTGAGCCAGAGCAGCCGCCCCATCATCTTTGATGTGGTTGTCAGCCAAGCCCAAACTCAGCAACCCTACGGTGACAAAAAACCACACAGTACACTGCACACCATTGCGTATCCATTACCCTAATCCATTACTGTAGCAGGGTTGACTGGGCATGCGTGTAATTGCAATTACTTGTGGGAAATTGACTATGAAATGCATTACCATAATTGCATTGCATCGCCGCACACGAATCAAGTAGCGTTATGTTTATATCTCACGTGTATTAGTCTTGAGCCCGTCCGCTAATGAAGCCACACCCACACATGTGATCTGATTGCCTCCCAGTCCGAGGGACTCTAAACCGATGCAGTACTCTTCAGATTCGCCCAACGAGGGGGATATTGAGCCTGCCCCTTGTCTTTCACTTTCATTATCATACTCCTGCTGCTCCTGGTGATTGTCCTCCTCACTCTCCGAGTCCTCTCTCCTCTGGACCAGACTGACGTGGGACGGAGTGACACCCAGTTCCAGAATGGGACCCAGTTTACCCGATCTGATTTGCTCTGTCAGATTAGCCTGACTCCCTGCAGAGAATAGTAATTGCACAATATTTGGCATCCTAAATGCAACGCATAATTATACTAACTAAACATAAGCAATATTATCTAAACATGAGCAATATCAGATCACACTGCTGTATACAGTTTTGGTAATCTAAGCTAGATTCACCAACAATACAGTATGATGTATCAGGTATCATAATTATCATACCTTCTCTGCTTCCTTGTTGAGTGTTGCGTCTCTGTGCTTTCAAAGCCACGGCGAGGTACTCTGCCCCTCTGTCGGTGATCCCGTTTCCCCCCAATGCCAGCCACACAAGATGGCTGTCCTCAGCATTGGAGATGAGGGCCAGAGACAACGCCTTTGCTCCTTCATCACCAACACGATTACAACCAAGCTGATTGAGGAGAGAGGGAGAGAGAGAGAGAGAAAATAAATACTTACAAAAAAATTTGTTAATTTCTATTATTTACCCCGAGCCATTTGAGTGTAGTGTTGGAGGCAAGTCCATTTGCCAGAGATTCGGCTCCAGAATGGAATATCCGATTATTCCAGAGTGACATTCCCGTCAGTGTATCATTGGTGGAGAGAGCATTACCCAAATGTTCCGCTCCAATATCACTGATGAGATTGCAGCCAAGATCGAGAGTCTTCAATATGTCATTGTTCTTCAGTGACTGAGCAATTGTGATCACTCCTTCATCACCAATCTCACACCCAGCTAGACGCAAGTGGCGCAGAGACGAAGACACCTTTAGCAACTATAGCAAAGTGGTATTATAATATTAGTAAATGCACAGAGCTGTTAGGAATGAATACGGACGACTTACATATGCCAGTGATTTTGCACCAACATTTCCAATCAGATTGCCCTTGACAGGACTAGAATTACCTCCACTTTCAGTGCTCTGTGTGCATACATATTGCTCATAAACATGTCATGATGATGATGCATTGCTGTTCATTGTGATTCAATTTCAATCAAAAACCTACCAATTCCAGTGTTCTAAGATAGCATGGTACTGATCTGTTATTGCCCAGAGATTTGACTAAGCAGCTGACGCCAAGCTGAGTAATCTCACAGCCTCCTAGACTCAACTTCCTCAAGACATGGTTGTTTTGGAGCGCTGTTGCTAACGCTGCTGCTCCATCATCGCCAATATGATGGCCCTCATAAGAGAGAGAGCGCACAGTAACGTCATTGCTCTTCAACGCCGATAGATCAGCTCTGAACTGCTTCGAGCCATACGACCCCATTTTGTTTATTTACTATATATATCGCTCAAGAGTAGGTGTGGCATGTTAAAAATATTACCATATTCATCAGTAGACACAACAAAATGCGTTCAAAAAGGGGCATGTATAGATGACCATATTGAAAGTAATTTAAAACTGTGAGATACAAAAAATAATGTATGATACATACGAAAACAAAAAAAACGAAAGAAATACTGCCAGTAAATAAAACTAGAAAAATTAATATACACTATGCAAAATAATCATCAAGACCTATATGTACACTTTGCATACATGTGTTGTGTGTATGTATGAAAGAAAATACTACACTAATGACAACAGAAGGAAAAAAAAGTAGAAAAAAAATGTTGATTGGCTTATTAAGTGTTCCTAACGACAGGGGTGGACACCGGGTCACACAAACTGGGCATCTTCTGACACAAAATCATCTACCGTAGGCCTGTAGGATGAGGAGGGTAGGCCATTGTCCTAAAACAGGGAGGAGGTGGGGGGGACGACCTTTAATGCTATTCACAACGGACCCCCCAAAAGACCCTCAGGCTGTGAATACGTTCAGCAACCCATCCCCCAAGAGAGTTTTAATGCCACCACACACACACACTTGTGTCAACCACACCTACCTGATGCATATAGGGAGGAGCACCACCTACAAATGAATCTGTATCAGGAGGAGGAATCTTCACCATCTCCATGTCATCTCCAACTGGAGCAGGAGAGGGACAGCATGAATACACAGTCCTCTCTCTCTCTCTCTCTCTCTCTCTCTCTCTCTCTCNACGCAGTACACCACACAGTGTACGTCTTATGCTAAATATCTTATTACCAATACTATTCTCCCTGCTATGATGAGTGTCTGTATAATTATCACTAATATGGCATGAGATTGCGGTAGGCTGTTTGCATTCTAGGGTTTCCGGAAAGCGCATTTGATGTGGTTTGGAGCACTCACAACACTACCAGTAGCCATTTCACAACTCACAACCTTATGCGGAACTACTTGACAGAGGAATGTCACTTGCTAATGCTGGGCGTGTGAATGGTGGAATGTATGACTGAATCTGGTCACAACAACCGTTAGTTAAATGACCATTTCCTCTTACATATCTCCCACACATATGATAACCATAAGCAGATTGAAAATACTAATTTCTCAGAAACTGTCTCACATGTACTACTTTGTACAGTTGTGCTCTATAATGAGAAAACTATTCATAACATTGTGGGCAGAAACAGGCAAAATGAATCGACCTTTGTCACCCAAACAGAACAGTGTCATAGAGTGTCACAATCACCATGACGACACAATTTAACAACTACCAACAATAATAGTCCAACTTGCTCCATTGTAAACATACGCACGTACACACATACACACACACACAAAGTGGACAGGCTTCACACAAAAGGACAGGACCTCCACCCAGCCAGACACACACAAACACACAATAAACCAGACCATTGAAGACCAGACAGCACAATACACAAACACAATAAAAACTACTGCAAAGTGTATCTAAACTAAGGAACTTAGGCCTTCGATTTTGCCTTAAATCCCATAGTAAACAATATTAGTACATATACCAATACATTATCATACTGTAGGCTTCAAAACCTCCCAACTACACACACACACACACACACACATTCACACAATATCTCAATACCAACACAAACGTTTCTAAATAAGGGAAATCAGGCCAGGTTTCAATTGTCCATAAATATGACCCACATATTAATACCCTATACGCTAGGCTCCCCAAACCCCGCCCACCTTGTCTCCACCAGTGTAGAAGTAGTACTGTAGTCTTATGATGTTGCAGTGGTCCAAGCGTCTCATAATCTGGAGCTCTCTGTTCTTGAATCTCTTGTCCTGCAGCACCTTCTTGATGGCCACTTGTTCTTCTAACCCTGAGAGTGTGGCCTGGTAGACCACACCGAACGACCCATTGCCTATGATCTTCATTCCGTAGTAGCTGATCTCCTGCTGTCTGTCCGGAGGGGCACCGACTGTCGCTAGGACCGTGGTGACCTTGTGACCATCCTTGTCCCCTGTATGTATGTATGTATGTATGTATGTATGTATAAGGTGACTATAGGTGTGTGTGTGTGGAGGTGAGAATGTCAGCAAAATGTTGTAAAGCTTCGTCCAAAAACAACAACAAGAAACAGACATATCAACAAAGTAAAGGGAAACTTTTATGGGGGGTTTTCAAAGAGCTCTAATCGAATAGTGATATGGATTACATCATGGTTTACTAATATTGTTGGGTGTGTGTGTGTGTGTGTATGTATGTGTGCAGTAGACTTTTATTCCCAGGCAAACTGGGGGTAATTCAGGAAACAAGCAGGAATGATAGGGTATTGGCTAGTGGAATAGGGATGTTACACAACACAGCATGAGTGTGCAGCCAGTAAAGATGTTGAGAGGGCAATTGAGCTCAAAGAATGAGCACACATAGTCAGAGTGCTTTATTAGTAGAATGCCATGCAGCTCTACTAGGGAAGTGAGATATGCGGAGAGATGTTAGCCAGCTGACACAGAACAGAACACATTGTTTCACCAATCCCACACACACAATGTATACAAATAGAACAGTATCGACATTACATAGGCACACTGTATCTGGCTTAAGAGAGAGATGGTGAGAGATGAGAGAGACTTAAATACCCCAAGTACTGCACCTAGTGGCAGCCCACACTGTCTTCAAACACTGGCTAACAAGCACTTTGCTCTTTTTGACATGAATTAGCACGAGGGAGAGATAAATGAAACAGATGAGTTTTTTAAAAAATCAAACTTAACTCTTCTCTCCTTTTAAAAAAAAAACTATTACGAAATAATGTCAGCAATATGGACACTATTGTCTTCCCCACATCCCTCCCTTCACACCCCTCACAGCCTCACACCCACACAGGCTCACACTATCACACCCCCACACTTATATGGCATCTAGAAACCACATCACAAAAACCAGCTGCATACAAAAAAGTACTGAAGAGAGATGGAATCCCACAACCTGAAAAGCTCATACATGACATGAAAGCTACCAACAGACACACAGAGATATCTTCTTTCAACGTACGAGTCACTCTGATTCCGCCAATGTTTGATGCTTTTTGATCTTTGGCGTTGGGATCTGCAAAGGAGGTCGCTCTCACTCTCGATTCTTTAGGCCGGCTCATCTCTCTCTCTCACCATTCGCTCGGGGTGTTACACGATAGTAGAATGTGACGGTATTACTCTAGTGAGTCTTCAGATGGGTTGAATGGCGTTTTTGAACGGCCTTCAAGTGAATAAAAATGACCTTTGTTGAGTTGTTAATGGCGTCTCCGCTGGGTACTATCTCCTGGTCATTTACCTCTCTCCCGCACACACAGACCTAGCTACTACAAACTAACAGTATTTAAGAGAAGCTAACTTAGTATGTGCCTACAGAATCCCCGCTTGAATACGATCACACTTGGAGTATCTTGAAAAATACTTTTATTGATAACCGGATGGTAACACTGAGAGTATACGGAATATGGAAATTTATTTCATAAAACTCAATCGTATAAATAGATCAATCATTTGAGTAGTGTCTTCCTTGTGGTGGTTGGTAGAGCCAGTGATGCCACTCCTCCCACAAACAGTACGGCTGCCACAAAGAATACAGGAATACTTGGGTTCACATGAATAAACTCTCCAAATATATTTGTTCCAAAAATAGCACCAATTCTTGCCATTAGCAAATGAACTCCTGCAGCACTCGACCTGAACACAAAGGATAGATGATTGAGTCCGCAAATCAATCTCTCTATCTAGCTAAGTAGCCATTAGTACCGTAAGGCTTACCTTAGATCTGTTGGGTATACTTCAGCACTGATAAGAGTTGAGTCACTCCAAGCAGGAGTGGAAATGCCTGTGAAGAGAGCCAATACTGCAATCACATATGCCTCAGTATGCACCAGATACAGCAGGAACACAGAACCAGCAGACACAAAGAGTGTGAAGGCTATAGAAGGAGGAAAAAAGATCGAACAACAAAGGGAATGAGGAAGATCTACAAGATTGAAACTGCCTTGGTATTTTTTGATCCTAGCTGCTACGTCAAGTTCATTAACATTATACCATCGTATATGACACATAGCAATGAACATCTACAGTACAACACAATACGCAGAATGCAATCGTTTTCAATACATACTAACCTAGCCAGAGATTTCTTCTGAAGAAGTAGACGGCAACAATGGCCACCAGATTTCCAGGAACAAGAGCACACGTTATTATGAAGCTGTCCCTGTAGGTCCGATAGCTGAACGGCTTGTCACAGCTAATCTCTCTGAAGGCACACACTCCATTGTAAGACCCAGTGGTGTAGAGCAGGGAAGACAAATTAGCAGAATCGTCAAAAGAGGAGGTAAAATTTTGGACGTCATTTATAGAGACATTGAACATTGACACGGTACTCGATGGAAGTACAGTAATGTTATCGGAATATCCCTCTCCGCAAAACACTGATGAGTTAAAGTGGACCATTTCCATGGTTACGCCATTCCATGTGCTGTTGATAAAGAGGGTCTCTGTCAATGTGACATTACTGAAAGAACACTCCTCAAATACAACATTGGTAAAGTTGACCCGCTCAAATCGAAGGTCTTTGAAATGGACGTTTGTGAACGTGGCTTCTTCAATCTTCCACATTTGCAAGAGCGACCCATTCACAAGGGAGTCATGGAACAAGGTGCCTGTGCTACACTCACAATACTTCCTCAAGTCAAGACTGGTGGCATCAGTGACATTTCTCGCACAGAACGATTCAAATCTTTCTTCGTCAATTTTGGTAGTAATATCATTTACATATGTAGGAAACCATAAGGTAACTCCATACGAGCTGTATGAATAATCATATCAGGATAACCATATGATTAATAAGAATTTCAATGACAGGAACTCACCCAAAAGCGAGGCAGAACATAATGAGCATGAGAAGAAGGGTTCGACGAAGAAGTTTTCTTTTATACAGCTGCCTTGATCTCGTCAATACCTGAGATCACATGAGCATCACATGACTGGCAATGCCAATGGTATTTCTATAAACCATACGTTGACTTACGTCAATAATAGTGTCCAACATATTCTTGAATCTTTGTTTCACCTGGGTAGGCTTCTTCACAACCACACCATCCAAGACAACATCCTTAATCTAACAAAGAAACAAGCTATACATTCTACAGACATTTTTCATACATAAAACACTTGTATGTCCTCTGACAACTGCTACGGAATATGTGTTGTTTGAACAAGAAACTTACAGGAAATTCCTTCTTCTCTCTTCCCCATCTGTTGATCCGATAAGCACGTTTCAAAGCCTTCATCGCTTCACGATTCCTACCAACCTACATTGAAAATATTTGAAATGGCAACCATCTTATCTTTTCAAACAGTCCCAAACCTAAAGAACACCCTACCCCACCTGCCAAGCCCAACATGTATGATATTATGGAAACAGTCAGTTGTCTTATTCAGTGAAGGGTTATGTAATTATAAGTACAATAATCACAGGAGTCTTGAACTTCTTACCCCCAGTAAGTATCTCGGACTCTCTGGTAGCATGAGATAGAGGAAGAGACCCAAGATGGAGGGAAGAGCTGAGAGTGCAATGAACAACCTCCAGCTGCGGAAGGTGTAGCTCCCAAATGGGACATTGATGGAGTCAAGTGGGATTATAACCCACGCAATTGCACCGCAGAGGAACCGTCCCAATGTCCAGAACAGACTTTGAGAACCTAGATAAGGCCCACGGTACTTATTTCGAATGAATTCAGCTGTATATGGGGCAATAACTGGTAGAGAGCCCCCAACACTGCAGTAAAGTTGAGGCAATAAATGCAAATATTTATAGTGTGTGTAAATACGATATATTCATCAACTGACCCAAATCCACTGATGAGTCTAAAAACTATAAACACCCAGAAGTTTGGAGCAATTGCAGACACCAGTCCGAATACCCCACTGATCAACAGTGAGACAATGAGTGTTGACCTCCTTCCAACCACGTCGGCCATTCCTCCCCAGAAGTAGCTCCCGACCAACATCCCACAGAAGATGATGGAACTGAGCAGCGCCGACTGCCAATCCTGGATGTTGAACTCAGTTGCTCGGTTGAGTATCGGCAATACAAAGGATATGGAGAGCACTTCGACAGCATCCGAGGTGAGGGCTATCCCATTGATGACCAGGAGGAAAGCATGGAAGAACCCAAACCCAAGGTGCTTGAGGACTACTTCGTATTCCCTCGCAACCCCATTCTCATCTATCTCCTCTGAAGCTATGAGAGTTTCACTGTCTTTAACTTCTCCATCTGTTTCACTGGCTTCGTCCTCAACACCAAGCTTGTCCGGTAGTTTGTCCGGGGAATCAACACTGTTCAGGTCAGTGGTGACTTCAAGAGTAGTACCACCGTTTATACTTGAGGGCTTGTGACTGAATGTAGTTATCTCTACTTCATCTTCACTCAATTCAGCTACCTCTGAGCTCGAGTTCGCTGTGGATATCATGTGCCTGACCCTGAGCCGGTCAAATCCAAGCCAGGACATTTTAGCACTTCGATATGCAGTTCTCCAAACTACAAAGGATGTCCACGGAATTATGATTGATGCGACTGACCACACCCTCCTAGGCCGTGACCACGCCCCCACAGGGATGAAAACATTGTCACGTGTAGTGGTGCAAGTCTTGTCCTTCAGTCCTTGTGAATGATACATGATGGCTACTAATGCGATAAAAGTGCCGTTGGAAGCTCAGCAGATAGAAAGAGTTAACCCACAAACTGGTCTTGTGGAGTGCCTGCCTGCTCTGGTAAGCAACAATTCTTGAACAAATTTATCAAATTTATCTCTCTCTCTCTCTCTCTCTCTCTCTCTCTCTCTCACACACACACACACACACAGGATCGTGCCTGGATCACAGAAGTTAACTTTCTCCCGTACTGTCCTCCCAACTATCTCTGTGAGACATCTGCTGACTCAGCACATGTACCATCCCACAGGTTAGACCCTGTGTGGGTGGAAGGATTGGAAATGATAGACTCTGACCTCCACTGGTTGCTACAGCAACCGTACACTTCATTCTGGTGTCAGGTGTTGTGTTAGATAAGGAGTGAGTGTGAGTGTTTTGAGACGTTCCCTTCTGTCACTAATAGGTGCTGTTTGATAGTTCTCTACAGAAATTTCTTGACTCCTACCTTCGCTACGCAATCAGGTTAATAAACCATTGATCATTTTATCAAAACTGTATAACAATCGTCGGGAGAGCATTAAGCGCTCCTGCAATCGTTGCTATGCAGCTAGAATGGCTTGAGGAAAAAAAAAAGTGCAGCGTGTGGAAGTTACTTCATCATGTTAATATATTATTGTGACAAGATTTTTTTAGCAAAAGATCACAACACGCTAGCTAAATTTTCGTTCCTTTGATCTGCAGGGGCCATGATTCCCCCACCCCCCTGCCGGCCAAAGTGCAGGAGACACTGAGAAACATCCATCGGAGGGTGTTCATGGTATTCCTACGGATGTCAGTCAACAAGGAGTCGCCAGTAAGTCCCGAAATGTTGACACTAAAGTAAAATTTTAATGTGGTCATGTCGTGTTAATTTTTGAGAGAATTAATTTAAGCTCATTGATAAATTATTCTTCAAATCGCCCCCTTAAAAATTGATAAACAGTTTATCTAAAGAATGCAGTGTGTAGGACTGAATCACCAACAATGCCAAAATGCGAATTTGCCAAATTTACCACAATACGATAACTAGTTCAAACTATTTTAGCTGCTGTCATTTCTTCCACACTCATCCTCAGGAAGAGTTCATCAGTGTGGATGTGTACAGATCTATCATTTACGAACACTATCTCTTTGACATCCCTAAGCTGATGGACCTGTGTGTGCTCTATGGGGCAGCCAACAAACCATTGCTGGGCAAGATGGTCCACAATGTCTTTGAAAAGCAGCCCCAGTATCACCAGGACTGGAAGACCTCTGTGGCGGAGATAGGCAAGGTGAGATGACATGCTGTACACTGTAGATTGGGAAAACATTGTCCAAATTAGCTCTTCACACATACTACACAGAAAAAAACATCTAGGATGTGCGCATGGACAGCCGGTATTTCTATTTATGAGATATAAGGTATTGAAATTTTGAAAGCTAAGACTGAGTCAGTAACAGAAGAATTTCTGCAAGTTATTTGCTACTTTAATAGACAAAAATAAGCATTATAATGTAACTCAGATCCAAAAAAAAACAAAAACAGCTGTGGTTAGCTGGATGCCAAGAAAAACAGTCAGAGAGAGAGAGAGAGAGAGAGAGAGAGAGAGAGAGAGAGAGAGAGAGAGAGAGAGAGAGAGTCTGTGAATTGACTCAGTGAGATGTTAGTTGCATCAAAATGAAATACACTATAGGCATTGCCATTCTTGTCAAGACAGGATTAAATGATTTCTCTGCTGATAATTTAGTCAAGTTCAATTCGGATACATCATAAGCCGGCCATGGCCATGCATGACATTGTGTATGCCCTCTGGTAGTACGCAAGAATGTCTGACTGCATGACTGGATCATGGTTATCCAGCCATGCAGCTAAGCTAAGCTAGCTTGATATTCTTTGTATGAAGAGTTCACTCAGGCTCACTCCATGCACGATGTTTCTATCTGACTAGTATCCATTTTGTTATGTTTTGCTAAATGTTGACCAAATTAGCTCTTCACACATAAGTACTGCAATTATTTGCCATTCGGTCTTGTATAGTGCCTAAGGGGTTATGAATTAAACCAACTTTGTATCCTTTCATTTTACCCAAAAGGTGGCAATCTATATATCATTTGAAAGCTCATTTTATGCTAGTTACATTAGTATAAGTTATATTTTCATACAACAAACCATTGGACTGATAATAGTTAAAAATATGTAGTCAGAACAAAAAAACACCTAAAAACACCTTGCGTATATTTAAGAGTAGGAAGGTCTTATGGAACTGGGACCATTACTGTTGCATTCATTACGATAAGGGCTTTCAAATGATATCCATTTTGTTATGTTTTACTAAACGGTGGCAAAATTAGCTCTTAACACATAAGTACTGCTATTATTTGCCATTTGGACTTGTGCGGTGCCTAAGGGGTTATGAATTAAACCAACTTTGTATCCTTTTATTTTATCCAAAAGGTGGCAATCTATATATCATTTGAAAGCTCATTTTATGATATTTACATTCGTATAAGTTATATTTTCATACAACAAACCATTGACTGATAATAGTTAAAAATATGTAGTCAGTAGAGAAAAACACCTAAAAACACCTTGCGTATATTTAAGAGTAGGAAGGTCTTATGGAACTGGGACCATTACTGTTGCATTCATTATGATAAGGGCTTTCAAATGATATCCATTTTGTTATGCTTTGCTAAACGCAGGCAAAATATGCTCTTCACACATAAGTACTGGATATGATCATTAGTTGGACTTGTATAGGGCCTAGAGGGGTTATGAATTAAACCAACTTTGTATCCTTTGATTTTATCCAAAAGGTAGCAATCTATATATCATTTGAAAGCTCATTTTATGCTATTTACATTGGTAGAAGTTTTAATGTCATGCAACAAACTGTTGACTGATAATGGTTAAAAATATGTAGTCAATAGGAAAAAAACACCTAAAACCACCTTGTGTATATTTAGGAGTAGGAAGGTCATATGGAACTGGGACTTTTACCATTGCATTCAGTGCGATAAGAGCATTCAAATGATATCCATTTTGTTATGTTTTGCTAAACGTATGCCAAATTAGCTCTTCACACCTAAGTGCTGCAATTATTTGCCATTCGGACTTGTACAGTGCCTAATGCGTTATCAACTTTGTATCCTTTCATTTTATCCAAAAGGTGGCAATCTTTTATATCATTTGAACGCTCATTTTATGCTAGTTACATTGGTATAAGTTATATTTTCATACAACAAACCATTGACTGATTATAGTTAAGAATATGTAGTCAGAACAAAAAAACACCTAAAACACCTTGCGTATATTTAAGAGTAGGAAGGTCTTATGGAACTGGGACCTTTGCCATTACATTCAGTGCGATAAGGGCTTTCAAATGATATCCATTTTGTTATGTTTTGCTGAACGTAGGTCAAATTAGCTCTTCACACATATGCTGCAATTATTTTTCATTCGGTCTTGTACAATGTTTAAGGGGTTATGAATTAAACCAACTTTGTATCCTTTGATTTTATCCAAAAGGTAGCAATCTATATATCATTTGAAAGCTCATTTTATGATATTTACATTCGTATAAGTTATATTTTCATACAACAAACCATTGACTGATAATAGTTCAAAATACGTAGTCAGTAGAGAAAAACACCTAAAAACACTTTGCGTATATTTAAGAGTAGGAAGGTCTTATGGAACTGGGACCTTAGCCATTGCATTCAGTGCAATTAGAGCATTCAAATGATATCCATTTTGTTACGTTTTGCTAGACGTAGGCCAAGTGAGCCCTTCATCCATAAGTGCTGAATATGAATGACATAGTGTGTCCATTGGACTTGTACAGGGTTATGAATTGAACCAACTCTGTATCATCAGATTTTACCTAAAAGATGGCTATCTCTATATCATTTGAAAGCTCGTTTTATGCTGATCTATCTTCATTTTTCGTAGATATGGCAGATCTCTTATTTTTTATAATATTATGACAGTTTCTCTTGGAAACTCTGTCAAATTGGTAGAAAACTAAAGCAAAGTATAATTAGATTTATATTGTCATTATAAGAAGGTAAAAAGCAGTGTTTCCCACACTCTGTTAGTCTGAAGGAATAAAACAGCTGAAGAATGTTCATTATTGTACAGAATCACATCATACTTGGATGTCAGTGTGAGAGAAAGATGTTTTTTGTCTCAATCATAGATCCTTGAGAAAATATCATCTGAAGTGGTTGCCAGTGAAGAGAAAGCAGTCAGGCTGGATCATCCTAAGACGTAATAAAATAAAACACTGCAGTAATAGTGACAATATTACTGAATATATTTCTACGCTAGGCTTTCTCCCTCAGCATTCTCTGATCTGGTGCTCTACATTGCTGACATAATGGATTCCTTGTGTGCATTTCTGGATGTCTTCCCTCCGGCCTGCCATGAGCTGTTGACAGCTGGCTTTGTTGAGCAGCTGGTGATGTTTTACGAGACCAACATACCTGAACTTCAATCTCAATGGCACTTGTTGAAGAAGAAAGTGGACAAGTAAGAAATAAACAGCATAATATCAATTCTATTGTAAGGCCTGTATGTATACTACATGCATGCATACATACATACACACATACATATGTACGTACATACACAGCCACTATCATATCAAACTACGATTTCGTCAGCTCAAACACAATCTAGCCAGGTTGGTACACTCTGTTCTTCAAAGCTGCTACAATTCTTCACATCCTCTTCGTTCCAATGATGGTGGTTCAGCTGCTAGCAACAGAACAAGAGTAGCAGATGGGTTTGTTTCCGTAGTGACCACAGTGCTTGCTGAGAAGGCGTAAGTTAATTTAAATATTACCCCTCGTGTGCATGTAGCGCTAATCATTGTAGTTTCTTCTTGTAGATTTTCGAGGGAGTTTGAGAAACACTTTAGTCTTGTGGACTGTGTCAAGAACATGCAATCATCAAGTCCAGATCTGTATCCACTTAACTCTCTCTCATACAGTAGCCTAGCCTCATAAACCAGACCCTTCCTGCTATACTTATTGTTAAGGAATGGGGTGGACTGGTTTACTAGGCTAACAGTAGCCTACACCATTGTATTTTTAAGCCTCGGCACGTGCGTAGCACGTGCAGAGGGTTACGGTAGTCGTTTTGTCTGTCTGTCTGTCTGTCTGTCCCATCGAAATCTCAAGAAAGACAGCTCTAGCGACAAAATTGATGGTACTTACGTTCATAACTCTGAATGATCTTGTAAAAATATATTTTTTGCTGTCCAAAACACTGTAGTTCTTGAGTTTTGAGGCTTTTGTGCTTCTGTTTGAGTGCTTCAAATTCTTGGGTTCTCCAGTAGTTTTAATAAGAAAAGGTTCTTGGGTTCTCCACTAGTTCTAGTGGGAAAGGTTCTTGGGTTCTCCACTAGTTTTAGTGGGAAAGGTTCTTAGGTTCTCCACTAGTTTTAGTGGGAAAGGTTCTTGGGTTCTCCAGTATAGTTATAATGGGAAAGGTTCTTAGGTTCTCCAGTAGTTTTAATGAGATAAGGTTCTTGGGTTCTCCACTAGTTTTAATGGGAAAAGGTTCTTGGGTTCTCCACTAGTTTTAGTGGGAAAGGTTCTTGGGTCCTCCACTAGTTTTAGTGGGAAAAGGTTCCAGTAGGATTTTGACAAGAAATCGGACTGGCACCATTGTAGTCAGAGTGATGATCGAGAGCTTTCAAATGATATGGTTTACTTGTGAAATTGGAAAATGGTAATTTCAACACGACCTTCCTAGGCTGAGATAGGCTTGGTAATGTGTTGCTGGGTTCTTGGTTTCTCATCACGTGATGGTTTTAGGTTCTTGGTTTCTCATCTCACTGTATGATAATATAGGTTCTCAACACATTATCAAGAATATCTCAGCCTAAGAAGGTCCTATTGTAGTCAGAGTGAATCATCAAAAACCGTGCATGGCCTTTGGTCAAGTGCAATTTCGACAAAAATTACCATCTTCCAATTCCAATTTCACAAGTAAACCATATCATTTGAAAGCTCTCATCACTGTGACCACAATGGTGCCAGTCCCATCTCAATACGACCTTCCTAGGCTGAGATAGACCTGGTAATGTGTTGCTGGGTTCTTGGTTTCTCATCACGTATGATGGTTTTAGGTTCTTGGTTTCTCATCACGTATGATGGTTTTAGGTTCTTGGTTTCTCATCACGTATGATGGTTTTAGGTTCTTGGTTTCTCATCACTGTATGATGGTATAGGTTCTCAACACATTATCAAGAATATCTCAGCCTAGGAAGGTCGTATTGAGCTGGGATCGGTACCATTGTGATCAGCACAAAGAGATCTTTCAAATGATATATTTTGATGCCAGATTTAAATTTTGATGAAAATCATCAAAAAACATGGATTATAGCCTTTAGTCAAGTGCGATTTTGACAAAAATTACCATTTTCCAATTTCACAAGTAAACCATATCATTTGAAAGCTCTCATCACTCTGACCACAGTGGTGCCAGTCCCATCTCAATATGACTTTCCTAGGCTGAGATAGGCCTGGTAATGTGTTGCTGAGTTCTTGGTTTCTCATCACGCATGATGGTTTTAGGTTCTTGGTTTCTCATCACGTATGATGGTTTTAGGTTCTTGGTTTCTCATCACGTATGATGGTATAGGTTCTTAACACATTATTATACTTGCTAAATTAGTCTCTAATAATTCAACATTAAAACAATGATTAATATACAGATGTATACAAAAGTATGAGACGGCAGAGTATATAGATGTGGACTATTAATCATTTTCTAAATTTTACTTACGATAATCAATAACACACACACACACACACACACACACACACACAAACCAACCTGCTAGCACATCGGGATCATTCTCATCAAAGGCAGGCACGGCTGCGATGCATTGGATTGGACTGGCACAGACGGGGAACGTGTCCAACACCTCTCCCACAGCAGAGGCATCGATGACACTCACCTGGGTGGGGGGAGAACAGTACATGGATCCTACCCCCGGCTTTTTTATCTACAAACAAACATACAAACAAACAAACAAACGAGACAAGACAAAACGAAGAATCTAGACTATTTCTATTTTTTTTCAGTTTTGGATCGAATGTTTATTTTTTCTGTATCACCATGACAACCAGCGGAGAGACCATAAGGGTTAAAGATCTTCCACTTTTTTCCATTTCTTTTTTTTTTTCCATCTCTTCTTGTCTGGTGAACTGTTAAAACTTTTACAAGCACACACAACACAATACATGAAACGTCACAAGAAACATTAAGGTATAACACAGCTAAAGTTTCACAAAATGAAACCCCAAGTGTAGAAGATCTCCTTGAGCTGATAATCACAGGCAAAAGCTGTATAACCAAAACCTGGCATACATGCATCTCAGTCCAGGAAGGTTGTGCAAAGCTGGAACTTTTACCACTGTGATCAGCTCGAAGAGATCTTTTTAAACTACAATATACATGTATAGTGGGTAAATTTGGTGGGCTTAAAATTTGGCAAATTTTGCATTTTAGCGTGACTGGCGATTTAATGCTGCAATTGTTTACGTGCACACACGTGTGTGTATAAAACTATTTGGTGATTTGCAAAATAATTCACCAATTTGCCAAATTTAATTCTGGCCAAATTTACCTGCCATACGGTATAATATTATCAGGATCTTCAAGTTTATGAATGCTCATTAGCTCCTAATAGCCTACACTTTACTTAGATATCCTCAATTTTCTACCTGCAACTTTAACTAGCGCAGTATATACCTTGGTGAGACTAGGTACTCCCGTGACAATCCAAACAAGACTCATGCTTGTCTCGGCCTTGGCAACGCCATTGGGATCTTTGACGATAGGCACTGCACTGCCGTGGTCGGAGATAAAGGTCGCAGGGTTCACAGAGGCCGTGCAGAGGATCTGTGTTTGTATGTGTGTACAGGAAAGGGTATGTTAATAGGAGATTATTTCTTTTTTTTTTAATCAAAATATACATGTACAAACATTAATATACAGTTATTAATGATACGAACAGTTGTAACTCACACACAGCAGTTATACAGTAACTCACACACAGCAGCAGTTACAACTCACACATATACAGTTAAAACTCACACAGCTGTTCTAACTTGCACACACACACACACACACACACACACACACACACACACTCACTGACCCTTGCTCCATCCTCCTGATAGCTCATTGGTCGGCAGGTGTTGATGGTGGGTGTGTTGGGCTGGGTGAGGACCTGTTCACCCTCGGCAGTCTGTTGTTGGTCCATCGCCGGGACCACCCAGCTCACGGACGTCATGTACACTTCATCTGTGAGGGTGTGAGGATGTGAGGTTGTGAGGGTATGAGGATGTGAACATGTGAGGATGTGAGGGTGTGAGGATGTGACAGTGTGATGGTGTGATAGTGTGAGGGTGTGAGAGTGTGAAGGTGTGACAGTGTGACAGTGTGAGGATGTGACTGTGTGTGATTGTGTGGAGGTGAGTCTTTCTCACTTCACTCACCAACTCTCTTCCCAGTTCTCCTCAGTACGGGGATGATATTGGTGTTCCGATATCCCACGGAATTCACCCGTGGGTACGCACCCCCGTCATCTTCGTCTGTGCCCGGTGAAGCGTGAGAGAGGATCGGCCTACGGGGACTGCTCTCGGCCACAGTCTGTTCCATCTGGCGACGTTTGGCTGGACTGAAGAGAGCTGCAAAACTGGAAGAGATCGGAAAGAATTTTTTTTTTCAAGAAAGAAGAATTATGAGCAATCTGAAATTATCTTTGATTTGATCAACGTGGAAATGTAATTATGAAACTGAATCTGTTCCATTAAGACAATGAAGTATCTGTGACTATGTATGTTAGATTACAGATCTGAGTTAANTGAGAGAGAGAGAAGTAAAATGATTTACTGAAGCAACATCGGTGCCCCTTTTACATTATAACTATATCTAAACAGCATAAATAATGAAGACCACTTTATAAAAATTTACGGCATACAAAAACTGACTTGTGCTAAAGTCCATCTGGTTTGAGAATGCCGGTAGAAAAACTTGAATAACTTTCTAAATATCCAACCGATTTCAAAATTTCAAACACGACTGGAAAGCAATCAATCTCCCCGTCCTTTTGGTTGCTTTTTCAGCTTCCTACGCCTTACCAATCAAAAGTTAGCTACTTCGTCCCATAGAAAAAGTATTCACTCCCGGCGGCATTCTCAAACCAGATGGACTTTAACGTGATCCCTTTACCTGACTTGCTCCAGAAGAGACAAGTACTTCTCCTTGTATTCGTTCCTCTCTCTCAGCACCCTAGCCACTTCCAGCCTCGTGAGACCATCTCCTCCAGTTCCAGGGACTACCAACTTCTCTCTCGCTTCTTCAAGGTCGTTGCGGAGCTGTTTCATTTCTCCTTCAAGTTGAGAGACTTTCGATTGAAGAGCAGCTTTTTCTACGTCTAGTGTGGCTGCTGATGAGTCAGCAGTTTGTTTGGCACTGTGTGTGTGAGGGTGTGAGGGTGTGAGTGTGTGAGTGTGTGAGTGTGTGAGTGTGGAGGGGGAGTGTGATCAGTGGAGGGTTACAAGGAGTTAGTTTTGCCAACTGACTTACGCCTCTATTTCTCTGAGTTGAACCAGAAGGCCATCAACTTCTCTAGAGAGGTCATTTCTGGACAAATTGAAACAGAAAGTACAATTTATTAGTACTGTTATATTATAGTATCATAATTAATTTTAGTATACTGAGTCAGTATCCAAACTTAGTGTACTCCAAGTATCCAAACCTTGTATACTAGTATATTGCAAGTATCCAAACTTAGTATCCAAACCTAGAGTATCCGAACCTTGTTTACTAGTATACCAAAGTATCCAAACCTAGTATACTTCAAGTGTCCAAACCTAGTATACTTTAAGTATCCAAAGCTAGTAATCTTCAAGTATCCAAACCTAGTATACTTTAAATATCCAAAACTAGTATACTTCAAGTTTCCAAAGCTAGTATTCTTCAAGTATCCAAACCTAGTATACTTTAAATAAACCTAGTATACTTCAAGTATCCAAAGCTAGTATTCTTCAAGTATCCAAACCTAGTATACTTTAAATATCCAAACCTAGTATACTTCAAATATCCAAACCTAGTATACTTCAAGTATCCAAACTTAGTATACTTTAAGTATCCAAACCTAGTATTCTTCTAGTATCAAACTATAACTATGGTAACATACTTCTCTATGTTGAGTCTCTCATTCTCCAAGATGATTTGGTCCACTCCCGGAACATTGGTGCCGGAGGTAGCTAGATGGAGCTCAGCAAGAAGGCTGTCTTCATTTGGAGAGAACTGCTCCATTTGATGAGCAAACAGATCTTCGGGGCTAGTGTGACATGTGTGTGTGTGTGTGTTTGTGTGTGTGTGTGTGTGTGTGTGTGTGGTGTGTGCGCGTGTGTGCGCGAGCGTGTGTGTATGTCACAGTAAGTATTATTACAGTTTAATGTACAGTACGATGGGTAAACTAAACGAGCATTAAACTTGACAATTTGCACACTACAATCTTTGTATGTGCATCTATACATATATAGATTTGTTTGGTAATTTTTTTAATCCAAAGATTTGAAGAACAATTCACCAAATTTTCCCACTATAACCATGGTTGAAGCTACAAGTGACCAAGTATACCTTCCTTCTCTCTCTAGTTCTTCTTCTTCATCTTTCCTCTCCTGTTCAGCGTGGAGACTCATGGTGTTGGCAGGGAACTGGTCCCTGCCTTCCAGATCACGATATTCTGGTGAGTCTGGTCTCACGGCCGGAGTAGTGCCGAGGAAAAAATCATCTAGAGAAGGAGAGAAACAAAGTGTGAGTGAGCAAGTACCATGTAGCTCCAAATTTCAAATTTTCGTGGCACAAAAAGTTTGTGAAAGTCTATCTTCGCTGTTTTGAACTAATTTTCATGAATCACGATCTCTAAAATTATATTGCTGATGTAGGGTTTTCTAACGTGAGTGAGTGAGTAACATACTTATAAGAAAACAAGGTTATCCCAAACAGAATACGATAATTAATCAAAACTAGCTCTAAGCTGAATTAAACTTTCAAATTCATTTTCATCATTTGCAAGCAAGAAAACAAGCAAACATGACACAAAGTGCACACACACCTTCTGAGTCTCCTGTCCCCGCTCTCCCTCGTCTGTTCCGGGGGGCAATGGGTAACTGGCGTTTCTTCTTCCCAGCTGGTGACCCCTTTGGGGGTTGTATCCTTTGATTTTATCCAAAAGCTAGCAATTTATATATCATTTGAAAGCTTATTTTATGCTATTTACATTGGTAGAAGTTCTAATGTCATTCAACAAACTGTTGACTGATAATAGTTAAAAATATGTAGTCAGTCTGAAAAAACACCTAAAACACCTTGTGTATATTTAGGAGTAGGAAGGTCATATAGAACTGGGACCTATGCCATTGCATTCAGTGCGATAAGAGCATTCAAATGATATCCATTTTGTTATGTTTTGCTAAACGTAGGCCAAATTAGCTCTTCACACATAAGTGCTGCTTTTATTTGCCATTTGGACTTGTACATTGCCTAATGCGTTATGAATTAAACCAACTTTGTATCCTTCAATTTTATTGAAAAGTTGACAATATATATATCATTTGAGAGCTCATTTTATGCTAGTTACATTGGCATAAGTTATATTTTCATACAACAAGCCATTGACTGATAATAGTTCAAAATATGTAGTCAGTAGAGAAAAACACCTAAAAACACCTTGTGTATATTTAAAAGTAGGAAAGTCATATGAAACCGGGACCTTTACCATTGCATTCAGCGCGATAAGAGCATTCAAATGATATCCATTTTGTTATGTTTTGCTAAACGTAGGCCAAATTAGCTCTTCACACATAAGTGCTGCTTTTGTTTGCCATTCGGACTTGTACAGTGCCTAATGCGTTATGAATTAAACCAACTTTGTATCCTTTAATTTTATTGAAAAGTTGACAATATATATATATCATTTGAAAGCTCATTTTATGCTAGTTACATTGGTATAAGTTATATTTTCATACAATAAGCCATTGACTGATAATAGTTCAAAGTATGTAATCAGTAGAGAAAAACACCTAAAAACACCTTGTGTATATTTAAAAGTAGGAAAGTCATATGAAACCGGGACCTTTACCATTGCATTCAGTGCGATATGGGCTTTCAAATGATATCCATTTTGTTATGTTTTGCTGAACGTAGGTCAAATTAGCTCTTCACACATAAGTACTGGATATGATCATCAGTCAGACTTGTATAGGGCCTAGACTGGTTATGAATTAAACCAACTTTGTATCCTTTGATTTTATCCAAAAGGTAGCAATCTATATATCATTTGAAAGCTCATTTTATGCTATTTACATTGGTAGAAGTTTTAATGTCATGCAACAAACTGTTGACTGATAATGGTTAAAAATATGTAGTCAATAGAAAAAAAAACACCTAAAAACACCTTGTGTATATTTAGGAGTAGGAAGGTCATATGGAACTGGGACCTTTACCATTGCATTCAGTGCGATAAGAGCATTCAAATGATATCCATTTTTTTATGTTTTGCTAAACGTAGGCCAAATTAGCTCTTCACACATAAGTGCTGCAATTATTTGCCATTCGGACTTGTACAGTGCCTAATGCGTTATGAATTAAACCAACTTTGTATCCTTTAATTTTAATGAAAAGGTGGCAATATATACAACATTTGAAAGCTCATTTTATGCTAGTTAAATTGGTATAAGTTATATTTTCATACAAGAAACATTGACTGATAGTAGTTAAAAAATATGTAGTCAGACACCTAAAAACACCTTGCGTATATTTAAAAGTAGGAAGGTCGTATGGAACTGCGACGTTTACCATTGCATTAAATGTGATATAAGGGCTTTCAAATGATATCCATTTCAGTATGTTTTGCTAAATGTAGGCAAAGTGTGCTATTCACCCATAAGTGCTGAATATGAGTGACATAGTGTGTCTGTAGGACTTATACAGGGTTATGAATTGAACCAACTCTCTATCATCAGATTTTACCTAAAAGATGGCTATCTCTATATCATTTGAAACCTCGTTTTATGCTGATCTATGTTCATTTTTCGTAGATATGGCAGATCTCTTATTTTTTTATAATATTATGACAGTTTCTCCTGGAAACTCTGTCAAATTGGTAGAAAACTAAAGCAAAGTATAATTAGATTTATATTGTCATCATAAGAAGGTAAAAAACAGTGTTTCCCACTCTGTTAGTCTGAAGGAATAAAACAGCTGAGGAATGTTCATTACTGTACAGAATCACATCATACTTGTATGTCAGTGTGAAAGAAAGATTTTGCTTTTTGTCTCAATCATAGATCCTTGAGAAAATATCATCTGAAGTGGTTGCCAGTGAAGAGAAGGCAGTCAGGCTTGATCATCCTAAGACGTAATAAAATAAAACACTGCGGTAATAGTGACAGTATTACTGAATATATTTCTATGCTAGGCTTTCTCCCTCAGCATTCTCTGATCTGGTGCTCTACATTGCTGACATAATGGATTCCTTGTGTGCATTTCTGGATGTCTTCCCTCCGGCCTGCCATGAACTATTGACAGCTGGCTTTGTTGAGCAGCTGGTGATGTTCTACGAGACCAACATACCTGAACTTCAATCTCAGTGGCACTTGTTGAAGAAGAAAGTGGACAAGTAAGAAATAAACAGCATAGTATCAATTCTATTGTAAGGCCTGTATGTACTACATGTATACATACATACATACACAGCCACTATCATATCAAACTACGATTTCGTCAGCTCAAACACAATCTAGCCAGGTTGGTATACTCTGTCCTTCAAAGCTGCTACAATTCTTCGCATCCTCTTCATTCCAATGATGGTGGGTCAGCTGCTAGCAACAGAACGAGAGTAGCAGATGGGTTTGTTTCCATAGTGACCACAGTGCTTGCTGAGAAGGCGTAAGTTAATTTGAATATTACCCCTTGTGCGCATGTAGCGCCATTCATTGTAGTTTCTTCTTGTAGGTTTTTGAGGGAGTTTGAGAAACACTTTAGTCTTGTGGACTGTGTCAAGAACATGCAATCATCAAGTCCAGATCTGTATCCACTTAACTCTCTCTCATACAGTAGCCTAGCCTCATAAACCAGACCCCTCCTGCTATACTTATTGCTAAGGAATGGGGTGGACTGGTTTACGAGGCTAACAGTAGCCTACACCATTGTATTTTCTTACCTGTAAAAGTCTGTTTGTCATTTCCCCCTAACCATCATCCTCTGATTAGACCAGCCACACACTTTGACTACATTCTCTCTGCTATGAATGCCACACCCATAACCCCACCCACTGTTGATGAGCCACTAATGACAGGGGCAGCTGCTCAAAATGTTCCCAATCCATCAGTAATGGCTCATGTCAAGGAGCTCCTCCCTCATCACAATGAGGAGTTCATTCAGGTACTGTATATGTATTCATAATAGTTGTCATGTTGTTGCCGTAGTTGCTCTAGAAATACATGCCTATAATCTTGTGAGTTCCGTTTCAATATTCCGCCAATTGCATTGAGGAATTCAACCAACACTCACAATACAGCAATTTTAATGCAAAATAAAATACAATCAATTAATCATTGTGAGAAAATGAACCAGGACAGACACTATTTGTTTTGGTTCAAACTTGTGTGGCACAATGACCTCTTCCTTCTATTTGTCAGGCCTGTCTCTTGGAGTATGGGAATACTGAGAGAGTTGTGAATCATGTGCTGGAGATGAACTTGTCCCCACATCTCATGGAAATGTTGGAACGAAAAACCGAGAATGAGACCGGCAAAAAACAGTGTCAGAATGGGACATCAGAGTCGTTGTTGGAACAGAGATCCAATGTTTACGATAATGATGAGTTTGATGTGTTTAGACGGGGGAAGGATATTGATATGAGCAGAATACACATCGGGAAGAAGTATGTTCCCTATCACCATCACACCATCACTCTTTACACACCTCCACACACTCCACAGGTACGACCGAGACTCCACCTCTACAGTACTGGACGATAAGTCTGTGGTTGACACATCACGAGAAAGATACAGGGCGTACGAAATTGAAACTCAGTGGAGTTATATGAGTGAGGAAGAGGCACTGAAAGTGGGTGGAGCAGAGGGTGTGGCCATGTTGGACATGCCAGGGATGAGCTCCGAAATGCAGTTTGACCCGTACAACGATGAATATGACGACACCTATGACTCTCAGAATGTTGGGGCAGCTGACAATGATTCCGCTGACGAACTGCTATCAGTTCAGAGGTGTGTGTTGTTTGGTCAATAGTGCTTTCATTTTCATTTCAAGTATTTTTTATGAAATTACACCATTCTAGATTGAACCCCAAAGGTCTTTATAGTAGACCTCAGTATCATGATGATTCAGACCAGGAGGAGAGCAAAGAAGATGGCCAGACTCCCTCGGGACCTATGTCGTCATGGCCTCCTGACAAGAGACCACCACCCACGATCATGAAACGTGAAGACAGAGGGGAGCCACCCTCGGCAGGACGGACCAAACCTAATAGGACTGGTGGTGGTGAACCCAAAGGTCAAAATACAAAGTCTAAAGGTCATCACTATAGAGATACAGGCGGTGGGAAACCAGACAGTGGTAGTTTAAGATCACGGCAAGTGAAGGAACGACACAAGGGAAGCCGAGCCAATCACAACAGGAAGGCTGGGGCTGAGTGGAAGAGAAACAAGGGAATGGGAGCTCCACCTAGATTCTAGACAAGGACTAATTTGTCACAAATGATTATCACATAATTTTGATCACTAAGCATATTTGTCATGCTTTGATTTGTCAATGTTTATTACCAGTTTTTATTAGTCAACTGATTATCTGTTAAGTGTTAACGGGTGATATGGAGGGTGGGTATGCTGTTGAGTGTTCTCACATCTTTGGTTGCCATGGTTACCAGGCTGAACTAGCCATGGCTAAGTGTAGTGTGGTCTCTCTCTTGACTCTAGACAGCTGCACCATCAATATTGTCGAAGTAGGTCAACCAGTCCAAGTTTCTATTAGTAACCGAGAATGGCAACTTCATCAAGAAGGACAACTGTCTTCTGAAGAGAGCTGCAACTCGCATAAAGTATTAGCAAGAACCTTGGGCATCAAGACTGGAAGCACAGACACACGTGTTCTGTGGTCAGATAAAGATGGTTGTGTCATTGTTGAGCCTGTGCTCACTAAACCTGACGACTACTGTCTAGAGGTGTTCTATCATGGTGGACATGTGCAGGGGAGTCCATTCTCTATCACTGCTGTTGAGAGTGGTGCATTTGTCAGGGATCTTCACAATAGTGTAGCTGTTCCTATGGAAACAGGTGAAGCAGTGAACATTATCATCCCATTAACAAGTGTGGAGGATATAGGTGTCTCTGTTCAAGGACCTTCAGGAGGCTGTGATGCATCTCTGAAGACAGATAACCCCACTGGCATGCTAGCAGTGTGCTTCACTCCACGAGTCGAGGGACACTATACCATCAGTGTAACTGATGGTGACACACACGTAGCAGACTTTGCCATCCAAGTAGACCTAGGTGGTAGTCAAAAGACAGTTCAAATGTGCCGAACACCAAGTGAAGAGGTAGCATTAAGATGTCATGTTCTGGAGGAGGACATGACAATCTTTACAAAGCCACAGAGATTTAGGAGAAAAAGACAAACTGTTTTTCGTGTGTCAACCAAACACATTCTTCTCAAGGGAGTGCTGAGAGTTGAATGCACTGAGGGACCAGCTCAAGTCTGTCTGAATATTATTGAAGAGAGAAAAGGAATAAAACAGTGCGAGTTTGTTCCACCTCTACCAGGCAAGTACACAATGGATGTGACCTGGAATTGCCAACACATACAAGGAAGTCCCTTTACTATTGTATTCACTGAACAGAAGACAAAACAAAAGCATCACCATTTGATCTGTGAAGGACTGGTCCTGAACCACAAGCACCTTAGGATTGGTGTGCCTCACAAGTTTAAACTGAGGTGTTCTGATCCAGTTAGTCTCCCTGGATGCATGGAATTGACCTCCATACCACCATCAGCTGCGTATGTGAACATTAGTAAAGAAGAAAGATGCTCCTCCTCTTATCAGTGTGAGATAGTTCCAAAGGAAATAGGAGAACATGAAATCTCACTGAAATACGATGGTGAGCATGTTCAAGGGAGCCCGTTCAGAGTTTGCTACAGTCGTCCGGGTGATGCCTCTCAGTGTTGTATGGTGGGTAGTCACAGCAGTGTTCATCTCGGTGGGAGTGCAGTGGTTCAAATATCAACAGCTGGTGCTGGGAAAGGAAAGCTACAAGCAGGTGCTGAGGACACAAGAACGCACCAAACAATTCACGTTTCTGTCAAAAAGACAGCTGAACACCTCTACCGACTCAAGTTTAGGCCTGGGCCTTATTCAGAATGTCTACTGGCTGTGAAATACGACTGCCAACACATATCAGGATCACCGTTCAAATTGAGATTTGACAAGCAAGGGAACTGCCGAGCAGAAGGGAAGGGTCTCCTGTCAGCACGGACAGGAGAGTGGAATAAGTTCAACGTGCATTTGGATGAAGTTTGTCTAGGTAGTGGAGCTCTGTGGGTGAACGTGGAAGGAGCTGATGGGGAGACTGTTGCCACATCTGTCTCGAATCTCTCCCCTACCCATTTTGAAATCAGCTACATGCCTCCTCATCCTGGCAATTACATCATAGCTATAAAGTTAGGCACAGCCAGCATTCCTGGTAGTCCATTCAAAGTAAAATGTTATGGCACAGAAGGACAGCCTGAACACAAAAAAGATCGTTGTTCTGTCGTGAGTTTCACCAGAGCAAGCCAATTGATTCCAAGTTCTGCCTGGATGGATGAGCCTTTACAAGACACTTTGACAAGAATAAAGGAGATGTCTCGCGTTAACCGTAGCCACATCAAAGAAGCAGTGACCTTTCTCTAAACATGTGTACACAAGCTATAATTATATAGTCATAAACATTATTATGTATTATGTATTATAACTTCAGCACACAAATTAGTAGTAACTAGCTATAAATTATACTAGAGCTGATCTGTAGCTTGTTTCAACAATTTATAGACTCTCAAGACATCACTGAATGTGTTGTACAGAGGAGCAGGTGCCAATCTCATTATATCCGGTTTTCTTAAATCATACTGCAAGGATGGTGTGTGTTGTGTGTGTGACAGTTCACAATATAACACATTGATGCACATATTGGTAGCCGTGACACAAAAATGTCGACGCAGAATTAGGAAAAAGTTTCTCTAAGTGCATGTTTGATATGTTGCGTTGTTTTATTTTCGTGTGTGAAAAAATTTTATGTGACGCAACACCAAATATTGTGAACTAGCCTTTATAATAATTCAAACTAATGTCTATCTCACCACAACTCCCATGGAGGTAAGCAACTCAGCAACCTTCTCTAGAGACCAAGAAAAGCGAACAGACAGCTGACACCCTCGACGACCGGGATCTGAAGACGTCAATATCTCAACATACCTCCCACCACCTACACACCATAAGTGACAATGTGAATTTTCTCTAGCCTCGCCCTCAGACCCTTGAAATCTCCCTCTTATTCTTCAAGGAGTGAGGGACCTGGGGGTGAGGCTAAATCTTCTTCACTCAGTTATACAAAATTTACTAGTTAACTAAGTTAACTAACTAGTGCTATCTTTGGTGAGATTTTGCTCAATCAGAAGCTCTAGGTAGCCCGTCAGTAACCTTGACTTGGCACATAATTCACTCATTGAGGTCTGCCCAAATACATCCAGACTGGCTCTGAGGAGTATGCACTGCAAAATGGGAGGGTTGGAGATTTGGTAGCCTGCTGCACCAGGCTGCAACTCTAATTCTGTGGGTTATGTGTGTATTATTATTTTTGTCAGTGGTAGGGAAAACATGGTACTCAAAACTGTAAGAAAGTTTAAAAAACACTCACTGTGCTCCATTTTGAACCTACTGTCTCTGTTGTGACTCCACCAGCCCGACAGCCTAATATAGAGGAGGGGGAGGTAAAATTGTATTTTGCGCAGCTGATGGTACTATTGGGAGACAGTGATCCTCTTGCCTTGGTAAAGAAGAGTTGTTTGCATGGCGTTCATGCACAAAGAAACCAGCAATGCCACCTGGACCAGAATTGAGGTACTTGTAGGAACACCACATGGCATAGTCCACACCCCACTCATGGAGATGGAGCTCAACATTGCCAGCTGCGTGAGCCAGATCAAAACCAACATAGCAACCCTGTTGAATAAATGAAGATTGAATCATACACAGGTTCAAATATTGTGACAAAAAATTGTGACCTTTTTGTGAGCAGCTTCAGTAATGGCTTGCATATTGAACAGGTGACCAGTGGCGTAGTGTATACCTAGAGTACATTTACGAATAGTAGTGATCATATGACTGTCGTGTGACTACTGTGTGACATACCTGACAGATAAACCAGTGCAATAGAGTCTCCTTGATCTTCAATAACTTTGATAATGTCTTCAGTTCTCCACACATTCTCATTCTGATGGTGCATTACATCATCATTACATCATCATACCTGCAATGATTCAGATACTTACCTCCCTTGGATATATTTTCAATATTGCCTCCTTAGGGTCGTAACCATGCCAATGAACTTGCGATTCCACTACAAACTGAAACAAAAGGTGGAGTTCTAATCATAGTGTGCTCTTTCTAGAATTGAGCACACACTTATGAGTCTGACATGCACTCACAAAATCAGATGGAAAACATGCAGCCTCAATCAGAACTTTGAACCTCTCCTTAGTTGGTTGGTAGAACGAAACCTATAGAAGGTGATCGGCATGAGAAGAGCTCTACATGAATGTACACATATCTCCACTATAATACTACAATAGTGTTTAACCAGGGACTACAATTAGCCTTTGACTCATTCCCAGGCCTTCTCTGGCGCGTATTCTATATTTCGTGAGTTGTAAAGTTCATATTTTATGGGGAAGGCCTGGGAACAAGGCTAGGACTACACTAGTGAAGGAATTACCATTCCAAGATGGCAGTTGACAGACAGGGAGTTCATTGCAACCACCTCAATCGGTCTAGCTCCCACCATCTTTGCAAGGTCAGCAATGATGTAATCCTCAATTGGATACCAAGGAAAGTTTCCGTCGAAATGGCCACGCAGTCCTTCAGCTGCCCATTTGTCCATCTCCGTTTGTACCAAAGCCATTGCTCCCTTTGGCTGAAGACCGAGGGAGTTACCACATACATAGAGACACTCACCAGCTGGATCAACACCTAGAGAGAGAGAGAGAGAGGCCACAAATTATGAAGCTGCAGACATTCCATAGGCACACAACCATCACCTGAAGCTAGCTTGTCTTCTCCAATTGCACCAGCATTGGTAGGGATGTAGAACTTCTCTCTGAATGAAGCTAGCTGATCTCGTTTGTCTAGCTCAGCTGCAACCTTCTCGTCATCAAGAGGCACACTCACCTCCTTGGCCACTCCCAAGAGGTAGCTCTGAATGGAGTCCCTGGTCTGGAGGTTTGGTAGAACAGATGCTCGAGATGCCATGATGCTGCGAACAAAGAAATAGCCACACCCCTGCCACACCTACAGTGGTGTGTATTATTTGGAGAGAGGTGCAGTAGTGCAGTGGTTTCTGTTTTCTGAGCCATTTCTTTCTCGCCTCTTTGTGGCAGGGGTGAAGTAGTGAAGAGATGGCTGATGACTTGGGACTCTACTGGTCACTGTTTCAGGGGGAATTCCCTGGTTAGCAATAAGGATAAGAAGTTAATTTGATGAACTAGCTGCTGAAAATCATGTCACACAAAACACACACACATCCTTATAGAGGAGTGGAGAGGTGATCCAGACTTTGTTCACTACCTTTCAGAACTGAGCTCATTCTCTGTTGAAAAACTGCGTATGTAGGCACACACCATATAGGCATTAGGGTTAGTCTCGCAGGCCAGCCCCTTTCAAGGAAAGAAAGGAAGAGTCTGGTCTGCGAGACTACATAAGTGTTGCTAAGTGTTTGATATTACTTTTTGCATTCCTATTAGAGTTTGAACCTGAACATCTGAAGGAGGAGCGAAGATGTGTTCTTAATTCAACTCAAAAGATGGCTTTCAATAACTACCAAACCTTTATCGAAACAGCCGAGTGCACTAGGGAGGTGTTCAAAGACGTATGTATGCATGAACTCATGTGATGTTCACATGACAGTATTCTTGCTATAGTAACCATAATAGTATTGTATGTAGTTTGTAGCTGTTGAGAACCATGTGAGTCAACTGCTGGAGAAGATACCAAACTTTGTTACTGCCTGCAAAAAGTTTGCAAAAGAATCACAAGACATCAATTCAGAGTGAGTACACATCATACCGTATAGCGGGTAAATTTGGCAGGCTTAAAATTTGCCGAATTCAGTTCCAAGCTCAATTTTGGAGGTGAAAAACATGCTCTAGTTACAAACAACGAACCTTGCAAGCTTTCAGACTGCAGTAGTAGGACAGTAGAGAGTCTTTAGTGCTAAAAACTGCTACTAAAGCTAGCGCTACCTGCACGTGGTTTCTGTTTTTGAATTGGTAATGGTCGTCACGATTCGCCAATTCGCCAAATTTAATTCTCACTAAGTTTACCTGCTATAGGTATTACCATTAGAATTGTAAGTACACTTAGCAACTATATATGCACGTACATGTACATACATGCACACAAATGTAGTCGAAAGTCGAATTCTCTGGCCTTATCCAAACATACCCAGCTGCTGGAGATCCTCGAGATCCCTCAGGTCATGGAAACGTGCGTCAGGAATGGCTACTACGAGGAGGCCCTGGATCTCAATGCCCACGTCAAGAGGATGTACAAGAAGCACGGAGGAATCCCGATCATCAAGGTACATATATCACACGACAACCATGTGACTACAAAGCTAAAGGTCATGTGAGTTTGATTCTACATATCAGACCATTGCTGATGATGTCGAGGCATCCATGGAGCTCATGTTGAACCAGCTGCTCCAACAGTTGCGGAGTGTCATCCAGCTGCCAGCCTGTCTCAGGGTGGTGGGCTTCCTGAAGAGAATGGAGGTCTACTCTGACACTGAGCTCAGACTCAAGTTCCTTCAGACCAGAGACACATGGTTACAGAGCATGCTCAGTAACATTCCTAGTGAAGACCGTAAGTCACATACATCACAAGTTTAGTCACAAATACTGAACTGTGTATAGCAGGGAATTTTTTACTAATCAAATTTTTGCAGTACCGTAGTTTGAGATATTTTCGCGTTGAAAATATTCCGTACGTTAAAATTCCTTATGTTTAATTTTCGTACATGCACAACACCCACATTAATATTGGTAATGGGTTGTCAAAATTTCAAGTGTTTAATTTTCACACACAGCAACGTGTACGAAAATTTCCCCAATGCGAATATTAGTCAAATTACGGTATTTTCAACTTTACCTGCGCGGTATAGTTTATACGTTTTTGTGCAGAATGTTGCTAATGCAATGGCTTGCATGTGTTGTAACTTAAGGCTTTTATGGTTAACCACACATGGATCATAAATGAGCTATCTGTGGGATCATTCTTTGCCACTCTATCTTGCAGCCTATCATCACATTAGTAAGACGATTGAGGCAAGTCGAGTCCACCTGTTTGATATAGTGACCCAGTATCGAGCCATTTTTCCTGATGACGATGCTATCAAGGTGAGCTACACCACCTCACAGACCGTCAGTGATGACTGCGTGAAAGGAGCTCTATTCTATACTTGGGTCAATGCTAAGGTAAGCAATGTCACCACGGTAAATGTGCCAACTACACCTTGATTTCGTACGGGCGTGGGAGAGTGAGTAAAAGCAAGAGACAACTAACAATAGTAGCCTCAATCCCAGGGTCTTCTCTGGTGCCTGTGCGAATGTTATCTTACTCAGACCAAGATATTCGGAATTTCCCAAGCTCCACTTTATTTATTTAAATTGAATGAGAATTTGTAATATTCTCTTCAGATTTGGCAGTTTCTCAAGATCCTTGAGGACGATCTTCAACGTGGTGTGGGTGGAAGGATGGACTCACTGCTCGGGCAATGCATGTACTTTGGACTCTCCTTCAGTCGAATAGGAGCCGACTTTAGAAGTTTGATAACCCCCGTCTTTGTGAGGGTGCTGATCAACTCCTTCAGGCAGACACTGCGCAACGCCAAGCACCAGTAAGATGTTGATAGTAATGTATGCAACCAGCAAGCACACTTTTACAATGATATTATTTTCAAAGATTAACTTCATTCTTCGGCTCTTTTCCCAAGAGTAACTGTTGTGGTCCAAGTCAGGCCTACATTTTCCAAACTATAACAAAGTGGATATCGTTTGAATCCTCTCAGTGTGCTGAATGCATTAGTAAGGGCCAAAGTCTTGTCCAACCCTCCTACACTCCAATATGAAGGCATATTTTGTGGCCTTTTTGTGGCCTTTTTTTAGACTGACTAGATACTTTCTGTAATGTTCATTAGTAATTTGTCGTACAAAAATAGAGCTAGTGCCGTTGTAATCAGCATAAAAAGAGCTTTCAAATGATATACAGATTGTCATGTAAACTGAAATACAGAGTTGCTTTGATTTAGAGCACATGTAAAATCTACTAAATCAAAATACACAGTGATTCTTGTCAAATTTATGATTGGGATTCTAGTCAGGCCTATATTGTCCAAACCATAACAAGGTAGATATCCTCTCAGCTTGCAAAAATGCCACAGTTTTACACGGCCCTTTTGAACTACAATATAAAGGAAAAAGTCATAGCTAATAATTGAGAAATAAAACAGCTATAGAATTACTCCCAATTTTGAAATTGTCTTGCAGATGATCTAGTACTAGCTCGTAGTTACAGTGAGCACGACAAGCATCATTTAGGGCAAACAGATGAATGACTACTGTAATTCTTCCTGTACGTGCGCATGCCAACAGTTGACTACCAGAAAGGCCTAGCTAGTTTGAGCCTAATATGCAAATTACATATATTATATGATGCAGCTTGTGAGGTGTCCAACATTTTGACTTATTCCCCTCAGGTTCCATTCATCAATGAAGCATTTCACCCTCTCCACTCCCATACGAAGTCTCACTACCCTTACCCCAACCCGCTCCATTGCCACGCCCTCTTCCTCTCCTCCCCACACCCTACTGGACTACCCTCCGCTGGCGACGCTCATGAACTCCCTGATCACAGCCTTCAATGAGCTGCGGCAGTGTGCACCCCTCTCCCTGGGACCTGAGGTGGCCCAGGAGATGAGACGACTGCTGGAGAGCACTGTCCACGATGTAGGAGAGTATCACAGGTAAGGGATGGTTCTTGGTTGGGACTTGGGACAATGTCTTATACTGTATAGCGGATTATTTTGGCGAATTGATGAATTACTCTGTAAATCGCCCAATTTAAAAATCACCAAACAGCTTTACACGTATATGCACACCCTTGCATGTAAGCAATGCACGTGGTGAGAAGCATTTTGCACTGTCTCGTGTCTATGGGACATTTGGCCCATTCCCTATGTATGATAATTATAGGACTTCTTCATTTCCACTTTCACTTTTGAGTGATGTAAATTGTTTGTGTCTGTTTGTACTCTTGTATTGATGCAGACTTGAGCATGGCTCCTTCAATGAGAAAGAAATGGAGACCTTTCAGCAACTTGTGCGAGTGCTAGTTCGCGACTTTCTTCCTTACGTGAAGCACGTCTTTGAGAGTTTATTCTCAGAGAGTTCAGTGGAAGAGCTGGCACTAATGTCTCCCTATGCTCTCCGTCATTGCACCCCTCCTGTCGGGGGTACCTCATTGCTGTCAGGTTCCAGGGCTGGAATTGGACTCAGAATGGAATTGAACATTGAGAGCATTGCCGAACCGTTAAAGAGTGTCGCTCCTGATGTGTTTGAGGAGCTGGAGGCTTTGAAACGGAAACAGTTTGTGGAACAACATCAGAGTGGCTTGACAGAAGTCACAACTGAGAGCACCAGTGTTGCTATGGTTACAGAGACAATTGAAGCTTCAGAAATCACTGAGCAAAATGAATCAACCATTACAGAGAAGGATGAACACCAAGATGGTGGTTTGGCGACAGCCGTTCGGAAAGAGATGGAAGAACAGCAGCTATCCTTAGCATCCAAGATTGACAATGAAGAGCACAACACTAGTGGTTTGAACTCTGCATTGAAGGATGAATAAACTGCATGATGTCATGGTTGATTTTTGATTTTTATGACAAGAATTGATTTTTTGATCAAGCATAATTTCATACCATGGTTACGTAATTTTGACGCTAGCGCGCAAAGCGCATGCGCATATGCTCATTTTGTCCGACGCTAGCGCGCTCGACCATATCTCTCGGCTGATTTGGATTCACCCACCAAGCAGCAAGAAAATATGTCTTGTGCTAAATCACCCCTCTTGGGTCATCTCAATGATCACAGAAATCCAGGGTAAGCAGTACTATTCTAAGAGTCACGTACCGACTTTGTGGAATGTGGGTGTGGCTTGTGCGACGATGCACGAAATAGAGGCTCTTCAATAATTAATTTTGGTCTAATATGCTGTCAAGGAAAAATTAACATGTGCTATGTCATTTCAATATCTTCATGTTTCCTCGGATAGAATAATATTTGTAGTGACAATATAATGTTGATGCCATCAAATGCACACACACTGATGTCATGACAGGCACCAAAGCAGCTACAAACGAGACTATCAGTTGAAGTCTTCCTCTCTCCGCCCATCTCTGAGACCCACGTCTGTCTCCAGAAGACACAACCCACACCCCAAACACGTCTTCCTCCTACGAAGACTTTTCAACGAGGTAATCATTACATCATTGTATCAATAATTCTTAATAACTAGCAATACATCTACAATACTGTGATTCTTTCAGCCGGTGTGTAATGTATGGACGCCGGGATTGGGTGGATCTCCTCAACCAAATCCTTCTGAGTTCACGCTGGCAATGAAAGCCCCAATGACGTGTGCTCAATACTCCTATCTACATACACCCAGTCATCCAAACTTCTCCAACGTACCCACCAGGTTTGGAGCAAACAAGGAGAAATTCTGTCCAGCTGTTGGCATTGGTAAGCAGAGATTGGTAATGGACTCACTCAAACACATGCTGACCACAAGACACACAAAGACAACTTATGAACACCTTTTGAAGTCAACACACACACAAAAAAAGAATTTAAATAAACTCAGATCTTTAGTTGCTATGTACATTTAGTTCATCTGCATTGATAGTGACCCAAATTTCTGACTTTAGTTTTATTTACAGACCATAACATAATTATTATAGTTGCATGCATGAGATTTTCAGAATAAATTGAGCTTATGCACACATGTGCACACAGTACCAGTGACAGCAGTGTGGAAGAATGAGCTACAGTCACAGAACACCAGCTGTGAACCACTCAAAATGGACGTTACTGGAAAACGGAGAAAACTGACTGCATCTTATGGTAAGTCTGCACCCTTCATCACACACACACACACACACACACACACACACACTGTACGTTGTAAATCTGATGATGTGACACTTGTCAACCTCTCTTCCTCTAGTTTTGGACCAGCAGTTGCCTCAGTACGAGGCTCTAGAGGACATGAAGGTGAGAGCTAAAGGATCGAGGGATATCAATTACTCACACGCAATTACCAAACCTTCGAGAAGAAAGCATCTTCAAACTCGTCCAACCTGTCTTGCCGGTTGTAGTCCACTCATGAAGAGGAGCACTGCACCACCACTCACCCGACACAAGACAAGTGACATGGACAAGAGCTCTGCACAGAGGGAGAAGGGAGAGTTCTACACCCTTCATCAGCCATGGCCAGCCTGCTACTCCTGCTGGGCTGGACCTCTGTGAACAGAACATAATAGCAGCATTGTGAATAATTATACCATACAATTGTAGCCTGTGTACATACAACAATCATAATGAAATATTAAACTTACCATTCAGGTTGTTGTTAGATTCTAAGCGATTGCACATACACTGTCTTTTCGCGATCCAGAGCAAAGGAAGAACTCAATTATTTAGAATAAACATCATTCATCATTATTAATCAATTTTCCAAAAAAAAACAGGAAAAAAAAACAATAAAATTTATCAGTATATAGCCTAGGATTTCTTATTAGGTGAAGCAAATATTCCAGTTTCTTGTTCTTTCTCTTTACTAACGTATTACTGTTCGAATCTTTCTTTTATTTTATGTACTACAGTTCTTCCATAGTTCATGATAATGGTCAAGATATGCCTGGGGTCTCTTGAAAAGAAAAAAAAAAAGTGCATCAATAGTTCCAATTGATCTGTACCCTACCACTGACGGTAGTGTAGGTAGGTCCTAACATTGAAGGACTCTAATTAACACACACCACTGTGTGTGAGTGTGCGATGACTCGAGGTCTAAACTCTGTGTTGACCAAGAACATCGGCAATGCCAAAGGCAGGAAAAGAAAATCATTGTGCTGCTTGTGAATGTGAAAATCGCAACGTATTTTCAGTTGGATGATGAACAGTCACGCATAATATAGCAGTCACTGCTACACACGGAAACGATCGTGATGTGATACGTAGTAAACTGCATCCAAAAAGGTGAAGGGTACCATCCAATGCTTGTGTCCACTTGATGGTGAGTGGCTTGAACTGAGAGTGAGAGCAACAAGAGTGTTTGTAGCAGCAATGGAGTACGTATAAGAGTGAAGAAATGATGGTGATGGTAGGCTCCACTCTTTCAAAGGTCTTTGTGAGATGATGATGGTGGTGGTGTAACACTCTCAGTGACAATAAGAAAGAAATAAAAATTGGAAAAAAAAAAAAGAAAAAGGAAAATGGAAGAAGAATGAGACAGTAGATGAAGTAACCTTGGTGAGGAATGAGTGGTGGATTGAGAGATGGAAAGAGATGATAAATATTAGGAGAGAGGCAAGAATAAAGAGACAGTGGAATAGATTGTTGAGTTTTTAACTCAACGCAAGATATAGTAGTATGCATACAGACAGTCACATACACACAGACACAGACACACAGACACAGACACACATACACGGATACATACACAAACAGACAACACATACAACTTATAGTGCTCAACTGTGCACAATTGTAGCAGCTTTAAAAGCTCAATTAATCAAAATTAACAGTACTAATTACCTACTAATTAAACAGGGTCTTCCTACTTGGAGCACAGAAAGAGATAAAGAGAGAGAGAGAGATGATAGTAGAAATTGAAGAAACGTAACATTGTTAGAAATTGAAATATAAACTTAAGCGTGTCATTTTCAGAATGATTAAAGATTGAAGATATGTTGTGAGGAGCGTGCTCGTTGCAACAAGACCCAAAGGGGGCGTGTCTATCTAGTCGGAGTGGAGGAGGAGGTTGAATTCGATGCCCCGCCCTCTACCGTTTGATACTCGGCGACGTAGAGTTTCTTATCGATTATCTTGGGGACTGGTTTGATCTCCGTGTGCAGTTCCCTCTCAATGGTGACCAGGTTGTAGCGATCATCGGGGGTGATGAGGTTGATGGCAAGACCAAAGTGACCGTAGCGTCCTGATCGGCCTATTCTGTGAAGATAGGTCTCGGAGGTCTTGGGGAAGTCAAAGTTGATCACCACATTGACCGCCTGGATGTCGATGCCTCGAGTGAGTAGGTCTGGATGTGTACATGTACATGTATGCAACATTATACCACTATATTTAAAGTATATGGGGTGGATATGAAGGCAATTTCATGGGAAAATGAACAAATTTATCAAAAGTGGGACTTCGTGGTTTCACAATACATAAACACAGTGAGATCAAAACACACACACACACACACACACGTACCTGTACAGACGAGATTTCTACATTCTCCGTTTCTAAAGTCGTGGAAAACTTTGTTTCTGTGAGGCTGAGCCATCTTGGAGTGAATAAAGAAACAAGAGTAGCCCAGCTGTGTGATCTTCTTGGCCAACAGCTCCACTCTCTGCACAGAGTTGCAGAAGATGATGCTCTGGTTGATTTGAAGCTTTGAAAAGAGTGTATTGAGGCAATGGACTTTCTGTCGTTCTTCAACGTAGGCATAGTACTGGGTGAGACCTTTCAGCGTCAACTCGTCCATGAGATTAATAGTGTAGGGGGAGTTTAAGTATTGCTCCTATAATTAGGACAAAATTAAAATTGCTGAGTCATGTATATTTACGATTTTGTAAGTCTTTGTTTATACAATGAGTAAATTTTGGGTTTTGGATGATGTGCATTAAATAGAACTCACAGTGAATCCTCTGATTGTGACAGGGAAGGTAGCAGAGTAAAGGAGCACTTGTCTGTCAGATGGAAGGAATGAGATGAGTTTGTCCAGTGTCTTCTGGTAGTCCATGGAGAGGAGCTTGTCTGCTTCGTCAAGAACCAGCATGTGACACTGACTCATGTTAGCAATGCCTTTCTCCATCAGGTCTATGATACGACCAGGAGTGGCTACTATCACATGTACTGTGTGTATGTGTGTGTGTGGGTGGGTGTGGGTGAGAGTGAGTGGGTGAGAGAGAGAGAGAGAGAGAGAGAGAGAGAGAGAGAGAGAGAGAAATGTACAAAATCTAGTGAGCTAATATCTCGAAACCAATAACAAGCCAAAGGAATCCACTTCAATGTTTTCGTGTTCAACCACACTTGGAGATACACACACACATACACACACCACAATACATCCATGCATTGACGTACCAGTCTCATCTAATCTCATGATGTCATCCTTGAGGTTGGTACCCCCTGTGGTGACCATCACCTTGGCCTCCATGTATTTGCCCAGTTCCTTGCAGATTTGAGACGTTTGCAGAGCAAGTTCTCTTGTTGGGACTATCACCAGTGCTACATGTGTGAAAGGAAGATGTGTGAAAGGAGGACGATATCTCCATGAGAGAGTTCAACCATGAACAACACACTGTGGTTAACCTTTACATGGCTTGACACACTTTAGGCCGGATTGCTTGCATGGGTTTGTAGCTATTCTTTCAGCATGCATAAACACACAGCATGGTATATACACACAAATCAGTGAAAATGTAGCTGGAAATGTTTTTTTTAAAGATCTAGCAGCCCCACTTATAATATGATATCCAAAATAAGATTTTTGTAGGTAAAATTCACTGTTTGCCAGCAGGCAAGAAACCACAAAAAATGCAAAATTTACACTCCTTGAAATTTTCTTGATACACGGTATTAGAGGCAAAAATTCAAAATTGACATCTTCTAACAAACACACTCAACATGCACACCCCACACCGAGTACCAGCCAACTGACCTTGTATGTGTCCCTGGTCCGTGTCGGTCTTCTCCAAGAGAGGGATGAGGTAAGCCCCTGTCTTTCCCGTCCCGTTCTTAGCTCTGGCTAGGATATCTCTCCCTGCTAGGGCTATAGGGATGCTCTCCTCTTGGATAGGTGAGGGCACTTCGTATCCTTTCTCAAAGATGCCCATAAGTAGCTCTTGTTTGAGACAATAGTCTTCAAATTCATTGCCTTTTCTTCTGGTCACATCCTATTGAGTACACACATCACAAACAGTGAATAAATTTACAGCCATATCTAGGTGATCAATGTTTGGCTTTGTGCGTGTGTGTGCGTGTGTGTGTGTGTGTGTGTGTGTGTGTGTGCCGGTACCTCAGTCTTTTGGCGGGTATCTTTTGGAGGCATTTTAATTTGAGCTTTCAATTCTGCCCTAAAGTTGATAACAACACAACACACATTGCATAAAACAAAACTAAAGTGTTACATATGTATCAACAGTGAATATGGGCGACACATGCATAAACATAAGAGGTCACATGGTCTGAAAATAATTGACCACCATCAAATTTTTATTCTAATTCAATATACATTTTAATGCTGCCCATAACTCTATTATGAAAATGTTTTATGTGCTGTTTCTACTCACAAAGAGCCTGTCTGAGGACCAGCTGGTGGACGGTGGTTGGCCTTTTCTACAGTGGGTGTAGCCATGTTGTATTGCTTGCTTCGTTTTTGAAAATAATTGCCTGAAATGCTTTCGTTTGTAGCGCTTTTCGAGTCGAACCTGTGGAGCGAACCTTGCTATGTTGTTTGCAGTGGTTGAGAGATGGGTGTGCAGTCTTTTAGGCTCAAGAACACTTGACGTTTCTGCTTCAGCATGCACTCCGTTTGTTTCTGATAACGAATGACGTCATAGGAGACGCACGTGATACTATTTGCATAATTTTATCAACAATGCAGCTCAGAAATTTGATATTTCTATAGTGCAAGCATCTTGGGTGCAAATGGGTACATGGGATTATATTTGAGAATTAAGATGACAAATTGAAACACAAATTTGTTATTTCTTTCTTCTCTTTGAAGGTCCACTAGCTGTGAAGAAGGATGCACCACCTGTGTTGGGTGCAGGGCCGCTTAAATCAAAGTCATCATCGTCACTCTGTGTCAGCTGCATGGGAGGAGGAAAGAAATTATATAAAATGCATTTATTTGTCTATAAAATTATTACGTCAATATCCGCAGGTGGTGCTGACGATTTCTGCTTCTTTTTCGATTTAGAAGTAAAAATCTCTTCATCCGATTCACTGTCCAGATAGTCAACAGTTCGTTTAGTGGTTTTACGGCCCTGTGCAACAAAATGAACACATAAGCACAGGGTAACTCTCACATGGAATGGATGTACCGGTCTGGTCTTTGCTGGAGTTGAACCAGTTGAGTGAAAGGTCAAAGGTGACATTGAACCGGCAGCTGCTGGTGTTGCAGTGGCAGTCTTTGTTCTTGCACCACGGCCCCTGCCACCACGCCCTCGTCCTCTTGAACCACGTCCCCTTCCTCTAGTGGATTTTGAGCTCGGTTTTGCACCAACAGAGTGCGCAGGGCGATCAGAATCGGAGCCCGACCCCTCCCCTCCGAGGTCTCCCTCGGGATGGGACTCTCGTCTGTGAGCACGACTCTGAGCAGCACACGTGCACACACATAGTGATAAAAAAAATTAATAGTGACTCACTAGTGAATTAGTCTGGAAAGCCAGCAAGAAAGGGTCTGGGCATGAGACTAATAATGAATAGTTGATCGAGCTAGACCCTTTTATATATCCCTAATCTGATCTCCCCCTGATCTGCCCTGTCACAAAATTAATCAGGAGTAGAAAAAAAAAAGGGTTTTGCTCAATAAGCTAAATAATGAACAAACAATAAATATTATTGTTACTAATTTCATATGGGGGGGGGGGAATTGCAGGCTAAAGTGATATAGGCATGTTGGATTTTGAGGAAACAATTCTTATAGAATGGCCATCATTTTGAAAAAACAGTGAAAAATATACAACACCCTTGCCCACAGTATCATTATCCCTCCCTCCTTCCCTCACTTCTCTGGCAGCTTCCATGGCTTCCGTCTCTTGCAATCTGTGCAAGTGATCTTTGTGTTGTTTAATCTACAGCCAGTGATGACAGCACATGTTGCAATGTTTGTGTAAATGAAAGGGTAAATTGACTGCAACAATGGGAATACAATCACCTATATTTATAGGTACCTGTTTTTCAATATCTGTATCAGTGATGGGACGCTCTCGAAGGAAGTCTTGAGACTTTTGAAGCGAAAACTTTACACAACTGTGCAGGACAATAATTACTATTGTGCACACAATGACGATATTATGTAAATAATTGTACTCAGTATTTTGTATACATGTGACAGTGAATTGCAACACACACACACACACACACACACACACACACACACACACACACACACTTAAGTTGATGCATCAATTTCATTCAGCCTCTTACTCAGTGAGAGCATCATTCTCTTCTTTCACCACAAACTCTGAGAGAGCTTCCACCAGGTTCTTCTCCGAAAGAAGACCAAGGTTCTCTTTCTTGAGCTCAGATTCCAGCAGCTCTGAGATATCAACCCTCTCGGTCAGATCATACGATGGTAGGTCACCATTCTCATTGCTGTTCTCTGTCTTCTTTACCCCTGAGTATTTTCAATAGGATGTGCAGTGTGTATGTAGAGCTGTTGCATAAACTGAGGAGTCGTTGTTTCAGTAGAGTGATAATTTGCTTACTGGTTGCTTCGTGGTGTCTATACCATAATAGGATGTTTTGAGGATTTGCAACCTTGCCTAGAAATGTTTGTCCGAATCTAGCGTTGCTGAAAGAAGAGTAGCCACCATTGTAGTCCACCTGCAGCAGCAATGCACGCAATATGAATAAATTTAGTAAATATTTGTTGACACACCAACAGGCCTCTGTAGCTCAGTGGTTAGAGCACTGGTCTTGTAAACCAGGGGTCGAGAGTTCGAATCTCTCCAGGGGCTTGAACTTTTCTTTTTTTTTTTCAACACTAAAACAGCACAAGAAACACATATCAGAGTTCAACTTACTTTCAACCTGATTAAAGGGAGTTTTCCATTTTCCGTGCTTGCACTGTCAATCATTGATTCAACTTTTTCCTTCAGATAGGTTTTCACATCCTCTTCTTCCTGTGTATTGATGCCAGTGAGCTTCAAGTGGACACCATCAAGAACAAATGGACGCACACTACTCAATTGAATTGGATCAATCTTGAATGTGCAGTCATTCTTGATGTACAGAATACCAACATGCCTGCAGGGAAGGTATAACAATAAAAATACAACAATTTAATGCACAAAATATGTTCAAAACAATTCTAATATACTTTGGCTTCTGTTCTCCGTCACTCAGTGAGGTAGCCACTGATGATCCTGGCTGCGTTATGAAGATCCCATTGTCCTGTCCATCCTCTCCCACATCACCAGTGGGTGCAAACTCTGGCTCGATAAGACACTCGTGTTCATGACCCCAGAAGACAAGGTCAAAGAAACTAGGAATGAAAGTTTCTGGGATGTAGTTAGTGGCACCATGCTTGGCTCTGAAGTATGCAAAAAAAAGAAGCAAAATAATAAAGTGGAAATAGCCAGTTAGCTAGCTGATGTTTCACCTGTTTTGATGAAGGACTAGGATGTTAAACCAGTCTCCATCTTCTTCTGTGGGACGGAGAAACTTGACCTTCCCTTTACGGAACATTCTGTGCAGCCTCTCATCTCTACAGCTGCCGAGACCATAGAGAGCTAGTTTGGTGTTGCCTTTCTGCAGCAGGAGAGGAGACACTTCAATGTGCTCAATGTCAGTGGCTTTACCAAAGTAGTTGATCATGTTTGATACACTCAGAATGTCCAGAGCACTAAGGTTGGCCTCCTGTGTGTGTAGATAGTGCTCAGAGATTAGAACAAACATTTTATCAAAAGGAATAGCCTTGGTTTTGAAACTTACTCCTGTAGGGTCGTCGTGGTTACCATGTATGATGAATATCGGGATGGAAACATTGTAGTTAGGGTCTTCATAGTTCACTACTGGAAACCTGTAAATATATGAGGGATATTCACGCCATTAATTGACTCATTGAGGAATGTGCTCCAACGAATATTGTTAAGACTACCCAACAAACAAATACCACCAGTGAAGTTTGCACTATAAATATGAAGATGCACCCTAATGTTGTATATCTCCCACTCCAATCCATAACACCAGGAGTGGACCAGCTCACTTGGGCTGGAGCTTGCAAAAGGTGTTCAGGCACTGATAGATATGTACACTCAGGAGTGTTACAATATCAATCAGCCTGGACACCTCTAGCTACATTTGGCAAACATTTTGATGCTCATATCAGGTAATAATGTAACCAGTCCAACCATAGATAAAGCTATAATTATATTATTATCTATGGTTCAACTAACTTTGAGTGTTGGAAGTTGACTGTGGGGTCACTCCTCATTTCAATGGGACATGGTCTACCCCCCATGCAGTAGTATCTCAGCAGTTCCATGGTCTTATGGAGTACCTGACGAGACGGCTTGTTCTCGTGGAATAGATCTCCACCCAGCAAGATGAAATCAACCTGAGGAATTTTTTTGATAAACTCGTCACTTGCTAGATGAGTGATTAGGGATATTTTGTAGACGCTTACTTTTTGTTCTTTGGCAATTTTTAGGATTTCTTCAAATGATTCCAGTGAGTCGTTGCATCTTATTGGATCTTTCTCCAGGTATCCAATGTGGTTATCAGTGGCTATGGTGCATGCATACACATCCATTATCATACACAAATTATGAACATAGCCTGTCCAACAGCCATGCTATCAGAAACAACTGCACAGTTCCAAATTTAGAATAAGTTATTGGTTGCATTCTTTGCAGCATACACATACCTATCAGTATTTTCATCATGTCATTGTCCTCCATAGCTGTGCACTGCTCTTGGTTGTACGGTTTGCTCAGAGGCTAGGCGTGCAAGTGCTTGCATGCGTTTGGGAATTGGGGTGCGCACTAATTAGAACGCATCAAGTAAACATCATTAGTATCCGGATGTGAACGTAGTTTTGTGCGAGTCGAGTACAGAGTTTAGAACAGACACACACAGAGAGAGTGTTTCAACATGGCCAGCAATTGGTTCGAGAGTTTTAAGGAGAAAATTCAAAAAGCTACAACCACTCAACATGGTCCCAAAGCCACCATTGACAAGAAGACCATCGAAAAGGCATGGAAACTCATGGACAGAGTCGTCAACTATTGCCACAACCGACGCATGAATCTGAAAAACAGTCCTCCATTCATCTTGGACATTCTGCCCGACACCTACCAGCACTTGCGCGCCATCTTTAAGAAGTACGAGGACAACATTGGCTTCCTGAACGACAACGAGTACTTCAAGATATTCATGGAGAATTTGATGAGCAAGTGCAAGCAGACCATTAGACTTTTCAAGGATTCAAAAGACACCATCTACGACGAGTCGAGCACAGCGAGGAGGAGCCTCACAAAGCTCAGTCTCATCTTCAGCCACATGCTAGCTGAGCTGAAGGCCATCTTCCCCAATGGAGTCTACGGAGGGGACACGTACAGAATAACGAAACAAGATGCTCAGGACTTCTGGACCATCTCTTTCCAGTTGAGGTAGGGACTTGCTAGGTACACGATAGATGTCGTTGAATTTGTTTGTGTGAATTAGTTTCTTTGTTTGGTGTGCACCAGTATAGATAACGTATATATGTAGAGAGATATGGGGAAGCTTTAATACTACGTGTATGTATGGGTGTGTATTGTATACATGTAACGTGATTGAAGGCATGTAATTCGTTCTCTATGTGTGAGTGATCATGTGTCTAGTGCTCCAATCTTCAGTTCCTACAAGTCAACACGAGGCCATTGTATCACAATTTCTGCAGCTGTTGTAGGGGACAATGTTAGTAGTTGCAAAGCACGCAGTAGTGTTTCCTTCAGAGATTCCCTTGATGGATCTCCGTGATATGGTATGGTGTATGAAGGAGCTTCTTTGTACGGCTGTCACTAGCCCCCTGTAGACAGGCCACACCTTCTTTTCAGTCCACTCCTAGTTTAGAAGTACACACACTGTGTGTGTGTGTGTGTGTGTGTGTGCACTTCTTGTACACACAAAACACGGTTGACAGGTGTACCTCCACAAGTACAGCTGTTAGCAAGTCCATTCTTCACTTGAGAAAAAATCATCAAAGTGTTCGTTTGTATGTTGTTGTCGGGTGGCTTGGGGTGAGAACAGCCATTTCACTGCTCATTACAGTCCCCCTCTCTCTGCTGGTCTGTCAACACAGCATATGTAGACTAACAGCTAGTGCTAGAACTTTGTGTGTGTGTGTGTGTGTGTCTTTCTAAAAGTTAGTGTGCATTACTGTGTGTGTGTTTCAAAATAATGATGCACATTTGTGTGCTTGTGTGTGTGTGTGTGTGTGTGTGTGTGTATTTCAATGTTTATGTGTGTGCATCAAGGTGGCATTGTATGAATAGACATATTTCTGTTGATGTTTAACAGATTCACTCTTCTTGATTGTACCATTCACAGTTTGCGTGTGTTGTAGCATTTCTTTACGCTCAGTTTTGATGTTGCTTTATTTGCCTCTGGACTTCCTGTCATCATACATTATATATGAGTTTCGGTAGCATTACAACATCATTACATCATCTCAATTAGCACTGCATGCAGGACCATGCTTCAGATTCAGTGTAAAGCATTGAAACAGGTTGTTGGAAGTAAAATGGATTCTTGTGTGGATTGTCCAAAGTAGTTTGAGGGCCAACAGAAGCCTCCTTGGCTCCTTTAGCAACCCTTGCATCTTCCCTCTCTCTCTCTCTCTCTCTCTCTCTCTCTCTCCCCCACTCACTCTCACCCACACCCACCCACACACACACATACACACAGTACATGTGATAGTAGCCACTCCTGGTCGTATCATAGACCTGATGGAGAAAGGCATTGCTAACATGAGTCAGTGTCACATGCTGGTTCTTGACGAAGCAGACAAGCTCCTCTCCATGGACTACCAGAAGACACTGGACAAACTCATCTCATTCCTTCNATTTCAGAAACTCCACCTTTTCATCCGAAGAACACGTACCAATGACATGACAACCTGCCAGTTTGGCAAGCTGTACTGCAAATTGACCGGTACCCCCAGCAGCTGCTGTGATCAGGATACTATCGGTGGGCTTTAGCTCTCCCAGTTTGTCCAGACTGATGGATGCTGTCAGTCCACTCACCATGAATGGAATGTAGTGGGGATCAGCTCGTGGTAAGGACAGCGCACTCTTTGCAGGCAGAATGATATACTCTCCAAACGCTCCCCCTTGCATGTAACCAACGGCATCACCCGGCTTGAAATCACCACAGTTCTCCCCTACCATTGCAACGTTGCCCACTCCTTCAAAACCCGTGTCAAAAGGAGGCTGCTGGGTGCCTGGTATGTACCTGCCAGCAGTCCAGTTAATATCTGATGCGTTTATTCCAGCATATTTACACTGCACGAGGAGTTCACCTGGACCTGGAACTGGAGTGACTACTTTCTGTATTTGCACAACCTCCCGAAACCGTTGGCTCAGCGAAACGCTAACCAACTTGCGATAAAATTTTGGGATATTCACAACAGCAGACATTTTTATGGATATTCTCGCATAGATAAAATCCTAATAATAATATTATTATTTATATCTACTCCGGCTATTATCATCGGATATCCGGATTAGATTAGCCTCATGCATGAACCAGTCCCTCCCCGCGCTTGGCAATAACATAGATAATAGACTACGTGACCACGTAGTCTATATTATCTATGGCAATAAGCGCTAAGCATAGCCAGCGGGGAGGGACTGGTTCACGAGGCTATATCCGGATCCTAACCAAATAAGGATCTCTAGTATACCAAGTTCTTTTGAGTTAAACTGATCTAATTCATTCCTAGTAGTTGTTTTGTTCACTAAAACTGGACTCCTAGTGATTTTCATGGTCCCAGCTAGGGCCTCTTGGTTCATGCTTTGACTCCAGTAAATCTACAAACAAGGAGGAGTCATCTCTAAACTTTACCTGCTGCAAAGAGTTGAGATCATCGTGACAATAACTCAGGTACAGGAGTACTGATAAACACCAAGATAGAGCAGTAAATGAAGAGTCAAAAACATTGGCAGCTGCTGTTATTATGCACCAAAATGGCCGCCCGCGGGTAATCCCGCGCCGCGTTTTTACGTTATACGTTACATATAGTACATGAATACGCTCTATTGCTTCTATAATATCGACCCATTACCTGATAATGACCACCATCCTCATCATTGGAGATGGCAATTTCTCCTTCTCTCTTTCTTTGTGTAGAAAGCTCAGGAAAGAAGATTCCGACTTTCAAATTGTTGCTACCTCCCTAGAGACGCGTGATCAAGTTCTCAGTCGACCAAATGTAGTGGAAAACATCTCAGAATTGATAAAACTAGAAGCCATTTTACTCCATGGAGTTGATGGCACATCACTTGGCACTTGTACAGAACTAATCCAACTTGGACTGAAATTCAACGAAATCATTTTCAATTTTCCTCACACTGGAGGAAAGAGTGATATCAGACAAAATCGGCGTTTACTGAAAGAGTTTTTTATCTCATCTGCAGAATCCCTAACACCCAATGGATGCATACGCATATCACTATGTAAAGGTCAAGGGGGCACCCCATTGGACTGTCATAAGAGAGGATATGAGAACTCTTGGAAGGTGGTTGAAATGGCAGCTGAGGCTGGTCTCATTTTGAGTAACGTGGAAGCATTCAAAGCTGAAGACTATCCTGGGTATGTCCCAACAGGGTACAGAGGTCAAGACAAGGGGTTCATGCTTGAAGGGGCACTGAGACACACATTTGCATTCCCAGCTGCCAATGTATATTCTCTCTACCCACCAGTTTATGTCCATGATGTCAGCTTCTGGTGGAACAACCAAGACTGGAATTTCGATGACAGCAAAGTTCAAGATTTGATAAAGACGGTTGCCAAAGATAACGTACAGTCCATGGAACTTTTGAGTGAGTACCACCCTCCCCAAGACATCCAACAGACTAGCTACCTCTACAGAATAGTGTACTGTTCTCACAGCTCTGCTCTGTCTAGAAGCCGTGCTGGACAGCTCCAATTAGAGCTCAGGGAAGCATTAGCCAGAGACCTTGGTGTAGAAGTTAGATAGCATTAATGTTTGACACAATTTAAAATATTTTTCTTTTTCATCTACGCTTCAATCAAATGTGACTATGAAAACACACACACACACACACACACTATCAGTTTGATATGAATAAAAAACAAACATCACCATCAATAACTACTGTTGATTGTACAGTATGCCAGAAATTGATAAACAAACTGATGAAGGTTAAAATATAGAGGCTGCTATGAGAATATAGCCACAGAGTTCAAGGAGAGAGTGGAGTGAAACCAGTGGCCCTTTTGAAGAGCAAAGAATGTACAAACAAACATTCAAATTGATAGGGAAAAAAAATGCAAAGGTCATGTGGTAAATGAAAAAGTTGTGTGAAATGAAAATTAATGATGAAAGATTGACAATAAATAGCAATGATGTCATTATGATGTCGTTCACTCGAAATAGCCGAGTAGAAGATGTGTCCATTAAAATTGGACAACAAACAAACAAACAGAAAATGATCAACTCTCAACTTGAGTCTTGGAGATAAAATTCCAATGAATTTCAAAAACGGATGGACTCCACACACAGACAGAGGAACCCACACCTATACACAGAGAACTTTGACCTACATTGCAGTGATTGCCTCAGCCTGTGATTTCATAACTGGTGGTCTGTAATGTTCAGGAACACCAGAGCCTTCACACTTGAGCACATCTGCCTCGGGACGATACTTCTTCTTGTCAGCAATATTCACAACTGCATAAGATTCAGAAGGTCCATTGTCTGAGATCTGAAAATCTCTGTCTTTGACCGGAGATCCCTCACTGGAACTAGCATCACCGTTCATTTCTCCGTCAGGTGAGTCCTTGGATGACGACTGTTTCGGTCTTTTTGTGCTGGTCACACGAAACACCTTCTTATTCTTGTCTTTGCCAGTCAGATCAATTTCAACAACTTCTTTGTGGGAGGCTCTCTTTGACTTTCTACCAGAGTCCTTCCTCTCTCCAATGTTAGGTGAGGTCTCTGGACTGCTCGTAGAAGCAGGCTTGCCGTTTTGAACCACCTTTGATTTACGCTCGGGACTGGAATCAGACATTGTTCGAGATGATCGTTGAACAACATGAACAAATTCTCCAGTCGGTAGAGTATCAAACACAGGGGTATAGTTCTCTCCTTCTGCACTCATGTGGAACTTCTTTCTCTCTTGAGTAAAACCATCGTCATCTTTCTGACTGCTACTGCCAGTCTTGAGACTCTTCAACAGTTTTTCATTGTTTTTCACGGCATCCAGTGGGTTTTCGTACTGGTCGGAGCTATTAGCAGGAGCTGATTGTGACAGTCCCAATGGAATATCTTCATAGCCAGGACCAGGTGGAGCAATATCATCAAAACCAGGGATATCCTCATACCCAGGGACATGGGAGGGGATGTTTTTCAACTGAGCCGAAGGTTTCGACTCTGACTGAACTAGAGGTGGTGGGTTAGGTTTAGGAGGAGGAGGAGATGTGGTTTCTTCGGGGGTGGTCTTTTGTAGCTGTCTCTCTTCGTAATCGTTGCTCTTCTTGATGTAATCTTCCACGAGACTCTGAGCCTGTTCGGCCGGAATGACGGGACCTTCAAGGTTCTCCGGGGTACGGACCTCATCCGGGAGAACACCCAGCATGTTCACAGCAGAGTAGCCCGATGGCCGTTCATTTCCCAATGGCTGGGTGGATAGAAGTCGCTTGGTGTCATCAGGAGAACCAGGGGGTGGAAGTGGAGAATGGGCTGCACTACCTGGAAGACTGTGTGGTGTTTGCATGAAAGAGAGAGAAAAAAAGAGGTGTTTCTCTGTCAACTCCCAAAGATTTTGTGTAGCCATGCACTCTAACCAAAAACCAACCAACCAAGGGCATTATCAACCCTCCCCCTGTTGTCACAACACAACATGAATACCATCAGTGTGGGATGGTGGGACAATGTGACTACCACTTCTGATATCACTGTACTGACCAGTTCACTGCATCCAGAGGCAAGATGGGGGGATAAGATTGAGACACACTCACACAAGTACACCACAGAGAGAGCTAGGGAACAATGGCTTGTAAATGTTACCACCAATAATGGAATCTTACAGGGTGGTGGTTTTTGTGGTGCAGTAAACCACACTGTTATTCAAAATTGATTATTAGCCACCAATTGCAATGACCAAGAAATTCATTAGCAAGCCACACTATCTCTCCAATCTGCATGGGATGCACTTAGGTTGTGCTGAGTGTGTGAGTGAATAGTTGATACTGTTATCTCTCTAGGCATATTCATGCCAGGGGTATTTCACCATGCATGTCTGCTGTGATAGCACTGTATTGCATCACTTGCATTCATTATTATAGAAAACCCTACACTGTAGTGAAAACTAAGCAGCCAGGGAATGATACACACACAAAGACAGTCAGTATATATACACAGCAAGTATAGAGTCAGTTTGACAAATTGTTTTCAGCTGACCAACACCTGAGCTGTATGTATGTCCAAGTGTAGCTCATACAAGTGCAGGAATGTTGCTTTTTACTAGACTTCTCAAGACTATAACCAGCTCCTGCTACTGGTACTTCCAGCCAGTGGAACTTGATTTATTTATAAATTGTTGTTGCCTATGGGTAATGTGGTAACCTGAATAGTAATGCACCCTAATAGATCACATTTCAATGAATCCTCAATAAGTGGAGTGCACCATGGTAACTCACAAACATCAGGTATGGGGACCAGAATTCACTATTCACTCACACACTCAAGGGGGAGGGGGGATATTGCAACCAACAAAGGACATGTACACACACACACACACACACACACACACACACACACACACACAGTGGCATACCTGGCTGGCGCAGAGTTGGTGGTCTTGCCAGTCACCAGGCCATACTCCATTCTACTCNGTTTTGAACCACCTTTGATTTACGCTCGGGACTGGAATCAGACATTGTTCGAGATGATCGTTGAACAACATGAACAAATTCTCCAGTCGGTAGAGTATCAAACACAGGGGTATAGTTCTCTCCTTCTGCACTCATGTGGAACTTCTTTCTCTCTTGAGTAAAACCATTGTCATCTTTCTGACTGCTACTGCCAGTCTTGAGACTCTTCAACAGTTTTTCATTGTTTTTCACGGCATCCAGTGGGTTTTCGTACTGGTCGGAGCTATTAGCAGGAGCTGATTGTGACAGTCCCAATGGAATATCTTCATAGCCAGGACCAGGTGGAGCAATATCGTCAAAACCAGGGATATCCTCATACCCAGGGACATGGGAGGGGATGTTTTTCAACTGAGCCGAAGGTTTCGACTCTGACTGAACTAGAGGTGGTGGGTTAGGTTTAGGAGGAGGAGGAGATGTGGTTTCTTCGGGGGTAGTCTTTTGTAGCTGTCTCTCTTCGTAATCGTTGCTCTTCTTGATGTAATCTTCCACGAGACTCTGAGCCTGTTCGGCCGGAATGACGGGACCTTCAAGGTTCTCCGGGGTACGGACCTCATCCGGGAGAACACCCAGCATGTTCACAGCAGAGTAGCCTGATGGCCGTTCATTTCCCAATGGCTGGGTGGATAGAAGTCGCTTGGTGTCATCAGGAGAACCAGGGGGTGGAAGTGGAGAATGGGCTGCACTACCTGGAAGACTGTGTGGTGTTTGCATGAAAGAGAGAGAAAAAAAGAGGTGTTTCTCTGTCAACTCCCAAAGATTTTGTGTAGCCATGCACTCTAACCAAAAACCAACCAACCAAGGGCATTATCAACCCTCCCCCTGTTGTCACAACACAACATGAATACCATCAGTGTGGGATGGTGGGACAATGTGACTACCACTTCTGATATCACTGTACTGACCAGTTCACTGCATCCAGAGGCAAGATGGGGGGATAAGATTGAGACACACTCACACAAGTACACCACAGAGAGAGCTAGGGAACAATGGCTTGTAAATGTTACCACCAATAATGGAATCTTACAGGGTGGTGGTTTTTGTGGTGCAGTAAACCACACTGTTATTCAAAATTGATTATTAGCCACCAATTGCAATGACCAAGAAATTCATTAGCAAGCCACACTATCTCTCCAATCTGCATGGGATGCACTTAGGTTGTGCTGAGTGTGAGTGAATAGTTGATACTGTTATCTCTCTAGGCATATTCATGCCAGGGGTATTTCACCATGCATGTCTGCTGTGATAGCACTGTATTGCATCACTTGCATTCATTATTATAGAAAACCCTACACTGTAGTGAAAACTAAGCAGCCAGGGAATGATACACACACAAAGACAGTCAGTATATATACACAGCAAGTATAGAGTCAGTTTGACAAATTGTTTTCAGCTGACCAACACCTGAGCTGTATGTATGTCCAAGTGTAGCTCATACAAGTGCAGGAATGTTGCTTTTTACTAGACTTCTCAAGACTATAACCAGCTCCTGCTACTGGTACTTCCAGCCAGTGAAACTTGATTTGTTTATAAATTGTTGTTGCCGCTATGGGTAATGTGGTAACCTGAATAGTAATGCACCCTAATAGATCACATTTCAATGAATCCTCAATAAGTGGAGTGCACCATGGTAACTCACAAACATCAGGTATGGGGACCAGAATTCACTATTCACTCACACACTCAAGGGGGAGGGGGGTTTATTGCAACCAACAAAGGACATGTGTACACACACACACACACCCACACACACACAGTGGCATACCTGGCTGGCGCAGAGTTGGTGGTCTTGCCAGTCACCAGGCCATACTCCATTCTACTCACTTGAGTCTCTGTGATGGGGAAGAGAGAAAGAGAGAGGAAGAAAAGAAGACATCATGAATACACACTCAAAACCTCACAGAAAAGATTCCTGTGATACTCAGTGATTCATTACCAAGATCATGTGATACTCGACGACTCATTGACAAGATCACGTGACACTTGACGACTCATTAGCAAGATCATGTGACATCCATCAACCTATAATCATGTGATACACTTACTGAGGACATGGACTTGCTTCCTCGTCTGACACCAGAGGCAACAGAGGACTGGGACCACAACCAGGAAGGCCACGATGACGACCAGAGCTAGCACTAGTGCTACTATAGCCAGGACATCCATTCTTGGAGAGCTATGTACAAAGATACTGTGGGTGGGTGGGTGTGAGAGAGAGAGAGTGGTGAATTAAATTCTTAAGATATGTCTACAAAAGGTTTACATACATTATAATGTAAAACCCAATATTGGTGTCTTGTACGGAAACATTAGCTCTAATTGACACATCCACATAACGCACGTTCGTAATTATGAACCAGTGAAACCAGACAGTCAACTTTATTCGAACGAGCACTCTCGTGGAATATGTTTACATGCTGAGGTACATGTGTGAGTGTGTCAGTGTGTACACGTGTACATGCAGGTATAAGTGTGTGGTCAATACAGAGAAGCCATCCCCACACTCTCAAGGACTTGATGAGCCTGAACAATGCTGAACAGCAAACACAGCCACTCTAACATAAAACCTCAAAGCAGCAGCGATCAATTGAGAAGCCACCTGGACGACATCCTGGTTCACACTTCCCTTCATTGGCTGCAGGCGAAAAATGGAGCCGATTTTTCAAAATGTTCTAATCCCACATTGGTAAGGCTTCAGTGACACTTGGTACACTTCTAACTATTGGACTCTTGAAGGGAGGAAGTCAGCATTAATAATCCTGCAGTGATTAGTTATTCATTGCAAGTAATTATTACTATGCATATTACCTTGCAATCAGCTCAGTGAAGTGGGCCAGCTGCTAATCAGCTGCAAGGTAAATGCTGCTTGCATGCAAACTGTTTCAATTATTGACTCAACACCATTCTTTGAATCCAATCTAGAAACAACTTTACACAATTTTAAACAGCTGGCATACTAAATTTAAAAGAGGGTGTAGCTGCTAATTGAAAGAAAATTGGCAGCCTCAAAGCTAGTTGTTTAACTTCAGCCCACTCTCCCATTACACAGCTAGTCTAATCATTAAGAAATTGTAAAATTCGGATGTATTCCGCACCACATCTCTACCACGCACAGCACATGTGTAAAGACATTTTGAACATAGAGAATATTTTATGCTCAGTTGAAACAAAATCTCTATTTCCTGGCGTACTACATGAGCATGCAGTGAACGACATTTCAAAAGGACAAAACATGTACTAGCTTTCAATAGCATACCAAAATCAGCTGTAGAGAGGAGGGGCGGTCCAACGAGAGTCGCCTGGAGTGCTTGAACAACTTCGCTCAACTGAACTCTAGTAGAGAAAGTCTCTCCGAAAATCTTCCACGGCAGGAGGCTGGATGGTGCACCAGAGAGCCCTGATTTCACTCACTCTCAGACAATCGCTGTTGAAAGGTTGTGGCTATCTCAGCCTATATAAAATTACTGTAGTTGCAAAACAGGTTATAACTTGCACGACTGGCATAGCATTCTAGTCTGTCTCCCCCGTATCGGGGTCCGTCCATAATTGATGTATCCCGATCCCTTCAATCTTCAACACACGCCCCCTAATCTGAAGCTGCATACACTTGAGGAAATGGCTAGGGATCCAGAAAAGGAGCATCAGCTTATTCTCCGCCTTCCAACTGTAAGTTGAATGGTGCAGATCTGGAGATAGATGTTTAACAATGCTGCCTATTTGCAATAAATGCCTCCAAAAAGCAAACAAACAAACAAAAACACCTCCTGACATAATTTGACCATATGTGGTTTTCTCTACGATCAAATCCATCCAGGATCATGCTGCCAGAGTCCGTGAAGCACTAAGAGCAGATGAACTAGATGAGAGACTTCAAATGGAATTTGTTCGTAAGTATCAGTGTGTTTGTAACACTTGTCGGCTCTGGTGGGCATTAATTAGAATGCTACTCTACCTCATAGGTGATCCATTAGGTGAAATGAGACAGGCTAATGTGAAGTTTGATGATGAAGTTCTTACTGGAAAGGTATACTCAGATTTCTTACAAGTGTGATCTGTTGATACATTGAGTTTTGAAGACTCAAGGTGGGTTCACAGTGACAATACCGTATAGCTCCAAATTTTTGTGATTCAAAAAGTTCATGAAAAGTCTGTCTTGGCTGTTTTGAGCTAATTTTCGTGAATCACAATCTCTGAAATTATATTGCCGATATCCGGTTTTCTAAATTTTCGTGGAGAAAATTTTCGTGATTATGGTCAAATCACGCGCAATTCATGAAAATATTATACCACAAAAATTTGGAGCTATGCGGTATCCAGTGCTGTATCACGTAATAGTACTTCATATTTGGATGCAACACAATGCAACATGCTGATGCATATTTAGAAAAATTTGCGCAAATGTACCTTTGATATAATTATTGTGTTCTGCATCGATAAATTTTTACAAGACACAACTGTGAACCCACCTTTAGTTTTCAATAATTAACATGTACATGCATGCATATCTATGCTAAATTTCCTGCGCTTGTATGAAGATACTTGGCTATTAAAATTAATACTCAAACCAATACACCATGCCTATTTTACCAGTTAGTGGATCTTCCCTGCATCATTGAGAGTTATAAGACTCTCGATAGGAAGACTCTCTACAAGACTGGGGACATCTCCCAGATGCTGGTGTGTGCCAAAGAGCCAGAGGAGCTGGACCTACCCACAGAGAGGGTGAATGTGGAGGAGATGACTGCTGCCAAAAGAAAGGAAATGTACAAGAAATTCATTTGGAACCACGGCGGTAAGTGTGTGTGTGTGTGTGTGTGTGTGTGTGTGTGATCGAGTAAGTGTGTGTATACACTCATTGTTACTGTATATTGTTGTGTGTCAATATTTAAACATACTTTACATTGTCATTTGTTAACACAATACCAACCTGTACAGTCACTCCTCCACTGAAAAATGTCCGCAAAAGACGATTCAGAAAGACAAAGATAAAAAAGGTAGTTAGCATCAGATCGAGTTTGTGTGCTATTGCATAGTTTTTATGGGCTAACTGCCGGTTACTGGATGGGTGGAGGTGACAATAGACTAGCTAGAGGTCACAGGGGGTCAGTGGCAAAAATACTAATTGCATACCCTTAAGTGGGGTGCGATGGTCATGCAACTATTATGTGCGTGTGTCCATCCCTGCAGATTATAGAATCTCCAGAGGTTGAAAAAGAAGTGAAAAGGCTCCTCAGAGCAGATGCATTTGCTGTCAGTGTCTGTATCCTCCATCAGAGTAGTGTTGATGTCCACCTGTGGCCTGGCTGGACACCAGGGTGGTGGTCTGTTGACCATTGTATGAACTGGCTTTGTAGGTGGCTGTAATGCTGTCTACAATGCATCATCATGTATGACTTGTCCGTTATGATGTTTGTGTTATGTGTGCTCTGATTGTCTCCAAGCATTAGTGTTTTGGCGTGTGATGCCTTCCGTGGAGAGTGGTTTCATTTACTGTTTAATGTCAACAGAATCCTTTCCACTGCGACATCTTTGCGATCCTTCCTTGACATACACTCTCTCTCTCTTTCTCTTTGAAAAATAAAATAGCTTTTAAAGTTGTAACTGATGAAGATAAACAGAACGATGATGCACAAAGGTGAGATATTTTCAGTATAAGATGACTAACTACCTATGTGTTGACTTGGAGGGTATATGTATGTAGTTACTACAGGGGTGAGGGGGTGGAGGTGGAGCTGAATATAAATTGAGTCGTGATTCCTTAGCAACAGCTGGGGATTACCTCATTGCATACCTTACATACCCTGTGACCACACATGGCACATACCTGATGCCATATCATTTTACTTTTCAAATATTTGAACATGGACATGTGATTCAAAATCACATGGTTTCGGTGCAACCCTGAATTATCTGAATTATAACGGAATGAAGAAATAATCCCCCATTCTTTTGAATGATAACGTGTGTGCATGGTTCAGCCTGTAGTTGAAGCATATGCCATCATTGTCCGCTAGCTCATTGTCCAGCTGGTGAGAAATCACAATGATAGTTTACACAGAGCCTGCGTTCACAAAGCTCTAGAGTGTGGGAGTGTGTAGCACCTAGTTATGACTAGTGGTGTGCTATTGTTGTTTAACAAAACACTGAACACTGTGTGAGTGACAGTAGTAGTCACAGTACACAGTCTGAGGGAGGCTGTTTCATTGTGTTTGACTATGTGTAGTTACTACGGAATGAAGATAACCATTATCTTCTAGTGTATTTTAACTGTCAACGATCTGTAGTTGAGAGTCCAGTTTTGATGTGTGTGTTTGTGTGTGTGTGTGACTCTATTGTCGTTGTTATCTTCCATCCATGCTCTGATAGTATGTATTGTTGTAGTCTTAACATAGCAAGTACAGCTGCCCATACACATGATCCTGTGGCTCTACAATGGCAAAGATTAGCCTCGTATGTAAACCAAACAAGACTGGGAAGGCCTACATGGTTTATGAGCAAATACGTCAGGGTTCTCCCTGGAGTGGTTCCAGAGAAAACATTAATTATTGAAGCATTCTTGTGGTTTTATGCATTCTTTCAATGAAAATTAACCACATCAAAGTAAATTTACCATGACCAGAGTGGTGTGGCACTGCTTGGACTAGCTTTAAGGAGGACCCTGAAAGTATTTCCCAGACTAATGGCGGTGAATTCTAGATTAGGTTTCTTTTAAATATGTGTTGTACAAACTTTGCTGTAGTTGAAAGCTCACGACAACATTGTGTTCATATTATCTATGGAATACTTGAGCAGAGAAAGGGGGTGGGTGGTTTTGAAACCTATATAGTCAACAACCCTTTACTCATAACCAAGCAACTATGCACACACACACACACACGAAAAGATCTTACTTTAGTTGAATCATTAACTCCTTTTAAGCTTGAAACCATTTCTATCTCTGCCCCCACTTGCAGTGTGATCTCTGATGCAGCCTCTCGTTCCCAGACTCCTGGGATCTTTCAAGATGAAGACTCACTCCTCTCCACTCCAGCCACCAGTGTAGGGGGAGCTGGAGGTGGAGGGGTAGATGACAACGAGGCTCTCTTGAGAATATTTGAAGAGGTCAGCAGCTCCAGTGAAGACAGTGATGATGAGGAGATCAGTAAGGGAAAGTATATGTATTATCTCTCTCTCTCTCTCTCTCTCTCTCTCTCACACACACACACATACAAAGCTGCAAGCCCTGGCTGCGTAGCTGTATGATGTATTATAGTATATATTGGCACTCACACACACACACACACTTTGCACAGATGTCGAGGAATCATTAGGTAGGTCAATGTATAACTGTTGTGTGTACTTTTCACATTGTGGCATTTGTCTTTTGTTCTGTATTCCATGTATGTAGTTAAGCTGTGCATGATCTATAGATGAGTCAGCTGATTGGTTATCCAAGCCTTCGTGTTGATTGTGTTTCTCAGTTTAAAATAACAAATTGTCTGAAACAATTATGCTTTCTGCTCCATGTAAAAACAATAGTTATCAGCCAAATACACTAATGCTTGCTGATTCTTTTATCTCCTTCTTCATTCCTCCAGAGAGCGAAGAGGTGACCATGTTGAGGATGGCCATCCAAGACTTGGACACACAGATTGAGGAGCAGAGATTGAAGATTCAGAGCACACCCAACCAAATGCTCAGGGTATGGGTTACCTGTATGCCAAGTCTTGTGTGGTAAAGGGTTGATAATATCATTTGTTATAATACTTTTAGGTCCGTCTTGAGTCATTCTTGGATGAGCTAGAGAAACAGAGACTGTCAAAACTGGATGAGGTATGTAGAATAGTATGCAAGATGTAGACTCCATAATTATTATATAAATGTATCTCTTTCATTGTATAGCTGAGAAGATACCAAAGTTTGCATTAGTGTGCCAAAAAGAAAAACTTTCATCATACAATAACATTATATTATATTCAAGACATCAGTAAAACACTCAGCAATGTTTTCAGCACATCTTCATTCAGTTCTTCCACTTGTTTCCTATTGTAACTCAAATCAACAATCTTTGAGTACAGCTGTCCAGGTCTCTCTATGCACACCATATTCTTGATGCCATCTGCCACACTGTTGGTATCCAAGGTGTTCAACTGATACCACAAGAAAGAAAACCTTACTCCATCTGTCACTATGCATTGGGCACATTCTGGTTCTGGTAATTCATTACCTATAATCCCATTCCCATGTTTTAAAACAGCCTGGGCTAGCAAACGTCCAAACGTGAACAGTAATCCTTTTTGAAGCAACTGTATCTCTGGCCATCCTTTGCTGGGTGGTTCAATGTACTCCCCATTGTCCAGGATAACCAGTGTGTGCAGGTGAGGGAAGACAGTGTTACCTACAAAGCCAGTCGAGCTCTCATTCTTCACGGTGTATTGTAATAGATCAATGTAAGGAGAGTTAGGATGGTTGGTGTGTATTGGGCTGTGCTGAGTGGAGGAAATGAGAGAGGAGTCGTAGAACTGGGGCAGAGGTTGTCTCGAGTTCAGTAAGAGTCCAGGTCTACCACGGACTGTCATCATTTCATCCATACACCGCCATGTAGCCATCACTGGAGGCTCGTATGCTGCATTGAGATTGCTCACTTGTGGGAAGAGGTCTGATCGTGTCTGAATGATCTTGATGAGACTCTGGATGAGAGAGAAGGGGTATTGTTTGCGTGTCCCTCTCGTTAAATCCTTCGGCTTTGTCTTTGTCTTCATTTTCACTGCTTGTTTCTCGTAAATTCTTGAAATTAAGATATCTCTCACCACCAGGGAAGTGAATGGTTCAAGATCTAATTGACTTCTGAATTGAACAAAGGCATCTGGTGGATGAGGCACTGACTGTGTCTTTGTCAGTGCAAACATTTGAATGTCTGCTTCCAGAGTTTGCTTCTGAGGATGGTACACATAAGCATAGGTTGATTTTGCAATACATCTACGCAGCAGACAGGCATGAGTGCACAAGCGAGCCATAGTCCGTCCTGAAAAGGAATGTGTGGCAGCTATTGTTGCAGCCATATTGACTCTAATTAACACGCACCTCAATCTACTCCACGTGGTTGAGTTTTCGTTTAAATGGAGAGATTGTATTGCAAAAATGGCAGAAACTCGAGGTCCAGATGACTGTTGTTTTTGAGTTGGTACGTGAATTACTCGTAGTTTAGCTCGACTATACTTACATAAGTTTGACCAGTGTAGTTCAAGGTCTTATTTTATGTAAATGTTTTCTTCTCTCCTTCGTAATTTAGACTGAAAATCTCGTGTATGAATTTGAATCCCGAGTGTAGACTTCATCATAAACAATGGATGAAGGGGCTTACCCAGCTGCCTCTGAAGCCCCCGACAATATCTTTCGCTCAGTCACGGAGGCAGAAGTTAGTCTGGATGAAATGCTCAGTCTTGCTTGTCGACAGGGGAAACAGGACATTGTTGAGCTGTTGCTTGAAAGTGGTGCCAATGTCAACCATCGTAACAAGGCTGGCAACACTCCCCTCCTGGAAGCCTGTAGCCAAGGTCACGTGAGCATAGCCAAGCTTCTTCTCGATCGAAATGCTGACATTGATGCTCCGACTGAGACCACCTACGACAGTGCATTGACGTGGGCCTGTACACTGGGGAACGTGGAGATAGTACGCCTACTCTTGGATCGGAAGGCAAGCGTTGAACATCGCACCAAAGATGGCTGCACTGCTCTTATGTTTGCTGCGTTAGCTGGCCACGAGAAAGTTGCCAAGCTTCTTTTAGACCACAAAGCCAAGATCAACGTGGAATCTGACAGCAACAAAGACAGCCCTCTCACCTTTGCTTGCTGGAAGGGCCACGAGAAAGTAGTGAAGCTTTTCTTGGAACGCAAAGCTGACATCGAGCATCGTACCAAGGAAGGGTTTAGTCCACTCATGTTTGCTGCGCTCGGCGGGCACACGCAAGTAGCAGAGCTTCTCCTTAAACACAAGGCTGAGGTGAATAACCCGAGTGGGAGCAATAACGATATCCCACTGACCAGCGCCTGTTGGAAAGGACACCATCAGGTGGTGTATCTGTTGCTGCAACACAAGTCTGATATTGAGCATCGCACTAAGGATGGATGTACACCTCTCATGTTGGCTGCCAGGTATGTGCATGTAGTCATGTGTAGTGTGTTTTCATAATGTATTCCTATGATGTTTAAACTCCCTGGGATGATTTCGCTTTCCAGTACATGCTATGTATGTCATAAGACATTCTTCACATTGAGTTTTGTGTTGAACTTTCATTCTTAGAGTGTTATCTCTAATCCTCCCATTTCCTGTCTGGGTGGCTGCCCTGTCATAACAGGAAAAGTTGTAACAGTATCCACAATATGATTCTCACAACCTTCCAAGTTTCTTTCTCACGCACATGTAGACTCACTCACTCACTCACTCACACCACTCTCTGTTTGTGCTGCAGGGAAGGCCATCTCTCTGTTGCTCAGCTCCTCCTACGCCACGGTGCCAAAGTCAACGTTCCTTCTGGTAGTGAGAATAACATCCCTCTCACTCTAGCTTGCTGGAAGGGACACAGAGATGTCGTGGATCTCCTTTTGAAGTGCCGTTCAAACATCGAACACCAGAACAAAGCTGGTTGTACTCCTCTCATGCTAGCTGCAAGGTAAGAGGCCTCGTAAATGCTGAGGTGAATGGAGTCTCTGGGCTTAGTGTGGAGGTTTTGATATAGTGGAGCAGCTGTCCCTGTGTTGTGTGTGTTTTGTTGGGATAGAGGTTTTGATTGTGGTGTGTGTGTGTCACTCGTTGTTGGAATCAAAGACATACCAGACATTCCCCCAGGCCAAAGGTCTTCCTTCCTGTTCATTGATCTGTTGCTCATCGTTTTATCTTCTCTCTCTCTCTCTCTCTCTCTCTCTCTCTCTATCTCTCTCTATTCCCCCTACCTTCCCACAGGGAAGGTCATCTTGAAGCTACTCAGTTACTGCTGAATTCCGGAGCCCAAATCAACATCTCCTCCGGCAGCAATGATGACACACCCCTCACACTGGCTTGCTGGAAGGGACATGAAGATGTCGTTCAATTGCTGATTAACAGGGGCTCCTCTGTCAATCATCAGACCAAGACTGGCTGCACTCCATTGATGGAAGCTACCAGGTAAGGAAGTCCTTGAAAATAGCTACCGATTTGGATGATTTGAATACCACCATTCCATGTGGTTAGGACAGTGTTTGGATTGTCACATGTACGTGGAAAATGAATCGAGAGATGTGTTTATGTAGTTACTATACTAGGGTGTGTGTGTGTGTGCAGACAATGATGTCTTAATACTTTCGTTCTCCTGAAAGACACTTTGTTGAGATCCATTGTCCTTACAACTGAGTCTGCAACCTTACAATGTGGGATGAATTGCACTACACCACATGCTACTACACTACACTTCCGTTATGCTTCCCTCTCTCATACAGGGAGGGGCATGTGGGTGTGGCTAAGATTCTTCTAGAAGCTCAAGCCGATGTTGAGACGCCCGACAACTATGGACAAAGTCCCTTCTTCATGGCCTGTTGGAAAGGTCACGCCGACGTGGCTGCCCTCCTCTTGGAGTATGACGCCAACAAGGACTGCCGCACCAAGACTGGTATCACCCCTCTCTTCCAGGCGTGCCGGGAGAACCATGTCGATGTGGTGAAGCTCCTCCTGGACTATGGCTGCAATCCCAGCACTCCATTCCCTAACAGCAGGTAACTAGTCAATGGCTGTACTATGCATGTAGGTGTACAGTATAATATAGTTAGGTGTATTATTGTTGTTAAGAGATAATGTTTCATTGGTTTTGGCAGGTTTGGTCCAAAATAATGGCACAATGAAGTGTTTAAATTTGGCACGGTTTATGGTGCAATCTTGCTTTGAGACATGAATAGTTAGTAAAATTTTGATGGTTTGAACCTTTTTCTATTTGAGATATTTTCACGTTAAAAATATTCCGTACATTAAAATTCCGCGTGTTTAATTTTCGTACATGCGCAGCGCCTACATTAATATTGGTAATGGGTCATCAAAATTTCGAGTGTTTAATTTTCGCACGCAGCGACGCGTACGAAAATTTCCCTAATGCGAATATTAGTATAATTATGGTAATTCATTCACACACACACACACACACACACACACCTACCTACTAATCCAGAGAGTGTCCTCTCACTCTTGCTGCTGAGAAAGGCTACGTTGAGTTAGCTCAGCTCCTTCTCTCTCGCTCTGCCAACGTTGAAGCCAGAACAAAGAAAGGCTGTTCTCCATTCTACCTTGCTTGTAAGGAAGGCTTCAAGGAGATCGCTGTCATGTTGGCTAAACATGGCTCCAGTACTGAGGTAAGAAGGCGGGGAAGCTACTAAAGCTGTTTGTCTTTCACTGTTGATCTACTTATCTAGGCGAAGTAGGTAATAGATTATGTATAATGTATTGTCTTAATGCAGGCTGTAGACCAGCGAGGCAGTACCCCACTCTTGGCTGCCTACAGGAATGGCCACATTGAAGTGGTGGAGTGGTTATTGGCACACGTCTCTCACCTCCCTTCGGACAGTGAGTGTCAGAAGGCCTTCGTTGCACCCACACCAGCCGACACTGACCTCCTACCACAGAGGTCAAAGTGCCTCGAACTCATCATGAAGGTTAGTGTGAATATATTGTTGTTACATCTTCAAAGCTAGCTATGCCTTCTGTAAATACTAAATACTATAATAGCTAGAATAGAGTAAATTGTTTTCCTGAAGGATGCATCTAGGGTACAAAGTCAGATAATGAAACTTTCCAACTTGTTTAGGCCAAGAAGGCCCGAGAGCAGGCAGCTTTGAAGAATGCTCAGAGTCTGTTTGAACAGATCGATGCTGAAAAAGAAAAGATTGAGAGCAAAAAGAAAGCTGCTGCTAAGAAGAGAAACAAACGCAAGGAGAGGAAACGCAAAGAACAGGCTGAGAAGATTGACACACAAGTAAGCTGACCGAATTTCACTACACGTTGCTATTAATATTGATTCTATCGTTTGTTCAGCAACTTCCTGTTGAGGATCCTGATGGGGGAGAGGAATTGACCACACCCCTTGATGCCCCACCTTCTTATTTGGAACCTCCACCCGATGGTATGAGTACTATTAAAATTCCCATTGTCAGTACAATTCTATATATACCACTGTATATGTTTGTAATAGCTCAACCTCCCGATAACTCTGCCCCTTCAAAGAAGAAGAGCTCTCGCAAGAGTAAGAAGAACAAGCCCAGAAACCAAGCCTCCCCAGAAGGTGCCTCCACTCCAGCTCCTCCTAGTTCCACCAATGACTGGAGTGACTCGTGTGATGAGGCAGACTTCTTTGACGCTCGGAGCGACTTAGAAAGTAAATGACTGTAACACATTAGCATCGGTTGAGTATTACTACCATTTTGTTCACATCTTTCTATACAGATTTTGGGCTTGCCATTTCTGACAGCAAAGATGCTGAGAATAGTGTCTTGCTAAGCCACACCTCTCCAGCTAAAGAAGAGGGTGACCCTGTCCATGCATCCACTAATGAGGATAGGCCTATATTGACGAGCAGCTCAAAGACGTACAAGTCATCTTCGAAACAGCGTACCCCTCAAGTTCGTCCAGAAGCCTCGCCTCCTTCGATAACCACCCTACCATCTCACGAGCGCCAGTCGGGAAGTGTCAGTGGAACACAGGAGGAGACTGCCGAGAGTAGCAAGAAGGCCGTTGGTGGTGATTCTAATAAGAGCCCACCATCATCAGCCGATAAGACCAAACCAGCTAAAGGTCGTAAAGGTGACAAAGTGAAAGAAGGAGCTAAGAATAAAACAAAGAATGATACTCAGAATAAATCTCCTCCCATTGTTGCAAACGTTGCCACCCACGGAACACCATCCAGTGCCTCTCTTACTTCCACTGTTACCACGACAACAACGACCTCCAAGAAGGTCCAAACTGACCAACAGCGTTCATTTCAACCGAGACCATCGACCCAACAAGCCTCGTCCCTCTCCTCTAGCAGAGAGAAGAAACCCACCAAGAACCAGCGAAACCGTGAGAAAGAGAACGAAGGATCGAAACCAGCCAACAAGAAAGGATCTCCTGGTACTGCTACACCATCAGCAGACGGCTTCAAGGAGAAGGATCTGTCTGACGATCAGGGTTGGATCAAAGCCACTCATGCTCGCGGTTCAACGTCATCTTCTGATCAAACCTCATCCTCCCTTGCACTGACGCAAGCTGGAAGTCACGTGACTCCACGAGCCAATCACAAGTCTTCGTCGTTGCTGAGTTCCAAAGTGAGTGGGGAGAATGCATGGAATGTTTCATCCCAGGACTCCTCTAGTGGGTGGGGCAGCGAGGGGTATGACCCCCTGGAGGAACAGCTGCTGCTGTCTTCGGAATGTACCACTGATGATGACAAGATACGTAAGTAATGTAGCAGTCTCTCTTACTTTCAGTCGCCACATCTGTTGGTTCAGTGTCATATTTCCAATTTCCTTATTTACGAAAATATTTCATCAATGTTTATCTACAATCATTGTTGTGTTCTCTCTCTCTCTCTCTCTCCCTCTCTCAGGGTCTAGATTGAAGGCAGCTGCTGCTCAGAGCTCCTCCACTCTTCCCATCAGTCGTCCAGTGTCCACCTCTGCCCTGCCAACACCCACCACCACCACAACCACCACCACTCACAGCTGGCATGAGGTCACCAGGACTACCAGGTACAGTACATGGTAGGCAGGTGGAAAGCTTCTAAACCACCATGTTGCGTACAGCAACAACATACACTGTTGCACCTACATGCACATGTAGCTATTGTTACTGTAATTGTGAACGTGAAAGCTTTGAAAATACCATATATGTTGTGTTTGAATTCAAGTCCTTATGTTGCGTTTACCAATTGTTTCAGGACTGTTCAACTGACTGTGTCCAATGCTCTGGTTGGTAGGATCATTGGTCGTGGGGGAGCAAAGATCAACAACATCCAGGTATGATGATGATTGTACAATGCATATGTGTACATACATATGAGTACCTGTAGCTAACAGTGTCGTTTGTTGGGCAAACTATGATGTTTTTTATGCAACAACTTACTTACAAATCATGATTGACATCTTCTATCAACAACCACTGAGTTTGCTGATCATGTACACTGCATACCATAGCTATTGTTTCCCATAATATACTACATATAAATTTTGTCATACTCTCTCTCTCTCTCTCTCTCTCTCTCTCTCTCTCTCTCTCTCTCTCTCTCTCTCTCTCTCTCTCTCTCTCTCTCTCTCTCTCTCTCTCTCTCTCTCTCTCTCTCTCTCTCTCTCTCTCTCTTTTTGTGTGACCCTCAGGATATGTCTGGAGCTCACATCAATGTCTCGCGGAACATTCCCAAGTCAACAGAGAGGCTCATCACTATCAGAGTGAGTTGTGACCTCACCTAGTCTCTAATGCCATGTATTGTATTCGCTTATCAAGTGAAAGGTGATATTCTTGTGTGGCCAATATGTCATGTAGACACCAGTTTCTTAATTCTTGTGGTAGTAACATCTAGAGAAACAGGATGCTTTGACTTGGGTACTGTAGGGATTGGCATACCTTCACGTGCACACACACACACAGGGTACTCAGCGCTCCATTACTAAGGCACAGGATTTGATAGACGAGGCACTGAGCACTCCAGACAGTACTCTGGACTTCAGTGTCCCCTCCCCTACCCCCTCTCCCGACGGAGGGCCAAAGATTACATCATCAACCAACACAACCACCACCTACTCAGACACGTCTGTTACTACGACAACCGGCCATGTGAGGAAGAAATATTCTGACATCATTCCTTTGAAAGCTCCGCCCACCACTACCACAGTCTCTGAAGCTAGTCGCTACATCCCTACTGAAACTGTCTCCTCAAGATACACCACTTCATGCGTCCCTTCGACGGACGATATGAAATCGGTCCCTGCCAAGGAGAAAGGCGGTAGTAGAATGTCACCACGAACCACCGTCACCACCACCGCCACTAGAGGTAAAGCTTGGTCCATTGAGAGTGGAGTGACTTCGTTTGCATCTGTGGCTGCCGGTAGCTCTCCCCATCACGGCAGCAGCAGTACGACTATTGCGATGGGTCAAAGGTCTCCTGTCCTGGCAGCTCAGCAAGACGATCTGTCGCAGTCTGTGAGCGACAGTGAAGAGGAGAGAGACAGGGAGACTCGCCGTCCTAGCTCTTCACAGGGATACAAAAGAAAAACACCATCTGCTGTGTTGTCTATTACTCCAGAGCCTAAAGTTGGTGGTAATACAACCGTCGGTGGTCGTGAATTAGATGTGGATATGAGCTCTGAGTTTCCTCCTCTCGGTAAACACTCCCGATCGAAATCAGACCCTCAGGTATCGTCGGCTGAACAGCACGATAAACAGGATTCAGAAAACAGTCAGTCAAACGAGTACTGCACACAGTCTCTCACTTTGGCTGTGACTAATAGCGCACCACCGACAAGCTCGCTTGATTTACTGTCCTCACCTGATGAAGAGAACCACTCGCCAAGGGAGTCGAGATCAGCGTCGGGTCCCGAGAAGCTGCCGTCGTTTTCATCAAAGAGCAATCCACCCGAAGAAGATGTCGTTCCAGTGGTGTCCACTAGTGAGAGTTCTGTGGATGGCGATGGTAGCAAGACTTCGAAGAGTGTGACTGTGAATCAACCGACGAAGGTAATTGGAGCAAGTTTAATGATTTTGTCTATTGTAGAAACGATTTTGTGCCACAGGTTTGGAAATATTCAGTGTATCATTTTTTCTTTGTGTAACTGAGTTAAAACCACACTGAGTCTCACACTCACTCACACACTCTCACACACACACACACACACACACACACACACACACACAGCATCATTCTTCCCTTCCAAATGTCTTCCCTGCTACCAGTAGCTCCTCTGACCCCCAAACTGACCCCATTCCTTCATCCGGTGGTAACTATGGTGCTATTGGCCCCCCTGCTCGACGCAGTAGCATGCCAGCTACTGCCAATATGCATCACAACATGAGGAAAATAGGCAGAGGTTAGTTCTTTGGTGTATTTTCATATGCTGTGCATAACTCACGTGCATGTGTTCATGTAAATATTCTCAGCTAATCTCCCTTGGCCTACCGGGCAGTATACTTCGACTCCTTTGGAAAATGTTGGCGAGAATGATCCATTCACTCCGTCACCGTCACTCCTCCCACACCCTCCCACCTCCTCCCTCCCCGCACATCACACATGGCTCCCCAACGTCAACGAGGGAGAGAGATTGAGAAGCTATTCCTGGGCTGGACTCCAAGTAAGCCTCTGAAGTAGCCATACACGTTTGTGTAGCTGGGTGATTGATTCATGGTATAATTGTTTCCTTAAGAATGTGTTGTCTAGTCTCTGTTTTGTGTTTACTGTAAAGTGTATGTGCTGGGAATGTGATTGTGTACTGTGTACGTTGTGTATTCAATACTATTGGCTGTTAAAATGTGACTACCATTGCACACATTGTATTCCCCTCTTTCTTTCTCTCTCTGTAGCCCGTACAGCCATTCGTCCCACCTTCTACTACACATCAGTCTCACCAAATGAACTTTGCACCTAACCACCAGAATCAACAACAACAACAACAACAGCATTCAGAAGACCCCTTTGTTCCTCCGAGTACCCCGGACACACCCCACGGCGAGAACCATCCCCTGGGAGACGATGTCATCCCTCCAACCGGTGGAGTATATGGTGCCATTGGTAGCAACATGCCTAGTAGTAGAAGCTCGGGTTCCTCTGTTATCGGTAGCACTCGAGCCTTTCGCCAGCCTCACGATTCCTCCCCTCTCTCTTCGCCCGTTCTGCCTCGACATTCCTACTCCAACAGTTGGTACGGGAATGCTCCAAATGTAGCCCACCATCCCCCACCTGCTGCTATTGGTGGTGGGCACTATCATGGTTCATCTCAACATCAGATCATGTCTCCTGGTGGCAAACCATTTATGGGTGGAGGAATAGGGACTGCCCCTTCGTTAAACCGTGGTCCCAGTCCCATTCATAAATCTGTTGGTGTGCATGGAAACTTTGGAATGAATTTCGATTACCCTCAAAGTAATTTTGCAGAGGACCCTCATGTTGGTAGCAATCGGCCAAAGCGATGGTCAGTGCCCAGTTTCCCTTATAATTCTCCGCCTCCTTTTCAAGTACCTCGTGATCCACAACCGTGGGGACAACCCTTTCATAATCAAGGAGGTCCTGGAGGTGTCCATGTTCACGGTAGGAACTCAGTAGTTGAATCCAGTTCAAGACCCAACCCCCCTCGTCACACTGGCAGTATGTCCTTACCTTCCGGTGATCCCTGGACCAATCTATCGACCCCTCCGATGGGACCAGGCTTCCCCAGTCCCCCAATACCAAGCAAATTCTTTCACAACTCCTCTTCAGAGCCTTCCTCCTCGGTACCTCGAAGCCTTGAGTCTGTCAGTCCACGGTTTGGAAGGAGCATGTCAGCTAGCTCTGAGCAGACTTGGGGAGGTGGTGGTGGTTCTCTCAAGAGTGGAGAGGAGCATGGCAATGGGGAGTTGCAACAGCTTATGAAGAGTCTGGATATCGGGGATGAACACATGAGAACACTGAAGGTTTGTGTGGTAGTGCCTGTGTGTGCATGTGATGTGAAGTATGTTGTTTTCCACCTGTACAGGCTCGTAAATTGAGTCTTCAGCAGCTTCACTCCATGTCTGATGAGGAATGGAGAAGTCTCAAACTGCCTGTGGTGAGATGATGCAATAATGTCTCTTTGTAATTATCTACATAATCATACCAGAATCCTGTAGCAAGTAACACCCCCTTGTATAATGCGCCTGCTTAGGCTTGCAGATATTTTTTTTTTTAGCTAGCTCTAGAAAACAGTAATGACTTCTATTTCTCTCTCTCTCTCTTTATACACAGGGTCCTCGTGTCAAACTAATGAATGCTATCTTAAACATTGCCAGTAAGTCAGTAATCAGTTCTTTATGATTCAAATTAACTTCTCTCATAAAGGGCTCTTGTTGTCTGACCTAGGTGGCTTGTTGTTGCTTATAGTTTAGACTAGAGTTGATTGAAAGTATGTTGTTGTGAGTGTATCGTCAACATTAGTGGCTTGTTATTGCAAGTGGTGATTCCTAACATGCCAGTAGTTGGAATGCTTCTCTTTGTAAACATGTACGTGTGCTTTTGTGCACACAAATACACAATGTGAGTGAGTGTGATCTTTACTTGTGCTTACACCTGCAGAAACCACCAAGCCCAACTCTCCCTCCGAAGGAACGTTCGTTTCCTCCTCGACTAGTAATTCCCTCGCTTTCAATGCCACTCCCACAAGTATGACATCATCAGGGGAACCCCCCTTGGCAACGCCAAGCACCTTTCAGTAGTACCCCTGCCAATTAGACATATAATTAACAAAGCAGCAACGGTATATAGTTAAAGGTACAAACTTATTGTATATCGAAAAACAGAGGTTAACTGGATCAACCTCGTTTCTTTGACTGTGGACCATATTATTGTAGTATTATATTGAACTGTTGTGTTTATGTGCATTTGTATATTATAGCTACTGTGATTAAGAAATGTAAGTATTATGTTATAAGTATCTTCTCTGATTCTATTATGATGATTGATTTTCTTTACCGAATCTTTTTTCGTGTTAAAAAAGTCCACGTTTGCTTCTTCTGGCGTCATGGAATCAGTGTAGTGTGAAAAGATCTACTTGTACGCTTGTTAGTGCTCTTTAGGTGTTAGTACTCCTTTTACTGGTATTTTACTACCTAGCAATAAGCTACTTTGACGCCACAGCTTACGATGGATGTTACGCAACTTTGTTGAAGTTTTATTGATCCAATTTGCTAGACATATCCACCCACAGTAGAGTTTATTCGCATTCCAACCTCAACTCTTAGACTCATTTGTCTGCTATGAACTTCAATGGTCTATTGTAATTGACCCCAATGGCGACGTGCTAATCAAACATTACAAACACAGGGACCCACCCCACTCCAAACACATACACTGCTCCATTCCATTGCATATGTTTGTTGTGTCTTGTGCGTATTCTGGCGAGTGACTATAAAATGACTGTTGCCAAACACTCTTTCATTGTCCAACCCTTTTGTCCCCTGCGAAGGATCTGCTTGCTCTATTGCTTGCTAGTATTTCAGATCAGAGTTGTAGTTACTGGTGATGGCTGTACAGGCAGGCCAAGGGTGTGCTCTTTGGATGCTGCAGTTGGCTGTGTGTAGCATTGCATTGTCTAACAGTAAGTATGTTGAATGCAGCTGCTGTTTATAATACTTATTATGTGTTGTTTATTTGGATTGTGTTATCTATACATGTATTACAGGCATTGATATTAAGTGCTTTTTTCATCTCTCCACAGCTGTTCTGGCCATCCATCAAAATGATGATGATGACGATGTTAGTTCTAGTGCTCGTCTCCTTCAAAGACCCTACCAATGTTCTAGTCCTGGATGGCGGGTCACTCCTCGCGATGTATCAGTGTCTATCGGTGGCTATATCTCCTTCACCTGTCGCAGCTCAGTGCCTCATCAGACAACTCTATGGCTTGGTAATGGAGTGGAATTGAGGGGTAGCAAAGTGAAGCTGTCTCGAGGCAACATAACATTGCGTTATGGTCCAGTGAGCATTGAAGATCATGACCTGACTATTGGCTGCGAGGTAAAGACCACCTCATATGGAGACCTCCCTAGTCCAGTGGGAAAGATCACTGTCCTATGTAAGTGTTACATTAACTACAAGTAAGAGAAACAAGCATGTTTTAAAAATCAAGAGTATGAGAAATGTTTGGGGGGGTTTCAATGTTTTGTTTGATACACCCACAGCTGCTCCTAGCTACTCTCCACCAAGGTCTAAAACTGCTTGCTCAGGAAAGCCATTTGATTTTGATCTTCATTTCACTGGTTCCACCCCTCCCTCAAGCTATCGCTGGGAGAAGGATGGCCAGCCATTCAGAGGAGATGGAAGCAGAGTGACCCTCACTCACAGTGGAATCATGTTTGCACGAGTGCTACCAACTGATGCTGGTACCTACCAAGTGTCAGCAAACTCTGGAAGGTCAGGGAGTGCAAGAGCAAGCTGTATATTGAGAGGTACCGCATTACAATCAATTGCTATGACGACATTAAGAGCAATAATTTATAATATTCTGCTAATTTGTTTCTTCTTGCAGTAGTCAAATCTGGTAGTGTCTGTGCCAAGAATTCTACATCTGGTAAGCAGCAGTACAGTACCAGTATCATGTATATCTTGTGTTGCCTATCTTATCACACTACATCATCTACATGTTGTATGGTACATGATCAGTGTAGTGTATAATTCACGACAGCTGTGTCTCCCCCTCCAGCTACTCTTCCCCATAAACTAGCCCTCTCTGTCATTCTGGACTCCCTCAACTCTTCCCATGCCTTCTTGGATCACCCAGGATTGGACGACCAAGATAGCCATGCCCCTTCACGCTACACTGCTCACGTTATGAGACTCATACGACTCCTAAGGAAGCCACATGAAGGCTCTCGTAATCAAGGGAATGCTCGGCTCAAGAGTGAAGCCATATTGAGGCAGTTGTTGGAGCTGATTGGACTCCAGCGTGAAATGGAACTCACTGACAGCGATATCTCGAGGATTACTGACTCAGCAAACTGTCGGTCACATTTTCGCAGGCTGAGCTGTTTCACTCCCAATGTCCTCAAGTACCGTACCAGTGATGGTACTTGTAATAATTTCTTTTTTCCTTTAAACGGAGCATCTGGTACCCCATTTGCACGCATCCTTCCGGCCAACTATGAAGATGGAATATCACTACCACTAGGACATGCTCAGCAGATGGCGGGCAACCATTTCTCCCCACCATGGCCCAGCCCACGAAAAATCTCCCATGAAATCATCAAGGATTTGAAGGTACCAGGAGACGATGGTATCACACACATGTTTATGCAGTGGGGTCAGTTTCTCGATCACGATTTAGACATTGCTCCAATCTTCGAAGAGGAGGAGTGCTCCTGTAATTACACTGATAAGTGTATTCCCATTGAAGTGAGTCACGATGACACTGTGTTTGGTCCTAAAGGTCCCAATAAGGGAGAATGTCTACCGTTCACAAGGTCGGTACCAGCTTGTGGCTGTAGAAGACGTCGCGGCTTCTTTGCTAGGAATCAAATCAACGATCTGACTGCTTTTATTGATGCTTCAAACGTTTACGGAAATACTGCTGATCATGCAAAGTCGCTACGACTCTTACGAGATGGCCTTTTGAAACAGAGCGAGCGTCTTGAAACAGATAAGGGACATCTCCCTCTTCAAGACGACACACCGGACCACACCCCTGTACCATTCTTTGTAGCAGGTGACCCACGAGCCAATGAACAGACAGGCCTGACAGTGATGCACACCATCTGGATGAGGGAACACAATCGTATCGCTAGATACTTGAAGAGGATCAATCCGTGTTGGAATGACGAGAGAGTGTATCAGGAGGCTAGGAAGATAGTCGGTGCTCAACACCAGGTCATCACTTTTAACGAATTTCTTCCGATTCTTTTTGGAGACCATCTCGATACGTTTGTACCTCGTTATAGAGGGTACAACCCTTTCATTGATGTCTCCATACCCAACTCTTTTGCTACTGCTGCTTATCGTTTTGGGCATAGTCTTGTGAAGGACAAGTTGGACAGACTGGACGAGAATTTCAAGAGGCTGGAAATTGGTGCGCTGCCTTTGAGAGAAGCATTCTTCAATCCTCTAGCTTATTACGAGAGTGGAGGGACCGATGCTCTACTGCGGGGCCTCACAGTTGACAGAATCAACCCTGTCGATGAGTTTCTCAATCGTGTTTTGACAAGTCAGTTGTTTGCTGAGAGTAATGATGAATTGGGAGGAGATTTAGCCACGTTGAACATCCAGAGAGGCAGAGATCATGGTCTACCCACCTACAGAACGTGGGAGAAACACTGCAAAAGGTTGTTCCCAGGACATGCTACTTCTTTCAAACGTGCAGACACTAGAAACAAACTTTTAAAACTGTATGGAAAGAATGGCTATACAAACGGTATTGACTTATTTGTTGGTGGTCTGGCAGAAAAGCCACTCCAGGGTGCTCGAATCGGTCCCACATTTGCTTGCATCATGGGACTGACATTCTCCAGTGTGCGGGATGGGGACAGGTTCTGGTTCGAGAATCCTTACACCTTCACCACTCGCCAGAGAACAGAGATCAAGAAGGCTTCCCTTGCCAAGGTCGTCTGTACAAATGCGGACAACATCTCTAGGATACAACGGTCAGTGTTTCGAGCAGCCAGTGACAAACAGCGAGTCAAGTGTAGTGGCATCCCTAGGATCAACCTGTGGCATTGGTGGGATAGGGGTTGTAGCAGGCGTTATAAAAGACGTGGGTAGAGAGACAATACCGACAGTTCTTGGACTGAAAATGTATGGTTAACAAACAACAACTATTAATTGGAAGGTGTTTTGTGTAGACAGAGTCAAAATACTATCAGTGGTTTGTTCTTAATTACATTCCATTGGAGTGTGGCACAGATTGCTTTTGTCTGCTTGTGTTTTGTTCTATTGTGCTCACTTTGAAACAGTAAATAATGTGATTATAAACATGTTGTGGCTGTTCTGTGTAAACAATAAAGATGCATATAAATTATGTGTATTTTTTTATTTAAAAATATCTTTGCAAAACAAGTTTTAAAACGTGTACAGCGGTTAATTTTAGTCATGTGGTTCATATGAGGAGGTTCCTAATAATATTAATCAAAAGATAGCAGCTGTGGCAGCATCTATGAACTGTGCCTGTGCTCTGCCAGTGCCTGAAGAGAGATGGCCCACATCCTGCATTCTCACGATATTATCAAGTCCCATGCTAGACCTGAGGGCATTGTCTTTGGCTCTTCTTTTCTGTTCTTTCTCTGCTTGCTTGCGTTCACGGGCTTCTCTCTTTTTTTCCTCTCTTGCCATCTTTTCCTCCATTTTTCTCCTTTCCTTTTCAGCTTTTAGATCTTTCTTCTGTTGTTCTTGAAGCATCTTCGCCCTGTGTGTGTGTGTGTGTGTGTGTGTGTGTGTGTGTGTGCAATTAAAAATTAGCAGCTTTTAGTTATTTGTTACCTCTTCTTTGCTATATGATCAGCTGAAACAGAAGCATACACAAGCTTTGATTCATCATCATCATCATCATCATAATGTTGAGCTTCAACCTCTGGTTCTGGAGGAGATTCCACCTGTTTTTTTGTCTGTACAGTAGAAATGATTATGAGTCAATGTTGGTGAATTGCTTTCGCTGTACATTGTTATACCTTTTTAGGTGGCTTAGAGGTTGTTATGGTTATCGGTGAGTAGTTTGGATCATCATCCAATGCATCAGCAGGACTCTGGTAGGCATCGTACCTGAATAGGGTGGACAATATCAAAGATGCACACGTGTATGCATGTGTCATTCTTCAAAGTGACACATATACGTATCTGAATACATATTGATTCCTTTGTCACTTCTCACTTACTGTTTTGTTTTGGTACGTAAGATCTCTGATCTAGGTAGAACCTTGACCTTCTGTCCTGGAAGTGGTGGAGCATCCACATCTTCCTCAGTGATAATAATAGGGTTGGTCGATAAGACAGTGCCACTGTTTGACTTCATTGAAAACTTGGTTTCACCAGAGGGGTCAATCTTGGGGGTGATAGCAGGAACAGGTCTACTAATACTGTGTGTACGTATGCATACATATACCAGTGAGTATGTAGGTGTGGTACTAATGGAAATAGTGATAGTTCAAAGTTGCACCTCTTTTTATTTTTCTTCTCTTTCCCTTCCTCTCCACCAAAAGGTTTGAAGGTGCCCTCCATTTGTTTGCACTTGCGTCGTACCCAGTAGATGAAAATGAACAGTGCCAACACTACAGCAGTTATGACTAGTATTCCACCCACACCAGCAGCAACTCCAGTCACTATGTTAATGACTTGAGGGTAGTTCACTGGGACAAATATAGTGCCTAAAAGGATGTTACAATTTGTGCACATGCATTACAACTGACTTCATGAGCTTGTGTGTGTGTGTGTGGCATACGTTTCAAAGTCATAGCTTCAAAAACTTCGCTGTTTGGACCTGGTCCAACTGATGTGTAAGCTCTAATCATCACTTGATAGGTCTGTTCTTCTTCCAGTTCTTCAAGAGTGTACGAGTGTTCAGTTTCAGAGTTATTCCTGAGATATATGATCTCTTCAAATGGAGCCTCAGTAGTTGCATTGACTATTTGAAGACGATAGAAGATGTCATAGGATATAATTTCTCCATTTCTTTCTTCCAATAAAGGTAACTAAATGGGAAAGAAAAAGATAAAAGGATCTAAGCAATGTGTGTCTGGTTTGTACATACCTCCCATGTGATAGTAAGAGCAGCTTCACGAGGTATGAGTACAATGTTCTGAGGAGCTCCAGTTGGTTCTGTAGAGAGAGGATAAAACATAAACACACTATTATAACAGCTCACAATAAGGTCATACCTCTCTCAGTAGTTGTCACGTTGAAGAAAGCTGGTATCCCAATCACTCCATTTGCATACACCCCACGAACCATGACCTCATAGAGCTGTCCTGATAGCAATCCAGGACTTGTCGTGACCGTGGTCACACCAAATACAGGGTTAAAAGTCATTCTGTCTTCCTGTGGCTGACCAAGGTAGCCAATCACGACAACATATGATAACAAATCGATAGGGTTGATGGGGGGAGTCCATGAGACAGATATCACTGATACAGTACTGAAAGTTCTAGCAAACAGGTTGTTTACAGGTGGGCCTATGTGTGTGTATGTGTGTGTGGTGTGTGTGTTAAATTGTATGCTAAGTGTGTGCCAGCAAGCAGCAATTACCCTATAGATTGCTAACAAATGTGTTCTGTAATAAGCCTTAGTGTATGAGTTATGACTCACCCTGTATATTCAGTTCAATCTGAACACTGTCACTGCCAATACTGTTCTGTGCAGTACAAGTGTAGTTTCCTAAATCTCTTCCCCTAGCTGAGGGGATGATCAGCTCCATTGTAACCGGATCGATGAAAGGAGAGTTGAAAGGAAGGGTTGAGCCATCTGGTCGAGTCCAGGTGATGGTTGGTGGAGGACTACCAGTGACTGGACAGGCCAAACGAACATCATCTTGAATGAACACTGTCATTTCTGATAAAGGTGGCAGAGAAATTGAAGGAGGAACTGCAAAGAAAAAAAAGGGGAAAAATCGGCTAAAGTCTACATAAATAAGTTATTCTATTCCTTACAATTGACAGATATGGTAGCTTGTGAAGTGGACTGTCCATATGTGTTGTTAATGGTGCATTCAATCTCTCCACCATCTTCTCTCACGACTGACGAGATGCTGAGAGTGCCATCAAAGTTCAAGATGACCCTGTCAGGAGAGAACATGGTTCCGTCGGTCCTCGACCACAACACTGAACCAGCTGGGAAGTTGATACTTGTGAGACACTGTAGAGTAGCAGGCTCCCCGACTGTTAGCACCAGAGGCTGAATACCAGTAGCAACAGGAGGACCTGCATAAGAACACTACAGTTTCAAGTACATTGCTTACAAATAATCTCATGGCTTACCTTCAACTCTGACCATGGCAGTTCTGTTATCTGTTCCCAGTCTATTATCGACCAGACACTCATACATGCCACTGTCTTCACGATCAACGTCATGCAGTAGGAGACCATCACTCTGTCTCGTGTAGGTAGTACCCAACACAGAGAGCTCCTCTTGAGTACCAAACACATCCGTCCTGAACCATGTCACCCAGGGTTGGGGTATTCCACTGGAGACACACGATAGTAAGAAGTTTGAACCGGGACGGAGGTCAGCATTAGAGGGAGACATTGTGATTTGTGGTGGTACTGTGAGAAGGAGATGATATATTTAGATAACTTTTTTTTTTCTTTTTTTTTTTTTTTTTTTTTCCGTACAAAATTGAGAAATGATTTGTTACTACTGGGCCTTGAACCCACAACCATAAGATTACAGCCTGCATTGCCTACATTACTCTGCCACAAGGACATTACTACATAACACACTCACTACACATAATGTCATACCTCCCACTACCACGCTTATCTGTGCTGTATCAAAGGCAATAGAAGTGCTGACGTTGCATGTATAAACACCAGAGTAGCTTGTGGTGGGATTAACAACAACTAGTGAATTGCTGGACAATATTTGGATTCGTTGGTCAGTGGCCGGTGAGAGGAGGGTGCCATTGAGGTACCAAGTGAGGAATGTGTTTGAAGGACCCAAGAAAGAGCAGTCTAGTGTAAAAGACGTGCCAACTAGGAAATACTGTGGTGAAGAAGTAGTTCCTGTGATCTGAGGGGGAACTGTATGAATGTTTGCGTATGTATGAAAGAAAAATAAACACAAAATTGCTTACACAATGTCATGCACTAGCTGCTTACCTTGCACAGTGAGTGTTGCAGTTGCACCAATGCTACCAACACTATTGCTAGCCACACACTGGTATGTTCCACTGTCTCCAGAGGACACATCAAAGAGGTGAAGCATTGAACCAGTGGGGATTGAGCTAGATGGAAGTACCCCACTGATCCTGTTCCAGGTGTAGGTCGGACTAGGAGGCCCTACAGCTCTACACTGAAACGAAACGTCTTGTCCAATAGTAGCCACCACATCTGCTGGAGAGAGTGTGAGCAGGGGTGGTCCTGTGTGTTTTGAAAGAGAGTTGGTGAATTTTGAAGTTAAATAATCACATTAATTTATGAATCCCTTCTTGCTCACCTTGTACAGTTATTTCAAACTCAGACCTCACTTCACCAGCACTATTAGTAGCCACACAAACGTAAGTGCCACTATCATCTCTTGTTAATGCTCCAAATTGAGGGACACCCCCTTGTACAGGGATATTGATCCCATTAGGACGGAACCAGGTGATTGTTGGTACTGGATCACCAGTGGCTGTACATCGAGGTGGAGTGAAGGACTGGGACTCCCTTACTATGATATCATTAGGTTCAACTGAAAATACCGGTGGTGCTGTGTGTGTGTAGACAATCATACATATAAATCATGTAGAATGAAGAAATGCCATAAGACTAATCACAGACTATCTCTCACCATTCACGATGACTCTAATAGACCTGGTGTCAGTGCTGGCTAGTGAATCAGTAGCCGTGCACTGGTAGGTACCACCATTTGAGACTTGAACGTTTGAGATCGTCAATACTAGTTCATTTGGCCTGTGAGTGACCCCTGTTGTGATGCGTGTGCCACTTCTCAACCATTCAAATGTTGTCAGTTGTGAACCATCAGGTGCAGAGCAACTCAAAACGATATTACCCCCCTCATTAACTGATACTTCTGACCCACTTGGAGTGATAGAAAGCATTAATTGTGGTGGAGGTGCTGTGTGAACATGTAAAAGTGAAGCTATATGAAAATGGAGGGGTTTTGAGTACACTGTAGCTTACTTCCAATAGAGAGGCGTACAGTTGTTGAATTCCTTCCAAACAAATTCTGAGCCTCACAGACATAGTAGCCTGCATCTGTGGACTGTACCGATGTGATAGTCAGAGTGTAGGGAGGTGTCTGTGTGATGAGAATCCTCCCTCCTGAGGTCAGTGGTTGGCTCCTCAGCGACCAACTGATACTAGTCACAGCTGGGTTACTTTGAACATTGCAGGGAAGAGTAGCTTGGCTTCCAAGAGTAGCAATAATTGGAGAGCTTGGATTAAATATCGGCTGACCTGTGAGGGAATGGGTAGTTTCTAGTGTTTGAATAATCTATTGAAAAAGTTGCCAGCTTACCTTGAACTGTGAGTGTTCCACTTGAGCTTGTGGCTAGGATTTGATCCTGTATGTCCACAGCAAAGCACTGATATGACCCTGCATCAGAATACAATGTGAAACTGATTGTGTAGGAGCTGGAGCCAGTGTTGCTGTTGTAAGCTATTGCTGTTCTGTTTGCTATTGGTCGTAAGGGAACACCATCTTTTTGCCAGCGAATGTTGGATGGTGGTGCAGGATCTCTTGCTAGACATCTGAGTGTAACAGAATGATAGAGCAGTGCTGTTGTTGTAGGTGGGGAGTCAGTAAACACAAGCTGTTGGCACAAACAACCTGAACAAAAAGTATAGAAATGAAATGATTATCAGCCCCACCCCCCACGAAGACCTTATAATAAAACAGCCATATGTAAACCATTACTAACCTGGTAGATGTAGCAAGGAGCAAACTACCAACAAAAGCTGAAGCATCGTGGTTACTCCCATCTTTCTTTGAACGTTCTTCTTCGTCAAACACACCCACTTTGAATTACACAACGTGATTCATTTGTGTTTCAAAAGTCACTAAACAATGAATATCAAACTGCACTGCATTACCTCCCACGCGCGCACGTTGAATATAGATGTACTTAACTGACTTTTTTCAACATGATACTCGATAAAGATACATGACAGCTGAACATATCTCATACAATAATAGTCCAGGGGTTATGTGTTCACAGTCTTAGGGAGTGGTTAGTACTCATCTCCCTCTTCTTCTCCTTCTCCCTCGACAGAGTCGACTCCGACTTCTTCGTAGTCTTTCTCAAGGGCAGCAAGATCTTCACGAGCTTCAGAGAACTCTCCTTCTTCCATTCCCTCTCCTACATACCAGTGGACAAATGCACGTTTGGCATACATCAGATCAAACTTGTGATCAAGACGAGCCCAGGCCTCGGCAATAGCAGTGGTGTTGGACAACATACAGACAGCACGCTGCACTTTAGCAAGATCACCACCTGGCACGACAGTGGGAGGTTGGTAGTTGATACCCACTTTGAAGCCGGTAGGACACCAGTCTACGAACTGGATGGTACGCTTGGTCTTGATTGTTGCGATAGCTGCATTCACGTCTTTAGGGACGACATCACCACGATACAGCATGCAGCAAGCCATGTACTTTCCATGACGAGGATCGCACTTCACCATCTGGTTAGCAGGCTCGAAACAGGCATTGGTGATTTCAGCAACACTCAGCTGCTCGTGATAGGCCTTCTCAGCTGAGATAACAGGTGCATAAGTCACCAGAGGGAAGTGGATACGAGGATAAGGCACAAGGTTGGTTTGAAACTCTGTCAGATCGACGTTCAGAGCTCCATCAAATCGTAGAGAGGCAGTGATGGAGGATACAATCTGACCGATCAAACGATTCAGGTTGGTGTAGGTGGGACGCTCGATGTCCAGGTTTCTGCGACAGATGTCATAGATAGCCTCATTGTCTACCATGAAAGCACAATCGGAGTGCTCAAGAGTAGTATGAGTGGTGAGGATGGAGTTGTATGGCTCAACGACAGCGGTAGAAACTTGTGGAGCAGGATAAATGGAGAATTCCAGCTTAGACTTCTTTCCATAGTCGACGGAAAGACGCTCCATAAGAAGAGAAGCAAAACCAGATCCAGTGCCACCTCCAAAAGAATGGAAGATGAGGAATCCCTGAAGTCCAGTACACTGATCGGCAAGCTTACGGATCCTGTCAAGAACAAGATCAACAATCTCCTTGCCAATGGTATAGTGACCACGAGCGTAGTTGTTGGCGGCATCTTCTTTGCCAGTTATCAGTTGTTCAGGGTGGAAGAGCTGACGGTAGGTACCAGTACGAACCTCGTCTGAAAATATTAAAGATGCAAACAATAAAGCAAAATTTATTTACAAGAGCAATTGTATAGTAAATTTATGTGCTAAAGATTTTTTCTATAGCTAATACCAATAACTAACTTTCTGCAAAACGAGAATTGCATGCACACTTACCAACAACGGTTGGTTCCAAGTCAACGAATACAGCCCTGGGAACATGTTTTCCAGCTCCAGTCTCGCTGAAGAAAGTGTTGAAGGAATCATCACCACCTCCAATGGTTTTGTCTGATGGCATTTGACCATCAGGTTGAATGCCATGTTCAAGACAGTACAATTCCCAGCAAGCGTTGCCAATTTGCACACCAGCTTGTCCAACATGGATGGAAATACACTCACGCTAAAAAAAAAAAAGAAGAAGAATAGTTTCATGAACATTGTCGACAAAAATTATTATTATTGTTATGTTTCTACCATTTTTGCAGTTGACGGTTTAGTAGCAGAAGCTTTGAAAGCGAGCAGACAGGTTTTGAAACAGCAGCAGCTGCAAGAGACTTTGTAACGTTTCTCAAGAGCAAAACTGACTTAGCAACGACAGCAGTTGATTTTTATATGCAGCTGCATCATAGCTACAATCATTTGATTGGGTAACGTCATAGCTAAGTTCCACGCATGCGCAGTAGAAACCGCGCAAAACTCATTGCAATACTCAACTTTTATGATTAACAATTTTTTTAGGAAAGAAGGGTTTTACAGAACTTTAAATCAAAACAGTGATGCACAAAAGCATTCTATAGTCCTCTTAAAGTCAGCAGCCTAGTACTCTTCTCCTTCATCTTCTCCTTCAGCTTCCTGGGAGTCTGATCCAACTTCTTCGTAGTCTTTCTCAAGGGCGGCAAGATCTTCACGAGCTTCAGAGAACTCTCCTTCTTCCATTCCCTCTCCTACATACCAGTGGACAAATGCACGTTTGGCATACATCAGATCGAACTTGTGATCAAGACGAGCCCAGGCCTCGGCAATAGCAGTGGTATTGGACAACATACAGACAGCGCGCTGCACTTTAGCAAGGTCACCACCTGGTACGACAGTGGGAGGTTGGTAGTTGATACCAACTTTGAAGCCAGTAGGACACCAGTCTACAAACTGGATGGTACGCTTGGTCTTGATATTGGCAATTGCAGCATTCACATCTTTAGGAACGACATCACCACGATACAGCATGCAACAGGCCATGTACTTTCCATGACGAGGATCACATTTCACCATCTGATTAGCAGGCTCAAAGCAGGCATTTGTGATTTCAGCAACACTCAGCTGCTCATGGTAGGCCTTCTCAGCTGAAATTATGGGAGCATAGGTGGCGAGAGGGAAGTGGATACGAGGATAAGGCACAAGGTTGGTTTGAAACTCGGTAAGATCGACATTCAGAGCTCCGTCAAATCGCAGAGAAGCAGTGATGGAAGACACTATCTGACCGATCAGACGATTCAGGTTGGTGTAGGTGGGACGCTCGATGTCCAGGTTTCTGCGACAGATGTCATAGATGGCCTCATTGTCTACCATGAAAGCACAGTCGGAGTGCTCAAGAGTAGTATGAGTGGTGAGGATAGAGTTGTATGGCTCAACAACAGCAGTAGCAATTTGTGGAGCAGGATAAATGGAGAATTCCAGCTTAGACTTCTTTCCATAGTCGACAGAAAGACGCTCCATGAGAAGAGAAGCAAAACCAGATCCAGTGCCACCTCCAAAAGAATGGAAGATGAGGAATCCCTGAAGGCCAGTACACTGATCGGCAAGCTTACGAACCCTGTCCAAAACATAATCAACCAGCTCCTTTCCAACAGTGTAGTGACCACGGGCATAATTGTTGGCAGCATCTTCTTTACCAGAGATTAGCTGCTCAGGATGGAAGAGCTGACGGTAGGTGCCAGTACGAACCTCATCTGCAGACAAAAAGTGTTGCTATGTCAACTATGAAAACACAAAGTGAGTTGCTATGATCAACGGTTACAATAACAAAGAGGTGGAATAATCAACACATGTATGGGTTGTAATGTGTGAATATTCAACGCCTACCCACTACTGTTGGTTCTAAGTCAACAAATACAGCCCTGGGAACGTGTTTTCCAGCTCCAGTCTCACTGAAAAAAGTGTTGAAGGAATCATCACCACCTCCAATGGTCTTGTCTGATGGCATTTGACCATCAGGTTGAATGCCATGTTCAAGACAGTAGAGCTCCCAACAGGCATTGCCCATTTGAACACCAGCTTGTCCAACGTGTACAGAGATACACTCACGCTGAAAGAGGAGAATAAATTGATAGCATTCACTTTCAACTCTTGAATCTTGCCACTCAACCTTAACAAAACCTTGCTTACCATTTTGATTTTGAAGTATTTTTGTAGATAGACAAAAATAGAGAGATCAAGAGATTAAGTCAAGATAGGACTCCAAAACACTTGCCGTAACGGGTAAGTTGTAGAGAGATATGAAAATGATGCTTAGAGCACTTCAGTTTTATTTCCCATAGGCGCGCGCGCCTAAAGTGAATGACGTCATTTTGAGCGTTTATTAATACGCATGCGCACGAAATGTTCACAAGGAAAAAAAAAAATATTGTTGCTAATCTCAACACTGCACACATCTGAGAATATGTGTGATTCTAAGAAATTTGTCTAAACAATACAAATTTCAATTGTTCAGCTGCTTGTGGTAAATCGGCATCCTGTAAAAGTTCTACAAGTCCCTCCCAGGTTATGGGATAGTGTTCAGAACCATCATCCAACCACTTGCTGAACACCTCCTTACAGCAAGGACCAGGGTCCCTCTGATGTTTCAAGGAGATGCTTTCAAGTGGGCCTGTATCCATCCCTAGTAATATCCCTATATCATGCCACTTGTGAGAGATGGAATTAAGGAGCTTGAACCGTTTCTCGCTTCCCTTGTCAGCCCTCCACTTAATCATGAGCAGATCACGAAATGTTGGCACTGATGCCAGACCAATAGTTCCAGCAATATTTACTGTGAGAAAAGAAAAACAAAACAGATGCACACTTATTTCAAAGAACTTTGCCTACACTATAATTCTCCATCTGAACCAACCTTGTGTTAACGTTTGCGATGTACGATTCTGAGCTATAGTTTGTTTCTGTGCACATGCTTGACTTTGAGGAGGAGGAGGTGAGTGGGACTGGGAAGGAATATCTGGAGGACCTGGACATATGAAATAATCATGACTGTTCTGGTTAACTGTACTTTGACAATCATGAATAATGATCAACAATTCAATAATAATTATGCTATGGTCCTCACTATAATACAGGTATTATAGTATACATGGATTAGTGTATGCAAGCTTATAAGGTTAGTAACAGTAACACACACATATGCAACCTGCACCTGCTTCTGAAGTTTCCAGTATTGTTCCTATTGTATTTTGGACTTTTGTCTGTGATCAAAATGAACAGGATTACATTAATCACATGTGATTTGGTACTAGTACGAGGTTTATACCTGGCTAGTCAGCAATAACTGGTCAACATCATAGCCATGTAGGCAATTAGGACACTCTGACTTCGAATGTTGATTCTTGCCTTCATAGTAACTGACGTATCTTATAACACCTCCCTTTCCACACTTCACACAGGGAGACAGTAGAGGGCCACCAACATACCTCAGTCCTTCCAGGTTGCTGAGTGTGCAAATCTTTCTGAGGTACTCAGTATGGATGGTGTGTATGTGATGGGAAGGCTTTCTTGGGTCATTAGTGCTGGAACTACATATTCAGAACAGGAATTGATTTAAATGTCATGAAACAATCATAAATCCTGACCAAAGTTTTCATCAACTTACAGAACAGAAATCTTTAATCTGTGTTGTTCTTTCTCAAACTCCACACTCCAGTGACAATCGTCTATGTTACGGAATTGACAAATTTTCTCAGAGAGATATGGTTTGTCAAAAGATTTGTTTCGTTGGAGTTCTGCTAACAGGAGACAAATGAATCGATGATAAAGTTCATCAGGAAGGAACTTTTGGAAATCAAAGTAAAATGTGATCCATCTGGAGCACTCAATGGGGTCTTCTTCTATTTTGTCCGGTAGCTTTCCAGGGACAAGGTATAGCTGATCCTTTGCCTGTGGCTCTGTGGGATATGGATTGAAAGAGATAGGATGAATGAGACACTCTGCTTGTAGCATGAGGCAGAACTGGTGGAATGACTGCTCAATGGGTTCTCAGAGGTATCCAGACCAAGCTGCCTTTAGAAGATCACTGGAGGCAACACCTGTTTTTTAAGTTGTACGATGTAATTCCCTGGGATTGAATTTAACTCCACAAGATTTTGCATGACACGAATCAGCCATGTTGGCTCCAGTATGACCAGCTCTTCCAGCTCAGCATGCTGGACATCAGTGATGAAGAGACGAGGAAGAAGTTCTGAGAGAGAAAATAAACAGACAGTATTAATTGGAACATAATTAGTATCAGTTTCACTTACTGAGGTAGACAATTTTCCCAGTCTCATGGAAGAACTCCAGAGCCAAAAGCTGACCCTCTCGACTGCGAATACCACACTGTGTAGCTAGCTTCAGCACCTGGTCTAGCTGGACAAGAAGAGAAGACTTTTGCTTTTGCAGTTTCTCTCTCCACTCCACCAATTTAGCCTCCAGATTGAGCCAACTCACTGGGAGGTCTTCCTCAATGAAAGGAAGACGATTGGTCATCACCTTCACCTCCCTTTGAAGGGCCTTGGCTCCACTGGCTTCACGATCCTTCTCCTGTTTGCCATCGATGGAATTCTCTACAGCTAAGAAGACCCATTGTTGATCAGGACCCATCAGATGAAGGTGTTTGAAGCATCTATCATCATCTTCCAGCTCAGTTCTAATTAGTTCATTGATTTCTTGAAGCTCATGATCTTCGATACACTTTCCTCTGCTGGGATCACTAGGTGCTCGGTGTGTACCCACAAGACAAACATTCTGCACTGGTAGTTTCTCTTGACCAGAAACAGAAGGAAGAGTATGGACATGGATTGAGTGAAGCCAGTACCTTAACTCTATAAATGGGTTGACTATTACAGTTTCTGTGTTCTGAAGGTAGATAATAACGTGCTGTAAGTTGAACACAACCAGGTACACTGATCGACTTGTAAGAAAACAGTGGTGCATTGGACGGTACTCTTTTTGACCAGCAAAATCCAGAGCATTTAAAAGGAGCACAGGCTTTACATTCTTGTGAACACCCGCTATGAGCTCTTCATTGATCATTAGAGCCTGTCTGCTGGAAATCACTTCTGCTGGCTGAGGGCTATCAGTGGAGAACGATGGCTCTTCAACAGGTTTGGTTGATTGAGCTTCCTTTATTGTTGTTTGACTCTCAGAAATAGCTGATGGTCGAGGTTGGGACAGCTTCTTACTACTTTTGAATAATCGTGTAAAGATTGATTTACGAGCTTGAGCAGGAGAAGAGGAGTCTTGGCCCATTGCTATAGCCTCATCCTTCAGTTGTGGCAGCGTATCTCCAATCAGTGGCGTAGCCAGGGGGGGACTAGGGGGGCGCTTGCCCCCCCTTTTTTCAGTCGCGAAATTTACGCTTTGGTATTATAATACGCTATTCTTTCGTCCACTTACTTTAGCAACGCTGCTTAACAGTCATCTTTGGCCAGAATTCAATACAGAACAAGTTTTAAAAGCTTTCTTTTTGCTGCTACAAAACTTTAGAGAGCGTTCGATCTAGCGAGCGCGTGCTGCGGTTCAATTTAATGAATGGGAGGGGCTAAAATTAGCTAATTAAGTGGGTGTGGTTTCCGGTCGCACAAAATTTCAGGCGCGCTTCGCGCGCATAATTTTTGCTGCTCCCTCTTTTCTAAAATCCTGGCTACGCCACTGCCAATGGGTTGAGAGGGAGAGAGTTGTGAAGAAGGAACAGCTGGGTTTGCATTAAGAACTTGTCTTTTGGGGGCTCGTAAATGAGATCTAAAGCTTTGCGACTTTTTAGCTTTGCGACTTTTGGTGGATTCAATCTTGATTTGAGAGCCATCTTTATGCTTGGTTCCAACCTCGAGAGCTCTGCACAGAGTTCATTATCAGTAACTGTTGTACTATGTCCTTTTATTTTGCTCTGGCCTTTAATTTCACTTAAAAAAATTTCACTCGGTGTTAGAAGGTCTGGGGGTAGAGCTCCAATCACACCTTGCGCAAACTGTTGGTCAGCATGCTTTTGAACCATTTGGTCATCTTTTTCGCTCCAGTCTTCAGTTGTGACATTACGTCTATCGAGAGTTTCAACAACTGCATTATCAATCCCTCGAGTTGAGTCTTGATAGGGGTCGAATCCTTTGAGAACCAGGAGACGATACAGACTAGTCTTTCCGACCCTCTCTTCACCCAAAATGATTAAGTTGCATCGTGGAATCTTAGTTTGACCCTCTGTGAGGGCCTCAAGATACAACTTAACTGCTTCTGGGCCTTTCTTTGTGACCTCAGGAGGGATAACTATTGAACGTAGAGGATAGTAGTCTAATACACAATAGCAAAATATTCTGTCTACATGTATAAACAGTAGAATCTCGCGATTTTCCAAACCTCACTTAAGGTGGATTCACATACGCCATGCATGAGTATACTTTTGATTGGCGACGCAGCAATTAACACAATGTAATGCAACTGGGACCCTAATTAATTGTCCTTAATATGCGTAATCAATGTATCTTAAAAACTAATTATGCTATCACCATGGTAACCAACAGAGACATTGTCCTATTGGTCCTTAACATGTTCATACAGTTCGTTTGGTCATGTGACCAACTGTCCGTGAATAATTAGCATTTCATGAATAATTAATTAGGCGGTAATGTTCCCCTGTTGCTATGGCAACCAAACTTTGTCAGCAACATCACCTTTCCAAACACGTTTCCATGGCAAGGAATAACATGCTTTCCATTTAATGCACACCTACTGTAGGCCTCTTTTGGTTTGTATCTCGCCATGGAAACATGTTTTTAAACTTCCGCAGAAGTGGAATGTTAGTATGAGATAAGGCGATGTTGCTGACAAAGTTTGGTTGCCATAGATGATAGCTGTTATACTTATATTGCATGCTTCAGTTGTTCAACCTGAACAAATTCATTTTCCCCAAACTACAAATTACCCTGTGTCCTGAGGTGTTTGAATAATTGAGATTAATTCTACTGGCACACACACACACACACACACACGCACACACACACACACACACGCGCACGCACACACGCACACACACACACACACACACACGCGCGTACGCACACACGCACACACACACACACAACACACACACACACACACACACACACACACACACACACACACACACACTACATAATTGCTGTATTAACTTACTGTCATCTGGTTCAATGTCACCAGGAAGCTGTCCTGCCTATAAAGAAACAACCCATTTACTATAGTATAGGTTTTGTGCTACAAGACTAACTAGTTGATCATTATAGTTGGAATTATACCTTGTTCTTGATTAGTGTTATTTTTCCATCGTCTACATTGATCAGAATAGTGATCACTGAACTGCTGGATTTCTTGTAGGCAATATGCAAAGCAGTGTTCCCCTGCAATATACGTACCAGTGCAACAATACCGTATAGCGGGAAATTTTCTTGGGGGAAATTTTTTTGCAAATTTCACAGTTTGGCAGCTTTCCGTGAAAGTTTTCCCACACGAAATTTTGTAAGGTATGAGGTCATTACGTATTGTTGAGACGTAATCCACGAAAATTTTCCCCTCTAATTTCTACTCAAGACGAAAACGCAAAATTTCCTCAAGAAAAATTCCCACTATATGGTATACTGTTACACGAAGGTACTCATAAGCTTTACACATAATATTATAAGGACTTGAGACTTCAACTATAATTATAATAACATACATTAGAGTCTTGTACATCATTTGGACATCCCTTTTCAAGGAGCAGCTCAACAAGAGATGAAAAGTCATTCTTAGCTGCCAGATGTAGTGCACCCTGGCCATTTTCCTCACATACAGTTATGTCAACTTGGGGGTGAGTAACAAGTGCTTCCACAGCTGCCATATTTCCATAGCTACAGGCTATCAATAGAGGAGTGAGGCCAGTCTGAGAGTTGAAGACGGAACAGTGAACAAAAGTGAAGCAAACAAAATAAAAGCCTTACATTTGTACTCTTATTCAATAGAGCAGCACATAATGATTCATTTTTCAACAACCATTTCAGAGTTTCACTTCCAGCAGAAGTCCTACAAGAGAAATGGAGAACTGTTTGTCCTTCCTGAATGCCGTGGTGTGTATGTGTGTGTAAGTGCAAACGATGATTACCATAATAATATTCACTATTTCTTTGTCTATATTGACAGCTATCATTATGACATTACTTCTTTCGTAATAATAATTATTATTATGCATAACTCAAGGCAAGTATAAACACAAATCAAACTACAATAGGAAAGTTCATACCTTGTCAGTCATTTGTAACAAATCTATAGATTGCTGTGTTAATCCATCATCACTGTTCACCAGTCGTTGGACAAGTTCGAGGTTATCTTTGCTACAGGCAACATGAACAGCAGTCACATCATCCTACATGTAGGTGTATACATGCATTATACACATATTAACAATTATAACAGTACAAGTTAGCAAACTTTGTTCTTATAGGAAGGGGAGGCACCATTCTCCAGTAGAATGTCAACCATCTTAGTGTTTCCATCAACAGTGGCAATCATCAGGGGTGAACATGAGCGCTCAATGGATGATACCTTCAACGGAGAAAAACATAAATACAAAATCTTGAATGTATTGCATCAACAATTTGACAAATTTACATTGGGAGAAGACTCAGAAGAACATTGAGCCAAAAAGTCCAATATGGGACTACCAGCATCAATCGGCCGGAAGGATTGAGAGTATTGTTTCACTACTGATAGAGCCCTTTCAACTGAAGCAAGAAGACCACTCTGAACACCTTTGAAAATAATGTTGGAGAGTCCAAGAGCAGCTTCATCTGCAGGAGAACATTAATAGTAAATACACATCTATACAAGAGCAGCGGTAACTGACTACCGTATAGCAGGTAAACTTGGCAAGAATTAAATTTGGCGAATTGGCAAATTATTCTTCAAAACTCCAAATTAAAAATCGCCAATAATCCCAAAATGGGAATTCGCCAATTTTTAAGCCCGCCAAATTTACCCACTATACGGTATACTGTATACTTAGCCAGCATGTAGTGCCAGTAGATAAACTTGCTATAATTACTACTTACTGTGTATACATAATCTGAATGCCCTTGATGAGAAGTCGATTCCTGTGTGCCCCCCAATAGCAACAATTGCTCCAGTTTCTGGTATGGCAACTGTACAAGTACTGGAGAGTGCTAAAGGAAGGTCCAAAAAGTGGTACCATCTTTGTGCATTAACAGAAAACGCTTTTATAGAAGAGCTCCTTGTCAAGTCAGAAATACTCGTACTGAATTTATCTGTCACTCCTCCTATAGCCAGGAGGACTCCTTGGTATGAGATGATCGAAGTGCCAGAAAGGGGAACATTAGGTAGTCTTTCCCAGTGTAGTGATAAGGGAGACATTAAAAGGTCATCCATGCAACACCGGTAGACATCAGTATCTAAACCCCAACCACCAGCCAAGATAATGTGGCTGCCCACAACTGTAGATGACAAGTAGCAACGAGGGTGAGATAGTGGTGTCGTGGACCACCATTGTTGATGCTGGGAGTGGTAGACTTCCACTACATCTAAATAATCAAATTTATCGTGGCCACCAGATACCAAGAGAAGATGATGGTAACTAATTGCAGACACTCCATATCTTGCTCTCAGCATAGGAGGAATAACATCGTCCTTCCATTCGGTGGAATCTCCATGGCTCTGCAGCTGCCAGATCTTGTTTGAGTAGGCATGGCCAGGATACTCTTTACCTCCAACTAGCACCAGATGGTCCTCATAGATCGCTAGTCCATACCAATAAACTGGAGTTTCCATTATCTTCCATTGATCATTATCATAGGAGAGGAGAGTAGTTTCCTCCTTTGATCCAACACCAAATCCATCATCTGTATAGCCCCCTCCAACATGGATATGTCCATTATACCATACCCCCTGAGCACTTTCGATCTTCCACGGCAATTTGGGTAGCTCAATCCAGTCCATGGAGAGGAGGGGGTGAGTAATGGCCACCTGGAATTTGTAAATGCATGCACGTATGTAAAATGCAGTTTTTTATTGGATTTTCTCTACTATAATGAAAGAAAATGTAATAATTTACCCATGGGCTTGTGAATTAACCAAGTAAAAAGAGAGTAGTTGTCAAAAAAATCTGACAGCGCTCAGCTATATGTGTACATGTATACAACAACTCACATGCAATAATAATTTATTATAAACATCAATAATTCGGTGTAATTATAATACAGTAGTAGTGTAGATTTATTATTATTATTATTTTAAAATGGTATATTATAACACTACAATTCCTGTCACTGCAGGGACTCATGATCACAGCTAACAACATAAAGCAAGAAGCAGCTGGTGATCCTAGTCATCCTACTCATCATCCTAGGGGGAAACAGATCCTCCGCCAGTATCATGCATGTGAGCACGGTTTATTGCTGTTTTTCTGAAGTTCTTCTAAAATTATTGTACTATGGACATGTACCATAATATTCATATGGCATTGCATGAAAAAATCATCAAGTTTAGTCAGCATTGAATAAAATGGTGATAATAAACATATACTTTTAACCTATAATAACAATACTACCATACTGACGTGGCACATATCCATCAAAAACTTGGCTCAGGATAGGAACTGCTAATTTTTTGTTACCATCTTTCATGGAATCAAGTTTATAGATGTATTTTTTGTGCCCAAAGCTGTCTCGCCCCTGATTTCGTACTTTTGGGAACATAAATCACATAAAATGATAACAAAGTTGTTGACTCTGACTTCATTTCGTAGATTATCTATGAATGGCACAACGATCTGCGACTGCCTGGCTAATATACACACTCTCATCTCACCTCAGAAACTGTCAGTGACATATTGTTCAAATTTCTACAGCAGAAGTATCTTTCATAGTACATGTAACTCATTCAACTTGACCCTGGTAGAATATTGAGGACAAAGTTTACATTAAACTCTGCACCCATTGGCTTTCCCAGATTGGAACCACCGGCGCGCGGCGGCCGGCATGCGCATCACGTGCTACATACTGGGTCCATCCGGTTGCATATCCGCATGCTGGCCTCGCACGCGCGCACCATCTCAAACCAAATTCGTGCCGTGTTAAGTTTTGCTTTCATAATAAATTGTTTTTTCAGGGAGAAATAATNTGTGTACGCGGGAAATTTAAATCAATTTGGTTGCAAAAAAATTTCTACATTTCATAAAAAACTTTTAAAAATAGTCTTCGTTCATAGGGTTAAGAGTTATTTTCTTGTAAGTTTAATACTCTTCCCCATCTTCAGCTCCTTCTTCTCCCTCTTGAGTATCCATACCGACTTCTTCGTAGTCTTTCTCGAGAGCAGCAAGATCCTCACGAGCTTCAGAGAACTCTCCTTCTTCCATTCCCTCTCCCACATACCAGTGGACAAATGCACGTTTGGCATACATCAGATCAAACTTGTGATCAAGACGAGCCCAGGCCTCGGCAATAGCAGTGGTGTTGGACAACATACAGACAGCACGCTGCACTTTAGCAAGGTCACCACCGGGTACAACAGTGGGAGGTTGGTAGTTGATACCAACTTTGAAGCCAGTAGGACACCAGTCTACGAACTGGATGGTACGCTTGGTCTTGATTGTTGCGATAGCTGCATTCACGTCTTTAGGAACAACATCACCACGATACAGCATGCAGCAAGCCATGTACTTTCCATGACGAGGATCACACTTCACCATCTGGTTTGCAGGCTCAAAGCAGGCATTGGTGATGTCAGCAACTGTAAGTGCCTCATGGTAGGCCTTTTCAGCTGAAATTATGGGAGCATAGGTGGCAAGAGGGAAGTGGATACGAGGATAAGGCACAAGGTTGGTTTGAAACTCGGTAAGATCGACATTCAGAGCTCCGTCAAATCGTAGAGATGCAGTGATGGAGGATACAATCTGACTGATCAGGCGATTCAGGTTGGTGTAGGTGGGACGCTCGATATCCAGGTTTCTGCGACAGATGTCATAGATAGCCTCGTTGTCTACCATGAAAGCACAGTCGGAGTGCTCAAGAGTAGTATGAGTGGTAAGAATGGAGTTGTATGGCTCAACAACAGCAGTGGAGATCTGAGGAGCAGGGTAGACGGCAAATTCCAGCTTAGACTTCTTTCCATAGTCGACGGAAAGACGCTCCATAAGAAGAGAAGCAAAACCAGATCCAGTGCCACCTCCAAAAGAATGGAAGATAAGGAATCCCTGAAGGCCAGTACACTGATCAGCAAGCTTGCGTGTCTTATCCAAAACAATATCAATCAGCTCCTTTCCAACAGTGTAGTGGCCACGAGCATAGTTGTTGGCAGCATCTTCTTTGGCTGTGATTAGTTGTTCAGGGTGAAAGAGTGACCTGTACGTTCCAGTACGAACTTCATCTGTATGTATAAAGTAAGAAATTAAATTATTGAGTGTTACTTCAGTAACTTTATTCATAATGATCATTCCTACGCATTTTTCCCTGCATGAATAATTTCTTGAACTGGCCCTTTTTGCGCGAACAAAACACATTCACAACAAGCGATGGGCGCGGCAATTTCGCGGCATTTTAGCTTACCAACAACGGTTGGCTCTAAATCCACGAAGACAGCTCGTGGTACGTGTTTGCCAGCTCCCGTCTCGCTGAAGAAAGTGTTGAAAGAGTCATCACCACCTCCGATGGTCTTGTCTGATGGCATTTGACCGTCTGGTTGAATGCCATGTTCAAGACAGTAGAGTTCCCAGCATGCGTTGCCAATTTGCACACCAGCTTGTCCGACGTGGATTGAAATCACCTCACGCTGTAATTATGTAGAAAATTAATTCAGTTTGGAGATTGTTAGGTCTTACTAATATTGATTTACCATCTTTGCGGTCAAAAAGAATTCGCTTTAGCCCTTTCAGTCAAGAAAAGTGATTTTCAGCTCGAGCACAACTCGGCTCATTTGAATATTCATAAGTGCGACCTTTGAAGTCAGTCGCTCTGGCAACAGCCCTCTGGCAGAATGAGTCCAGTTAACCACGCCCACTCAAAGAAAAGAGCTCGAAAGACGTGCACGCCGCACGATCCCCAAAATCACTCCAAAATGCCAGCGCTTGCTGCTCCATCCACATAGAACTCTTTGCTTGACACCCCTCTACTACATACTAGAGTATATGACTCTTTTTGTTAAAAAAAAAAATTT
>CAXIPT010000005.1:1758297-1779463 GCA_964030475.1 Tethya wilhelma | reverse complement strand
GCACGTTTGGCATACATCAGATCAAACTTGTGATCAAGACGAGCCCAGGCCTCGGCAATAGCAGTGGTGTTGGACAACATACAGACAGCACGCTGCACTTTAGCAAGGTCACCACCGGGTACGACAGTGGGAGGTTGGTAGTTGATACCAACTTTGAAGCCAGTAGGACACCAGTCTACGAACTGGATGGTACGCTTGGTCTTGATTGATGCAATGGCTGCACTCACATCTTTTGGAACAACATCACCGCGATACAGCATACAGCAGGCCATGTACTTTCCATGACGAGGATCGCACTTCACCATCTGGTTGGCAGGCTCAAAGCAGGCATTGGTAATGTCAGCAACAGTAAGGGGTTCATGGTAGGCTTTTTCAGCCGAAATGATGGGAGCGTAGGTAGTAAGAGGAAAGTGGATACGAGGATAAGGCACAAGGTTAATTTGAAACTCTGCAAGATCGACATTCAGAGCTCCATCAAATCGTAGAGAAGCAGTCATGGAGGACACAACCTGACTAATCAGACGATTTAGGTTGGTGTAGGTAGGACGCTCGATGTCCAGGTTTCTGCGACAGATGTCATACATGGCTTCATTGTCTACCATGAAAGCACAGTCGGAGTGCTCAAGAGTAGTATGAGTGGTGAGGATGGAGTTGTATGGCTCAACAACAGCAGTGGAGATCTGAGGAGCAGGGTAGACGGCAAATTCCAGCTTAGACTTCTTTCCATAGTCGACGGAAAGACGCTCCATAAGAAGAGAAGCAAAACCAGATCCAGTGCCACCTCCAAAAGAATGAAAGATGAGGAATCCCTGAAGGCCAGTGCAATGATCAGCAAGCTTGCGTGTTTTGTCTAGGACAATGTCAATCATCTCTTTCCCAACAGTGTAGTGACCACGGGCATAGTTGTTGGCAGCATCTTCTTTCCCTGTTATTAGCTGTTCAGGATGGAACAGCTGACGATAGGTACCAGTACGAACCTCATCTAAAAATTAAGAACAATTAAGATGGAAATCAAGAATCATGTGATAATATTAATTTTGTACACATGCAGATCTTTTTTTTTTTTTTTGTAATAATATTATTCAAGCGTTTATTTAGAAAATTTTCTCTTAATTGATACAATTGAAAATGCATTCAAATTTGTACACAGGCAGGGTAATCAATAAATTCACAGGAGCATGCATGGAATATTACTTACCAACAACAGTTGGTTCTAAATCCACAAAGACAGCTCTTGGTACATGCTTGCCAGCTCCAGTCTCTGTAAAGAAAGTGTTGAACGAGTCACCACCATCTCCAATGGTCTTGTCAGATGGCATTAGGCCGTCTGGTTGAATGCCATGTTCAAGACAGTAGAGTTCCCAGCATGCATTTCCAATTTGCACACCAGCTTGTCCAACATGGATAGAAATTATCTCACGCTGCATGTAATTGAGAAAATTTATTACTAATGTTTCTAATTTGACAATAATTGACTTTAATAATAATTTACTAGTTACCTATAGTATTAATCAACAATTAACTTACCATCTTGCAAAAAGTTTGCTGTAGGAAACAGGCAACCAGTTCTCCTGAGCAGAAATGCTGCGGTAACGATGAGCATGCGGTTTTATAGCTAGCAATTACGTAAATTTTAATAAGTTAAATATAGTAACATCTCAAGACTGCGCATGCGCAATGAGTTGGCGATTTTCTGCGATGTGTGTACTGTACATTCAAATGAGCAAGTACTGCACATTTTTTTGAGCATAAGTAATAAAAGACACTAATAAGGACAAGGATTACATTACACCTCTACAAAACTAATGCTCACATGCTTGTGTTCTTTATCATGACAGTTCAAAGAGCATACTTGTGTCAGTTTAGTACTCCTCTCCCTCTTCTTCTCCTTCTCCCTCCTGAGTATCCATGCCAACTTCTTCGTAGTCTTTCTCAAGGGCGGCAAGATCCTCACGAGCTTCAGAGAACTCTCCTTCTTCCATTCCCTCTCCCACATACCAGTGGACAAATGCACGTTTGGCATACATCAGATCAAACTTGTGATCAAGACGAGCCCAGGCCTCGGCAATAGCAGTGGTGTTGGACAACATACAGACAGCACGCTGCACTTTAGCAAGGTCACCACCGGGTACGACAGTGGGAGGTTGGTAGTTGATACCAACTTTGAAGCCAGTAGGACACCAGTCTACGAACTGGATGGTACGCTTGGTCTTGATTGTTGCGATAGCTGCATTCACGTCTTTAGGAACAACATCACCACGATACAGCATGCAGCAGGCCATGTACTTTCCATGACGAGGATCGCACTTCACCATCTGGTTAGCAGGCTCAAAGCAGGCATTGGTGATGTCAGCAACACTCAATTGCTCGTGGTAGGCCTTTTCAGCAGAAATGATTGGAGCATAGGTGGCCAGAGGAAAGTGGATACGAGGATAAGGCACAAGGTTGGTTTGAAACTCAGTAAGATCGACATTCAGAGCTCCGTCAAATCGTAGAGAGGCAGTGATGGAGGACACAATCTGACCGATCAAACGATTCAGGTTGGTGTAGGTTGGACGTTCGATGTCCAAGTTTCTACGACAGATGTCATAGATGGCCTCATTGTCTACCATGAAAGCACAGTCGGAGTGCTCAAGAGTGGTATGAGTGGTGAGGATGGAGTTGTATGGCTCAACAACAGCAGTGGAGATCTGAGGAGCAGGGTAGACGGCGAATTCCAGCTTAGACTTCTTTCCATAGTCGACAGAAAGACGCTCCATGAGAAGAGAAGCAAAACCAGATCCAGTGCCACCTCCAAAAGAATGGAAGATAAGGAATCCCTGAAGTCCAGTACATTGATCAGCAAGCTTACGAATCCTGTCCAAAACAATATCAATCAGCTCCTTTCCAACAGTGTAGTGGCCACGAGCATAATTGTTGGCAGCATCTTCTTTGCTAGTGATTAGCTGCTCAGGATGGAACAGCTGACGGTAGGTTCCGGTACGAACCTCATCTGAATGGGATAAAGAAACAATTTTGATTAACAATGTTCGATTAGATAAGCAACAACTTTTGGCGGGAGATTGTGAAAACATTGGGGCGGAAAATCTCACGCAAAAGGGGGGCGGAACTCACGTTGCACGTTACATTGCTGCTCTATCGCATACACAATAGAACTTGTTGCTGCTACGTAGCTCTAAAGAATATGGGGTTCAGTTATTTTGTAGAAAATTTTCCCTTACCAACTACAGTTGGTTCCAAGTCAACAAATACAGCCCTGGGAACGTGTTTGCCAGCTCCAGTTTCGCTGAAGAAAGTGTTGAAGGAGTCATCACCACCTCCAATGGTTTTGTCTGATGGCATTTGACCGTCTGGTTGAATTCCATGTTCAAGACAGTAAAGTTCCCAGCAAGCGTTGCCAATTTGCACACCAGCTTGTCCGACGTGTATAGAGATACACTCACGCTGCAGAAAACGAATGATTCAGTAATCAATATAATGCGAGGCAATCCTTTGATTTTTTGAGCTTACCATCTTGTTGTTGAGATGTAAGAATTTGCTTTTAGTGAAAAACGCAACTTTTTTTTCTCCGCAAGCAGAATGGCTATTTTGACTTGTCCACCCACTTTATAAACCGATTTCAAAATGCCCCACCCATCTTTACTGCGCATGCGTAACTGGGTTAATTTCCTCGGGGCCTGGATTGTGCTGCGGTCATCTGCAGGGGGGATTGTTGCGTGTGAGCTCTAGCTCTCTATGCAGTCTGAATCAATGGTACTTTTTGCTAGTAAATCTAGTGCTTCTTATCTATGCTAGTAAAGGAAAAGTAGATAGAATTAGTGTTTTTGGAGTGAAACTACTTCAAAAACATTTTGACAAGGACTATAGTTAAGTCAAGCAGCAAATTTCAATGCAACCTTCAAGAAAAATGGGAGGGGCTGCTGTGCAGCTGATACTGTTCTTACTCTGTGTTTCAACTTCTCCAGTATTGAGTCAAATTGGTAAGTCTGTGTATTAGACGTGCACACTCAGTGCATGAAATCAACTCAGCCTACCTACTCATGATAAGCTTAGCAATATGAACCTTGATTGAGACTATAAGCATGCCACTCCCCCTTTCTCTAAGGAGACACCCCCTGACTCACATTCTCTCTCTCTCTCTCTCTCTCTCTCTCTCTCTCTCTCTCTCTCCAGTGTTCAACACCCCTCCCAGTAATACAGTGGTTGCTCAAGGAAGTCCAGCAAGATTCGACTGTGATTTCACTGCCTCCAATCCTGTTTCCATTGGCTGGGTAAAAGACGGTAGCACTGTCAGTCCCTCCACTCGACACACCTACCTCACCAACAATAGTCTACTTGTGTCTCCAACTCAGAGTGGAGATGATGGAGTCTATACTTGTCTTGTTACTGATCAGCTCACAATGGAGTCTGTGGAACGTAACGCTACACTGACATTTGCATGTGAGACAATAATAATTTATAAAACATTGTTGTTGATAATTGCAGCAGTGAATTCACCACACACACACACACACACACGCACACACCAAAATGCACCACTACATAGATATTCTGGACAGCTATATTTCAAGCCCAGAGAGCCAAACAGTCAATGAAAACTCAACCGTTTTCTTCTTCTGTATCCATGGTGGGAGTGTTCCTCCTGCTAACATTGCGTGGACATTCAATGGTGATGTCATAATGACATCATCAAGATTATCTGTCCAATCATCAGTACTAGGACACACAGACCCTCGTCAAGTGTCCAGTAGTCTGGCCGTCCTCTCTATTCAAGCCAGTGATGGTGGGGTGTATCGTTGCGTAGCAACCAACCCACTGCTCCCTTCGTCCCCTGTGTTCAGTGAAACAGCTGTGTTGACTGTTCGAAGTGAGCTATAGTGAAAGTTTCCTAGTTACCATTTAGTATCCAATAATACAGTATTCATTGTTTCATGTAAACATAGAAGACCTTGACCTAACATATTACACCATAGATATTATACACAGGTTACGTAGTGTATAATATCTATGATTACACCTTACCACACTATGTCATAATATTATACAGTAATAGGCTGCATGTCTAGTGTCTACATACAATCACGCATATCACTGTGTACTCCTATAGACTAGTCATAGTCTAGTCATATTTACAATGCTATGAATTATGTCTATTGTATGCATATGTATATAGGTACTCCCACTCCTCCTATTATCATTCAGCATCCAGATGATGTCATTGTTACATCATCTGGTCAAAATACAACACTATCTTGTTCAGCAAGTGGTGAGCCTCCACCACTGTTCATATGGACTCGTATCGATGGTACCTTACCCCCCTCCACTCAGGTAACAATTAATAATGGTGCACATCAAAATGGATTATTATCTTGTACCTGCCCCTCTCCCCCTCAGGTTACCAATGGACAAACATCAAACCTTACATTGGTGAACATTCAAAATGAAGGTGAAGGGTCGTATCTGTGCACAGCTAGTAACTCAGAGGGAACAGCTACCAGTGACCCTGCAATAGTTCAAATAGCAAGTAAGTCAGACGGAAAATAATTACTAGGATTTCTTCTCTATTTTTTTTTTTTACTCTTTGGCCTTTTTAGCACTGAGGAAATTTAAGTTAGTTGCAAGCTAGTGTCAAGCAAGATTACAATAATTATCATAATGTACCCCACAGTATTATCAATAAGTAATACATGCTATACGTAATATCCATTGAATGTATAATGCCATTCACAATTCACACAATGTCATGATCATGTACACAAATGCAGCAATATCATCAACATTCACTCTTGAGCCAGTTGACACAGTCGCCATTATTGGCTCAACCTCCCAGCAGAACTGTCTCCCTCCCGTCAGCATCCCCCCAGCCACCATCTCTTGGACAAGAGACTTTGCACAAATAACAGACTCAAGATTTATCACTCTTGCGAATGGTAGCCTGATCATTTCAGACGTACAGCTTGCTGATCAAGCCACCTACATCTGCACGGCCACCAATCCACTACTGAATGTGGCAAGAACAAGTCGTGGCGCTGTGTTCACAACAATAGGTTAGCTCCACTATTTATGTTATGTTATTGGTGAGCTTAACAATTGTGGCAAAGTTAGTGCGTTAAGATAATCAATTATCATGCTAAATGTACAACTATACTGTCTTTGTGAAGTACTGAATCGTAATTACTTTGTTCACAAAATTGGTGAGCTTAATGATTGTAGCTAAGTTAAGTGTGTTAAGGTAATCAGATGTGTATATAAATTTTTGATTTCACAATTATTTTTTCCTGGGCTTGCCTGCAGGTGAACCCACTGTCTCTCCTTCCACTGTGTCTGTGTCGGCTGGTAGCTCTGCTACCTTCACGTGTTCTGCCATGGGTAATCCATCCCCTCAGATAACATGGTTTAGAGGAACCAATCAGATTATGGCTGGCACTCCGAGAGTAACACTAACTGGTTCAACCCTGACAATTAGCAGCGTTACCATTGACGATGAAGACTACTATACTTGTAGAGCAGTGTTTCCAGCTGGTACAACTGAAGGTAGAGGCTTCCTAAATGTCCACTGTAAGTTCCATGTTGTCACGTTGAAAATAATATCGGTATAGCCTTGTACCCAGGCTCTCCCCAAGTGTAAGGTCAAAGGGGTGCAGAACCTGGGTACGAAGCTATAACATGTTGATCTACGTTGCATAACATTGTGTGTGTTCTTTATACCAATAGCTCCACCCATGTTTTGGAATTCTGCATTGAGTCTCACAGCTCTCACCCAGTCACCCTTTACCCTGCCTTGTGATGTCAGACCCGATCCTACCATTTCCTTTGTTTGGCAGTTCAATGGAACCAATGTGGTTCTTGGCGAGGCCTTCTCTCTCCTCACAGACGGGAGTCTGGTGATTGCTGAGATAGGGAACAGCAACGAGGGAACGTTTACATGCATCGCGACAAATTCATTAGGACAAGCACGGGGGACTATTGCACTGGAGGTTCAGAGTGAGTGATGATGTAATGCTGTGATCATGTAATAATATGGCAATGAGCTCATTGTTTGTTGTTTTGATACGTATCCATGGATGCAGCCTTGCCAACCATAACTGCTGATTCAGCAGTCGTGAATTCTCTATTGGGTAGCACAGTCACTTTGACGTGTCCTGCAACTGGAGATCCCACCCCTGTCCTCAGCTGGTCTCGGGATGGTGTCACCGTGACAACTGGTGGGCATGTCCAGATCAGTGAGGATGGCAGTGTGCTAACAGTGGGTGGGGTAGACGAAACTGATGAGGGAGAGTACATCTGCCACGCCTCCAATGCTGCCGGGAATGACTCAATCACTTACACACTTAATGTTCAAGGTTCGTTTCAGAATTTGAGAAACTTGATCACACTTAACAAAAAAATGATCGTTTCAATTGTTTTGTCTTTCTTTCTGGCTCCAGTGCGGCCAAGTGCAGTTGCTATGCCCATACTGCAACAGCTGCCAGTGGGAGAAACTGCTGTGTTCTCATGTTTGGTGGATGGAGACCCATTCCCTCAAATCAGATGGCTCAACGCAGCCTCAAGGGATGTCACCACGATAGGCAACTCAAGAATACAAGTACATAATTAAGAAAAAAATACAAACACACACACACACACACACACACACACACACACACACACACACACACACACACAGCAATGAATACATAACAATAATCATTACAACATTAATCTAATGAAGATGTTTACTTGAATATCATTATCATTCCAGTATCAAAACACATGCCAAAAATGTGTTTGTAATTCTATCTTGTTTATTTTTCAGGTGTCTGATAATGGTACTTTAACTATTGCTACCATCGAACCAGATGACCATCAGCAGTATGTGTGTGAGGCCACTAACAGTGTAGGATCAGCATTAGCAGTTGTCTCTCTCACTGTACTGTGTAAGTTGACCATGGTCTAAAACCAGGTATAAATAGAACATACTCATGTGTGCATGATTTTCTTCCACTTGCAGTTGCTCCTGACGTAACCTTGCCACAAGCAACCACAGCTGTTCAGGGAAATTCCCTAATCCTCGACTGCACTCCCATTGGTCAGCCTGTCCCAACAGTGGAGTGGTTTTACAATAACAATCGTCTTATAACTGGGGGGCGTGTCACCATCGATGGAGAGAGCAGATTATCGTTTAGCAACGTGCTCTCCTCTGATAGTGGTAGCTACAGATGTGAGGCCACTAATGCTCGAGGAATGGCCAGTGCAACTACACAACTGACTGTACTAGGTCGGTGACACAAATCAAAACACTTACGTACACAATCATGGATAGTGTTTTATTCCACTCCAACTCGAGCCTAACCTAAACACACACACACACGTGCACACACACACACACACACACACACACACACACACACACACACACACACACACACACACACACACCCCAGTATACAGGTACCTACTCCGACTGTCATCACAATAGTATCACTGACAGCTGTCTTAGACTGTATAGCATTTGGCTCACCTCAACCATCAGTCTCCTGGTCCTTCAACTCTCAACCACTGCCCAACAACACAACAGTGCCACGAGTCCAGCAGCTACCCAACAACAGCTTGGTGATTGGAGCAGTTGAGACAAGTGACCAAGGAGCCTACATCTGCCAAGCAAGCAATCCGGCAGGGTCAGAAACAGCTACTGTTCAATTGAGAGTATATGGTGAGAAATAAATCTAAAATAGAGAAATTACCTAATATTATTGTTTGAGTATGTGTTTACTACATGCAGTGCCACCTAGTGTTACAGCATTGGAAACATCAGTGACTATAGTACAAGGTAGTGCTGTCACTTTGACGTGTACTGCAACTGGAGACCCCACCCCTGTCCTCAGCTGGTCTCAGGATGGTGTCACCGTGACAACTGGTGGGCGCATCCAGATCAGTGAAGATGGCAGTGTGCTAACAGTGGGTGGGGTAGAGGAGACTGACGAGGGAGAGTACATCTGCCACGCCTCCAATCCTGCTGGGAATGACTCGGAAACAATCTCCCTGAATGTCATTGGTGAGTATTGTGATCACCTGATGGTCACATGATTCACTATCGATACCTACACACATGCACACACCCCTTTCAGTGCCACCATTCTTTGTGAGTGCTCTTGTCAACAGCAGTGCCGTAGAGGGTTCACGACACACACTCACCTGCGTTGCTAATGGAGACCCACCCCCACTAATTACCTGGTCGTTTAGAGGGAGTGTAGTTTCAACTCAAGGAACATTGACATTCTTATCCGTTGCCCGTAGCAACAGTGGAGTGTACACATGCATAGCTAGTAACAGTGCTGGGAGAATATCATCAGATGTTTATCTTGATGTTCACTGTAAGTTGATTGCACATAGCTGACCATTAATAATTGAATATGCCAACCAATCTTTCTTTACTGAATAATGAAAAATTGACTTTTGAAAAGCTTTTAAAATTCCACAAGTTTTATCCTTATGTTTACACACAAGTTGTGTATATGCAAATATATTGTTTCTTTGTCACTCAGATCCACCTGCCATCACTCAGTCTCCTTCAAGTGTGTCTGTACCACTCAACAGAAGCACTACCCTCTCCTGCATTGCTGATGGCAACCCGTCTCCACAATACTCATGGTTGTTGAATGGCATGACCATTCCAGGAGCACAGGGAACAACTTATACCATTACCATGGCAACCAGTAGTAGTAGAGGACAATATATGTGCATTGCTACCAACCCAATAGGCACTGCATCAGCTAATGCAACAGTCACAGTTCTTTGTAAGTCACTTGCATGCAGTTTTGTATTAATTTTATCTAAAATCTGATTTTTTTTCCTCCTTTGTATGTTAGTTCCTCCTTCGGCACCTGTTGTTGTGGTTGCCATGGTGACATCATCCACTTCAATCACTCTCCAATGGACTGGTAGTACTAATGATGGGGGCAGCCCCATTACATCGTACAGCATTGAATATCGTGACACTGAGAACACAGGGTCAATGTTTGAATCAGAATCCGTAGCAGCTGATGTTCGTACACTTGACCTTTTGACCCTCAGACCATATATAATGTACAAGTTAAGAATCAGAGCTGTCAATCTGGTAGGACCAAGTGACCCCAGTGACCCTCAGATGTTGAGAACTCACCCTGATGGTATGTTGAAAAGATAACAGTAGAATGAGCGACTAGCCTGCTACATGATCTGCACATCTTAACAAAAAAATTGAAATGGTAAAATAATTCTTATTTTTGCTACAGCTCCATCTGCTCCTCGTGATTTCCGTGTCACTAGCTCCACTGCCTCCACCCTCTCCCTCGGCTGGACCATCCCTGATCCCCTCAATGGAATGCTCGCAACGTACCAACTCCGTTTCTATGACGAGGCATTGCCTAGCAACATACGAGAGAGTCTTGTCTTCTCGACACAGTTCACATTGACTGGGCTACAAGCAGGTGCAGTCTACAGGGTCGAAGTTCGTGCCAGTACTGTGAGTCTGACATTTGTGACTCTCTGGGGGCCGTATGCTGTCCTAAGGGTTCAAGATGGTAGGTCATGCATGGGACATGGCCAAGATCACATATATAATTGAACCTTGTTTTCTCTTCTCTAACTTTGCTTAGGTGTTGAACTGGAGGTACCTACTGATGGTCCACCTGCTACAACTGAGGCCATGACAACAGACATGCCAACTGAACCTCCTACGGAGCCAGTCGATATCATTGTGACATCATCGGTAATAGTACCCACACAGCCAGTGACTACATCATCTTCTGTGGATGAGACGACTACTAGTTCGAGACAGATTCAACCTACAACCACCAGCAGAGTGCAAGTTGTTCCTTCTTCATCTTCAGTCCAAGCTGTCGTCAGCTCCACACCTCCTCCCCTCCCCATACCTTCCCCCACTCCCAGCGTCACACTCAACCCACCCACTGTGACACCAACTGGAGTTACGACCTTTGTCCTGGGACCCATTGGTCAGATTGTGGTGTTTTGGAGGGTAAGTCTGCACATGTTATTATACAAGAGGAAAAAAACCTCTCGGGATTAGATTCGAACCTGGGTCATTCGATTTACAGTCCAATGCTCCTACCATTGAGCTACTAGTGCTCATTAGCAGACGAGTAGAGAATATAGTGACCTATAACCACTATAGATCTAGTCTCGTTCTCGGGCTCCTCCCTTGAGATGTTTTTCTTTGAAAATAAGGAGAGCCCTGTCTAAGAAAAGAGGGAAGGCATGGGAATAAGGGATCTTCATTGTTAATACGTATTTGCATCATAATAATAATTGCCTACAGGTACCCTCGACTGGTCTTGATACATTTGATGGTTATCTTGTCACTCTCTCCCCTGCTCCACCTCCAACTGTGACCACGCCCATTCTTGTACCAAAAATGCCCGGCATCAGTGTCACGTACACCATTGATGGGCTGGCTAACTATACAACATACACCATCACCGTGGCAACCTATAACGAGGATGGTGTGGGACCACAGACTGAGTCTGCGAGTGAAAGAACTCCTGAAGCAGGTATGATAGGTGTATGTAGCCTCAAATACAGGCTCTCTCCTTTAACCTTAAGAAGTGGAGAGCCCGTGCATGAGTGTGAGGCTATGTGTGTGCTTCTATGACTTTGCTTTTTTTATCCTTCTAATTGGACAGCACCCGGTGCACCCCAACAGCTACAAGTTGATGAACTATCTTCAAGTTCAATCATTGTGTCCTGGTTACCTCCTGACCCACCAAATGGTGTACTACAAGACTACGTGGTGAATGTCCTGTTTGACTTTTCAGGACAACTCTTTGCTACCAGGACAATCACTCTTGGAGCTGATTCACGCAATGATGTTCAAATTGCAAACTTTGCGGGACTTGATTTGACATTTAGATATCGTATCACAGTATCAGCCAGCACCAATGCAGGAAGAGGACCAGAAGCTGAACCAGTCTTTATCGGAAGGGGTTCGGTGATCCCAACCTCCACACCTCTAGTCACTGAAGAGACCACACAGCCACCAACTACTGAGGGTACAACTTCCGCTATTGAAACCACATCCATATTTACTGATGAAACCACACCCATGTCTACTGAAACTCCATCCATGGGTACAGGAATTGGCACCACGGCTCCTTCCAATGTGACTGAGGATGAGCCTGAATTTCTACGGGACAGCTCATATTACATCATTCGAATCCTACCTCCGATATTGGCTTTCATTTTGTTGGTTGGTATCGTTGTCATGGTGATAATGCTGTGCATGCAACGAAGAATAGCCTTCAAGAAGCAGAGAAGAGGACTGTATGACTTCTCAGGAGTGGAGCACAACCAGTACCCTCTAACGTAAGCATTCACACACATGTCCATTGGTATATTGACCATAATACGGTATGAGCTCCAAATTCATCATTAATTGAAAGTCAATAATTAGATTTTGGGTATAAGGGTTAGCCTCGTACGCAGGCCACTCCTTCCTTTTAGTGTTTTACACTCCCGATTTTTAGCATGAAACACTAAAAAGAGGGAGTGGCCTGGGTACGAGGCTATATAAGGGTATAGTCTCAATATATCTTTAGCAATTGAAAATAAAACAACACATAATGAACGTCACATATCTCTTATTTCTCTCATACAATGTCATGATTTCACAGGCACAAGGTCACCCCAGAAGGTGAGCAGGTCGTAGCTGGTGATGAAGTAGCCACAATGTACGTCAAAGATGCTCTGGACGCCAACTTTGACTACGCCAATGGTGGTCCCCCTGATGACGAGGGGTCCAGTGAGGGGGACAGCGACAGCAGTCGGGAGGTCAGCTTGAGAGAACACAACAAATGTAAGTTGAGAACCAGAGATTTATAATTTTGTCGGTTGTTTTGGGGGTACAAAAAATTTTGATGAGCTGAATGGGCACATGCTATATGCATGTATGCATGTATGCACAATGTCATGTAGTAAGCAGTTTTTGGTCAGTCTATATTGTGCCCAGACAGGAATGATCTCTCCCTATACAACTACACAATGTATTGTAACATCCATCTTTGTAGCAGCCAGTGGGAGTATCAATCATTCCAGCATGGCTTTCCATCAGGAAGACTACAATTCACTTACAATACAACATTAGTCTTGTATTTTTCCCAGACCTAGCCCAACTTAGAAAGGACATAATGCTTTAATTTGTTGCTAATGTACAGCTCTGTACACTGAACGAAATGCCATGGAGGAGTGGGTCATGGATGACCCTTCCAAGGCCACCAGGAGCGCTCATAGTTTAGGAACACAATCAGCAGCTTCAGTAGCTTCTTCTCAGAGACCAGCTTACCAACCAGGTATATACAAATTGCATCATCATGATGTCAACATACATTATGTGATCATTACATCATAAATTGATCAGGTGACTATTCCTACGATGAGCTAAATGCCATGAGAGCTAAAAAGGCTGAACAAAGAGCCAAAAGGTTTGGAAAGGATGCACCAGCTAATCCTCCACCCTTTGCCCCAAACACGGGCTTGTCTTCAGGGGGTCTAATGGAGACAAGAATTGGAGCTGTGGGGGCCAGTAGGAGAGGGGGCCCCCCAGTAGGACAAATCTATACTAACCCCTCAGCACACATGTATTAGCACAATTTAACCATTATATATACCAATATTATTTTTATATATATATGTTTATATTTATATATACGTCCACAGCACGTAGCAACTTTTTGTATTTTCTTTGTGTTTTTTGACAGTTGTTTGTTCCTTTTAAAGCACATATAATATTAAAGCTCACACAGTCACACCACTGCCATAATAATTATTGTCACTTTTTAGAAGAACTTTTTATTTCCAATAATATTTATGATGCAATATACAAGTCTTACATGTACAAGTATTAGAACAGCAAGACTAGTACATGTACATGTATACATAATACATAGTCGCATATAAGTATAATATCGTGTATAAGCAAAGTTGGTAAAATGCACAAAACAAGAGCTTCAAGTGATGCAATGATATCATACAAAAAAACAACTGCAATAGTTATTAGTACTAGTTAAATATATAAAAAAAACCAACAATGTAACCAGATGATTCAAAACTACTTACGTACAACAGGAAGAGAGTGGATGGGGTAACGGGGGGTGGCCTATAGTTATTGATCAATTAATTGTTATCAGTGGAAAAAGACGCTGATGCTATACTGGCAGGTGAAATATATGGAGCATGATGAGGTGGGTGTGGCCAAATATTCTGTGGGCGGAGACAATACAACATCACATGACTATTATACATGTACCACAAGGACGATAACAATTACAAACAAACAACACAGAATTACTGATAATCACATCCCCACTCCCCACCTACCCAAACCACGATTCCCTTCGACTTACATTTGGGGTACTATACCTTCTTGAAGACATGGTGATCTGGTTTCATGCCACTACTTCCCACCTCGCTGTGGGTCTCACGATCGGGAGGGGATCGGGACCGTGTCCCTCGTTGACCCACACCTATGTCCGATGTGGTACCACGATGAGTCCAACCTAAGACAAGGAAGGAACGCAAGAGAACCAACAAAATAAGTAATGAAGTTGTTTGTTTTTTTTTCAAAAAAAAAAGCTTGAATACAACAGGAAGTATTGGTTTGTCTCGTTCCAAAAGTTCTTCCTTTGCAAATGTTTCCTTCAAACTCTCTCTATTTTTGAAGGAATCATTCATGAAGGAGGTGCCTGGGAATGAGGTAGCCTCGTTCCCAGGCCTTCCCTGGCGTGTATTTTATATTGGGGAAGGCCTGGGTACGAGGCTAGGAATGAGGCAAAGCACAAGTACTAAATGACATAAAATTGGCTCGAAATTGATGGCGAATTGATGAGTGAAAAGAAAAATAAACTAAACACACCTGGAGATACTTCTCTTTCGCTAGCACTTGAGATGGAAAGCTCTGTCGATGTTTCACTGAAGATGGACTCCCGGCCTCGTGACCTGCTACTCCTGTCTCTTTCGTTCAACGATAAGGGGGCGTGGTGGGGAGGCATTTTAGCCACTCCCCCTGATGTGATAGAACCGGGATCTGTCATTTCAGAGAAGCTGCTAAACTGTTCCGAACCCATGAGCGACCCATTTGTGTGATTATGGCCATGAGGATAAGGCCCACGTTCCATGCTTGGCCTCCTGTCAATGGCACTCTGACCATAACTGCTAGAACTGTTAATGCTCGCCTCAATGCTCGAGTCAAGAGGTGCCTGGATGTAGACAATTTTCTCTTCGTGTGCTTCAAGACAGGGCAACTGTCCCTCACTCTTCATACGGTTGATGGCACTTCTGTTGCCTCCATTCATGCTTGTGTTGGTGGTGCTGTAGGAGCGTTGTTGACTTCCCAGCGCACGAGGGAGGGTGGTGTGCTGTCCGGGAAGTGGTCCGGGCGGGTTACCAAGAATACCGTGATGATGGTGTGGATCACCGTGGGCCATTCTAGCCCGTATCTCCATCGAGCTCTGAGTCAGCGGCGGGGGTGAGTGGGCTGGAGGAGGTGGAATATTTCCCCCCGGAATAACTTGTTGACTCCCGGCGCCCGTACGATGAGCACTGTGTGCGTGTGCACTGCTAGGTCGCATCCCAGGCACTTCATTTCTCGGCAGTGTGCTCCCATTCTCTGGTACCTCGTAAGGCGATGGTATACTACCGACGGTCTTGGCCCTGTTGCGATGATTCTGTTGAGGTTGTGTTGGTGCGGAAGATGCTGCAGATGGTGAGAACACTGACCTATCGCTCTGGTTGGTCAGAGTACGTTGCATAGGAATGACAAATCCAGGTTCACTAGAGTCGCTGACCTGACCTCCTGACTCCGGAGGAATGGGACGATGATGAAATCCCGGTTCGGCAGCTTCGTCAAGTTGTGGGAGTGGCCCAGGGTGTGGCATCTTACGAGCTGGGGGAGGATAATTGGACGCCAAGTTGTTACCAAACGGAGGTATCTCCTGTTCCATGTTACGAGAAGTTGGACTCGTTCGTACGGTGGGACTGGTACGAACGGCAGGTACCGAGGAAGAGTTGGGAGAGAGGGGCAGGGGGCGGTTGATGAGGAAGGAGTGCTGGGGAGGTGCCGATGTAGCCGAGGGCGTAGCAGAGTTGGAGTTGTTGGAGAGAGAGACCGACGTGACCGGTGAGGTGGGGGAGAGGTTGTTGAGAGGGATGGCGTTGACAAATCCATTGTTGGGCTTGTCCTGAATATCTGTGAGGACAAGAGTGTGTGTGTGCGTGGTTTGGATGTCGACTAGTGTCTTAGTATGCATGAATACACTACTATTCTCTAGCCTCATAAACCAGGCCTTCCCCACTATGCTACAAAGTGTGTGGGGAGGGCCTGGTTGAAGCTAACTATTCTCTGTACCAATGCCCATGCATGAGTTTTAGTAGCTCAATGGTAAGAGAATTTGAAAGACCTAGGGTTGGAATCCTAACTAGATCTCAAGCTTTGAATTTTCATGTGCATGTGTGTGTGTGTGTGTGTGTGTGTGTGTGTGAACATGTCACGCTTGCTTGCTTCCAAATGTCGGATGAATTGATTGAGCAGTGTAATAATTATGACTACAATCAAGAACTACATCAATCAGTCTAATACCAGAGTCGGCCACAGCTAGCCACATCAAGCAAGGGGACGAGTGGGAGACAGGGTGCAAAGACCTCTCAAACAATAAATCATAACACGTACAATTATACATTAGCACATTGCTAACATGCACTGCATTCTGGACCAATGTCACTGCTAGCCATCTAGTCTGAAGATAAATGTGCAACAGTAGCAGAATACAGATTGAACAAATTTGTGTTTCATTTAGAGAAAAATAATCACTCAGAGTGGTGTTCTATGCCAGCAAATTGGTTTACAAATTAATGGCAGCCAGTGGTTAGCTGTTATCTTACTCACTTTAGTAGTGGGTTCTTTTGAAGACTTTGCAACTCAAAACACACACACATGTATTGGCAAGTTTGTGACGGGTTTTTAAGCAACCTTTGTGGGTTTGTTAGTAACATTTATACTATGGATATGGGCCATTCCTATCATTCATCAGATGTAAGAAGATTCTCTTTCCAACAAACCTAAAATGGAGGTCTAAAACCATCTGAGCATACCATTACTCGAGTGTACTAACTAGTAACTAGTTATTGTGATATATTATAATATACACATCAATGTACACCAAGCTTACCTCTGCAGTAGGCCACACTCCTCTTGCTGTTCTCGTAGACCTTCTTGAAGATGACAATGGTGACCACGACGATAATCACCACACAGATCAGCCCAGGAATGAGGATATAAACGTAGGGGTAATCGAGAGCAGAGTTCCGGTCGGACGAGGAACTGCCACTCCCACCCCCTACGGTGAATGTCTGCATCTCTCGGACAGAGAGACCCACATTATTGGCAGCATCAACTGCAACAATGTAACTGCCTTTGAGCAGCACCAACACGTGGAAGGAGGTGGGGTAGACGATGGTTATATTGGTCTGGCTGTCACCACTCTGAAGGTACAACTGGAAGGGACAGAGTTGAAGCCTGTCAATACAACTATCTATGGAAAATGAAAACCTTTTACTATTAAACCATTATTACTAGTCTTGTATGTGGGTAGGAAACCTATTTTAGAGGAAAGGTCCCTGGAAGCATTGTTTCACTATTTATAACATTTTTGGAAAACTTTGAATTACTGTATGTGACATTAGTATAGTACATCACATGCACATTTAGCTACAAAGACTATTAATGTAAAATGCACATATCTATACAACTGCAAAGTATGGGACAATAGCTAAGAACAATGAGATTGAAAAGGGCAGTGACTCTGTGACTTACATAGTACCCTAGAGGAACTCCATTCCACTGATTCTCAGGCAGGGGATCCCAGCTAAAACGAACCACGTTGGGATCATCATTGTAAGGAGTAGTAACAGTCAGATTAGTGACAGGCCCTTTTGGAACTGTGTATGTGTGTGTGTGTGTGTGTGTGTGTGTGTGTGTGTGTGTGTGTGTGTGTGTGTGTGTGTGTGTGNCACAGCATATGATGTAAACTCCTCTAGTCCATTTAGGCTCATGGTGGTTGGTGGGGGGGAGGTCTGAGAGTCAGGAGGCAGCACTTTATACCTGCTGGAACTCATTGGGCGATAAAGGACTTGGTACATTAGAGCTTCTTGTACCGAATCCCATGACACCGTGGAGCTGTTGGAACGAATGTCAGTGATCCGAATGTTGGTTGGCACATGCACAGTGTCTGCACATGTGGAGAGGGAGAGTGTGTGTGTGTGTGTCAATTAATATACATGACATTGTTGTACATACAGTACATTATTGTGAGTGCTCTGTTTTAGTGACAGCATTGGTTACCGAGAATTATGGTACTCCTCTGCGCTACATTTTTATTATTACTGAAACACATTATAGTACCCACACGAATATTTACATGAAGGTAGTAAGAGTAGTAATAATTCAATAGCTAACAAAAGGGGGCGGAAATGGAAAGGGGGAGGATCATAGAGAGATTGGATTACAATCACAGAACGTGTCATGCGCAAGTATAGAACGCACATGAGCATGTACAAACACACAGACTTGCTAGCTAGCTACACACGAAGCAAAATTGACAGTACAAACACACACACACACACACACACACACACACACACACACACACACACACACACACACTCAGTACGACATAGCCCATGCATACGGTCAAAATATATTCCCTCTCTCAACAGTTATCACAGAGAGGGACCACTCATCAAAACAATTGTTAATGGTCCGTGCCAAATGAACAGCACTCTCCATGAAACACCAGACAAAGAGACTGTCCTAATACTTCACAGCAGCTGATTGGCTCGGCTGTGGACGAGGGTGACAAATGGGGCAATAAAAGTAGACTAATTACAGGAGCAATACCATTCCCACGCAACATCAAACAGCTATAGCACTGACAGTGTNCACACACACACACACACACACACACACACACACACACACACACACACACACACACACACACACACACACACACACACACACACACACACACACAAGCAACAAACGATGCAGTCCATTCTAACCACACCAGTGATGTCTACACTCACAAAGAGAAGGGTATTATGCAACAAGACATAACTGGCCCGATAACCAAGGATACGACTATACATCAATGCAATCATCATCCCTCTTTTATCATCTGGCCGACTGAGCAAAGGTGATAGAGGTCTTTCAAGATCAACGCTACAATAGAATGTTTTGGCACACACACACACACACACACACACACACAGTACGATGCAAAGTATACAGTATTTGTCTATGCATGATTGAACACAATTAACAATTATCCCATTTCACTGGACACTAGCTCGTAGTGATGGTTGTATCTCAACCACAGTGCTTCCCAGATCATCAGGTGGGAATGTACAATACGAATGTGTAACAGTGAAGTCATAATGATTGAATAACATCTGTAGTGAGTGTAAGTTGAGCTGGGTTTACATTATGTCTACAGGTATGATAGTGTCGGTACAGGAGGGACAATGTCTCCGCACGATGATAGTCTGTCGATCACCCATCAGAGAGATAGAGACAGGAAGGGAAGATGGAGTGAGGCATTCATACTTCCTGGACTAGAGAGAACTATCACAGGCACAATGGTCAGGCATGCACATTCTCACTTACATGTACAAAAAAGGGCTTCCAAATGTATACGTGCCATGCATGAAGCAAAAAAAAAACTGCTAGTGAAGTTTTACGCAGGTGCAATACATATTGCAGTGATATTTTCTCCATGAAGAATTATTGAGAAGCAACTCTCCAGCACAAGTTTGAGCAAAGTCATGGACACAAGGCTATACACCTACACCACTAACCACCACTACTACGAGTGGAGTACTGCAGTGGTGGAATTCAGCCTGTGAAAACAGAGCACTGTGGGAGCTGGTGAGATGAAAGGAGAGCTCTAGAGCCATTAACCTTTGAGGGAGTAGGGACACTGTGACTACATGTTACATGTAAAAGTGAGTAGTGTACACACAAAGTGAGCACTGGATTCTATAGGAGTGTTTTGAGATGACAGAGAGAGGGGGGCATATCTATCATAGTTGCAATAGCTAGATACAAGATTTGCACACATTTCCCATCACTATTCCCAGGCCATTCTATTCTCCCTTCACTCTGAAGACTGCGGTCAGAAATCTGAGAGAGAGAGAGTGAGACTTACACATCACCCTCAAAACAGTTACATATGCTACTAACAAGAAAAAATACACTGCTGCCAAGTTGGAGAGGTTTTAGTAAACACACTACTCTGTAATAATGGACCCATTGAAGCCTTCCTGGTAGTGAAGACCCTGTGGCCATAATCGCCACACTCAGACTATACACTGGCAGCTAAGAGTGGAGTGCCACTCACAACAGAGCCCACTGGAGGTACCTGGTGTGGGTAGGGAGAGTTGGGCACAACCAACTAGTGAGAACATCAACATACACACACTTGTAAGGTTACGGGCTAATAAACTGCCGAGCAACTTAGCAGGAAGAATAAAATCGTGGAAGGCATTGCTAAGCACTATTGAAGACACATACATACATGCACTTGTATTTATACTGCTACAGGTAGAGTCAAACAAAGGATTCTTGATTGTGCAAGGATTGATTTTGGGCGATTGGAGATTTGCAAATACCTCACTACAAAAGCATGATTGAAAACACATAAACTTGTATTTAGTGCTACTAGTTAGTCAAGTCCAAGCATTCAACTGATTTCTGGTGATTAGACACTTGGATCTTTCGAACTAGTAGCACTAAATACAAGTGCACGTGTCTTCAATAGTGCTTTATAGCAAGGCACTTACTAAACAATGACTGATAGTAGTTAGTCAAGTCCAAGCATTCAAAACAACGACCGATTTCTGGTGGTTGGACACTCACAAATGCCTCGCTATAAATGGCAAACTGAGATGGGATGGGCTGACGTGACTGAGAGAGGGAGACAGGTGGTGGACAGAGGTGGCTGGGGACAAACAAATTACCTACACGATCTGTAAATTGGGCGATGCTTTCAGAAAGAATCTACTTACATTAGAGTTAATGAGATTATGGAATGATAGTAGAGTGAGTAGGTATGTGTGTGTGTGTGTGTGTGTGTGTGTGTGT
>CAXIPT010000005.1:1744718-1755267 GCA_964030475.1 Tethya wilhelma | reverse complement strand
CACACACACACACACACACACACACACACACACACACACACACACACACACACACACACACACACACACACACACACACACACAACTACTACTACTGGGAGAACAACCTGCCACCTGTGAGTCCATGACATTTGTTTGCATGAGGTACTTTGTATCAGTGATAGAGAAACGAACTCCATAGCCTCCCCACCCCTATCAGTGCTACGAGTGTTAGTACAAATCGAGTTGGAGGGCATCCAACTACTACAAAACACTTAGTGTTGCCTCAGAGCAAACACAACACGTTCACTGAGATGGTCAGTTAACTTAGATCATAAACATGTACATACACAATGATAATTTGCAAACGATGTAACTTTGGTTTTTTTGGAATCATTAGCCAAAGGTATTGGGAAATAACGGCATAATTATGGTAACATGTAGAGTAATAGTGAAATATGACACAACAATCATGGTGATATGTAGAATGATAGAATTATTAGAAGCACACGTGGGGGACTCTATTTAGTATAACATTGTACACACAGCCCCATTTATGAAGGAGCTGTCATTGTGGTGTGTGACACAATGCAGACACATGGTGTGTGTGTGTGAGTGAGTAGCAGTAAATGGAATATTAGCGATCCATTACAGAGCACTCAAAATGCATTGAGAAGGAAAACATGAAAGTGCAGGTTGTGTAGACAATGAGAGGTGGACACACACACACATGCATAGAGAGGGTGTGCAATGCAGTGCTGCATGCATCATATAAACAGAGGAACTTACTGTTCTCACAGGTTGCTGTATCATTCACTGTAGATGCTGTATGGTGAGTGTGTGTGTGTACAAAGAGAGGAAAGGTGTCAATCGGTGCAAAATAGCAACAACACTATGTGATTGTGAAGACAGTGCAAAGATAATTGATAATTTTACAAAGCCACGGCTAAATGTTTATGACATTACTAAACTGTGCCGTGACACAGCTGTTGGTATCAATGCCCATCGCTACACACACTGGTAAATTATACCAAATCCAATCATCTATTCAAACATCACACAAACAAATTTATGAGTACTCCAGTACAATTGGGGAGTAGCTGACAATGCAGGCTTTCATTTTTGTGACATTCACATGATCTTATTCTCTCTTATTGCAACAAGTCTTTGTATGAATGCACTCGACAGATGTGAGTACACGTGCTACCAATGGGCATACACATATCACACCACACACACCACCACCATAATTTGTTGTACAACACACATACAAGTAGGCAAGAGTAATTTACTCACCGTCCACCATGGTTTGTTGGAGGGTCACCTTGACGCAGCAGGCCACGCAGAGCACTCCCAGTAACACACTGCTGTTGAACACGCCTGACTTTCCCATACTAAACAACACTCCACTGTTTGTCTAAACAAGGCTGTCCTCTTCACATAAAACTTACAAAAAACGAGTCTTCAACTTGAAATAATGAAAATAGTATCGTAAAAGCTCTTGTCCTATATAAACTCGGTTTTTTCCTTCAGCTGAGCATATATACGGGTATTATCTATCATCAAAAGCAGGCGAAAATGTTCCACAAACCCTCTAGGAAGTTGTGGTGAGCTCGGAATCCATCACAAGTCGATATGAATAGACTTCGCTTGGAGACATCAAAGGAAATGAATGTTCTTATTATCAGAAAACATTTATTCAATGTTACTTTAATTGCCATAGCAACGCCGGTGGAATGCTCAAGGTTGGTGTGCTCTAATTAGAATAACACCATCTGAAGCAAAGAAGTTTTAACTGTGTGCCATGTTTCCTGCTCTATTTTGTAAGAAACTACCCCATTATTCTGTTCCTTTCAGGTGTCTTGTTGCTGGTGCTATCATTGAAAAGAGAGCCATGTCTGTTGCTAGGAGCACATCCAGCCAGAGGTCCTTGCAGAGTCCATTCTCCCACATGCAGATGTATGGAACACAACATCCCGTTTTCACTAAGGTCGAAGACTGTACGCAGAAGAAGCGAAAGTCAAAACAGAACTCAAAAGTATCCATCCGATCAGCATCTTCTATAAGTAGCGTACCCAGTCACAGATCATCCACCAGGTCCAATTCAAAGACAAAACAATCAACTGTGACTGGAAATTCTGGCACTGTTTTGAGAACGTCTAGTAGCCGACGGAATGAAACAAGTCTTTCATCAAGATCGTTCAATATTCCTCAGGTTGATTCCAGTTCACCCAGTCCGGTCAGAACGAGACTGAGATCGTACAAGACTGGAATTAAAAACTCATCTTTACCTTCAAGTGGTGGAAAGAGAAAGAATGGTTCTTTAAAGGCAAATAGTTTTGAAAGACATGATATTGTCACAAAATCATCCAATTCGGCAATCCATTCAAAACCAGTATCGAATCCTGTCAAACCGGTATCTCAATCAAAGTCCCCCACAGGCAACTCTACAACAAAACCCTCTCTTCTGAGTCACTCATCCTCCAGCAAATCAACGTCAGAAGTACTGCTGAGATTCCGATCCCAGGACTCCAATAACCCACTCACCCATTCCGTGAGTGTTCACCTCAACAGATCGGCAGTGCTCCCTCGTCACGTGAAGGTGCCACGGAGAGGATTTGAATCGGACACCAGAGTCGCTAGCGGGAAGGGGAGGGGTGGAGGGACCCCTGCGGGGAGGACCCTGGTCATTGATGATGTGGTGAGTGGTCTTGAGAGAATGCAGTATCGACATGTGATCGTAATGTCTGGAGCCGGAATTAGCACAGCCAGTGGAATACCAGACTTCAGGTACACAAACTACAACATTAGTAATGTTTTATGTTCATCAGTAATACTCAAACATGAATCCATTGTACCTAAACCACATACTTGTTAGCATTGTGTATTCCATCACCCAGGACACCTGGAACTGGTCTCTATGACAACCTGCAGCAGTACAAGATCCCCGACCCAACGGCCATATTTGACATCACATTCTTCTCTCGTAATCCCCACCCATTCTTCACTCTGGCCCGAGAGCTCTACCCTGGACGCTACCATCCCAACCCAGTCCACTACTTTGTGAGACTACTGCAAGAGAAGGGAGTGCTACTGAGGAACTACACCCAGAACATTGACGGGCTGGAGAGATGTAAGAGGGGGTTGTTTTTGTCTTTTTTCTTTCCTTTTCTCTTTCTTTTTTGGTTGAGAATTTTATCTGTGATTAGTGGCTGGCGTGAACCCTGGTAAACTGGTGGAGGCTCACGGGTCATTCTCGACTGCATCGTGTATCAAATGCAAGACAAGACAAGATCCAGAAGAGGTCAAGGTACAAGCAGGGCATCTTTGTTAGTGGTTGTGTATAGCTAGGTATTGTGTAAATTATTGGGCTTGCAGGCTGCTATATTTGATGGAAGGACTCCAAGATGTACACACAGGTATTGTTCGGTAAGTATCATCACACTGATGGTGGCAAATCTATTGGGTAAATGGTCATTACTATAACTTGCATGAAAATGCATGCACATACACCATGTATAGGGACTAGTGAAACCTGACATTGTGTTCTTTGGTGAGGACTTACCAGCTCGGTTTCACTCCCTCCAACTACCAGACTTCTCCAAATGTGACCTCCTCATCGTCATGGGAACATCACTAGAGGTGTATAGCATACATTATAATATTGTTTGCAGTTATTCACACATTGCCAGTGTTAATAGATAGACATGATTATTGTCGTACACCAAGACAGCAGATCAATATATACTAGAATTGCTAAAGTGCAAGCATGTTATACAATGCCTTAGAATTAACTCTATAGTTTATGATTCTAAGCAACTATAATGTGGTTAGTACCCATGGACGGCTTAAAATATTCTTTTTATGACGTTTTCCTTCAGGTGGAACCATTTGCCAGTCTGGCGGCTCTTCCTCGCTATGATGTCCCTCGAGTCCTCATCAACAGGGAGCTGGTTGGACCATTTAGACACCATCGTAAGAGACGCACCGATCTAGCTGTGATAGGAGACCTCGTGGAGAGTGTGTGGAGGCTGGCTGCGATGGCAGGATGGAGGGAGGACTTGGAGAGACTCCTTCAGCAGCAAGACAACCTTGGAAGAACTCACGGTCCAGTTTCAAAGAGACACATTGAACTTTCACAAGGTGTTGGCAGTAGTAGTAGCACAGTAGAGATGGAGCTGTGCACTGAAATGAGTGATTTGAGTCTATCGGAGAAGGTTGGAAGGAAGACCTGTTGGAGTGATAGTGAGAGCAGCAGCAGTAGTAGTAGTTCGTCCACTGAGGTTGAAAGTAGTGAGAGTTTATCGTCCAATGAGGAGGAGAGTGGTAGTGATGGTAGCGGGTCATCAGGGTGGAGTGTTAGTGATGTGTTCAGTGACTTGAAGGACAAAAAATGAATCATGACATTATTAATTGTGTGTCCGTCTGTATGCAATGTACATGTGTACGATCATAATATTCATTGAGAATTGATTTTTGTATAATGATAAATTATAGCAATTTGCAATCAAGTTCGTGATGTACCTGCAATGCTTTAGCTTCCTTTCTGGTAACAGGTTTAACATGTTTGTCATATTCATCACAAGTGAGAGAGCGGACCAACTGTTTGTCTTCAAACTGAACATGCACGTACAAAATATTTTTTACTGTAATACTATTATGATGTGTAGCATGTACCTCCTGAACACTTTCGTTCAATTGTATATTTTGATATAGTAATCTTGGACACACCCCTTTACAATCCACTAATTAGATTAGCTCTAGCTAAATCTCTGCCCACTCAAAATACACTAACCAAGTAATGTTTCAAATTTGATCATAAAAATGGGAAACAAATTTTAGTCTCAGATTCAATTTTCAATTTTTGATTTGTAAGTTGTAAAGTTGGAATTGGAGCAGAATCCTTTTCCATTTCATATGAACTTTGAAATCACATAAAAAAGCAGAAACCAATTCTTAATATCAGTTAAACGTTGAGTGAACCAACTATACACTCACCCTGCCCACAGCTTTTAGCTATGTCAATCATGAGTCAGGTATAAGCTTCTGTCTCTTGGGTTTGGTGATAATACTTTCAGTTTCTCGCCTCAGTAGGACATCCTTTATAGTTTCACCACCCGACGGCAGGCATTTGATAAGTTCTTTATCGTAAATACCATGTTGAAGTAATTTCTTTATAAACTTGCATGTTCTCTTGAGTGTGTTCCGGCTCCTCTTCCCATTTTCTTGAGTGAAAATCTTCTTCTGGCTCTACTACTTGTATCACCATCCATCCCAGCTGGAAAAAGTCAGTCTGCTTTCCATGTTTAAATTCCTTGGATACGGAGTACATACAGGAAGAGGGAACACAACACTGCCAAGAAACACTGGATGCAAGCTAGCGTCTAACATCATGGCACCGATCAATATCAATCAAAATGGGTTGATATAATTCAGTGAAACAGATATTTGGAAGTCTGACATCATTGTGTGAGAGGAAGAGTATGTCGTGCAGTTTGGCAAGTGTGGTTGCAATTCGTATCATCAACTCTTTTAAACAGCAGCGGGCTTCATCATCAGTCAAAGGCGGATATTTTACGCTCTTATATCTGAAAGTACAAACTATTATTCGAGGCACATATTCAGGGTAAATGATGAAATCTTGGTTGACTAATCCTTGATCCTTCAATTTAAACTAACAATAAAATGAGAATATCCCTATCACTCGAAAACAAACAAATTCAACAAATGTAAGCAAACAAACAAATGAAATGTGGGTAGATTTATAATGTTGACATTTCTCTAGACTATATTATAGTCAAATTCAGTCAAAATTGGGATTTGTGAGGTAAGGAAAGGCCACAGGCTGTATAGTGAATAATCGTTGTGATGAATTTATCTGCAAATCAGGTGAGGATACATACAATTAAGCTATAGGATATCATACGTACGGTAGTCCGTATAGTAGGAATGGGCCGAATGTCCCATAGACACAATACAAAATGTTTATGATCATAAAAATCTAGCAAAACAAAATTAAGCCTTCAAACTTGCTCAGAGGCTCTAACCGACAGATTACCAATCGCATGCAAGGCCTAAAACTCACAGAAACTTTCCTCAGCATTCGTAGAGAGAGCTAGTGGGAAGCCACAACAATGCCATTTTTGTTCTCCTAACGTACGTACTTTCTAACTGACTTACTTGAAACGCATTTCCAGAGAACCAGAATGTGTTGAGCCAACTTTGATAGCACAAAGTAACTCCTTTTCATAGGTAGTACATTCCTTGATACTCGTTTTCATCACAAATAAGCCTAAATAAAAACTAGAAAGCTTTGAAACTGAGAGTATAAATTCATGTACTTCAATGTAGCCATTTGTAGGTAGGTTCAAAGGTCACTATCCACGTGGCATTATTAATATGCGCATGCGCATTAGCCTGCTCCAGTGTAATGTAGTGCATGTAGCTGCTACTCAAGCTTTTTGTAGGGACTAACCAGTCTCTGATAGTCTCCACACTATAGTGTTGAAAAAAGTGAATGAACAAGTAGCAAAAATTTCAAAAAAATAAGTAGTGTAGGAATGGGCAGTGCGGTAAAAAGTATTGGAACAAGGAATGTCTCAATTTCGGCACATGACTACTTCATAGTCCCCCCACCCATCTTGCCTGTCTGGACCCCCAGTGCAATGAAAATGAGTTTCATTACATTCCACCAGGGAAGTGCTGCCCCATCTGTTGGCCTCTTGTAGAATAAACAATCAATCTTGACATGATAATAATACTAATGATACTAACAATACTATTAATAATAATACTAATAACAATAATAGTCACACATGCAGAAAAAATTAATAACAAAACTATTTCTTGTAAATAACTCAGCAATTAATTTTTTTGTAGTAAACAACAGTTAACGTTACCAAGTAAAAATTAATTCAGATTATACACTCAAATCCGTACATTTGATTTGAGCACATTTGTTAATAATCAATGGCACAAAATAAATCAGTCATCACAAACCATGCAAACAAGCACAAAACATAAACAACAAGTCTAAACACCACAAAACCATTTGGATTATTCAGAAAATTCGGGGCACAATGTATCGGAAATGGATTATCAGTTAACATAAAAAGCCCAAGGGAAATATAAACAAAGAATACATGAATATGGCAGAATAATTTCAATAGTGCATTATTGTTTCCTTTCCAGATCCTCACTACATAACTATATATGACAACCAAGAATACATGAAACAAGCAAAAAAAGCCCAAAGAAACCATGCACAACCAATAACAGCAGCTCCTATTTGAGAGCAATTCTCTTTATCGGCATCTTTAATGACTGCAAACCATGCATGCAATAAACTCCATCAAAGCCAGTAATCCAGTAGATTTGATGAAAGCCTATAGCTCCCATTCTTTTATAATTATTTATATTTTTACTATAGCCCTATCAAAGTATTGCCCATAGTGTGTAATCAGTTTAGATAGACATCAATTCCAGTGGATATTGTGCATGACCAGTTTACATGAATATCATTCCAGCAGATAGTTTTCACCCTGTTCACTGGTAAACAACAGATGTTGCAAGATCATGTTCTGATGGTGTGAAGCTTTGCTACAAAACTTAATACTTAATGTCGTGAGAACCAGGTGCAGTGCAATTCCATTACATCCCACCAGGGAAGTGTTGCCCCATCTGTTGGCCTCTTAGAGAATAAATTATCATAATAAAATTAATAATGATTGAACAATCAATTTAAAATTTTATTATAATGATATTAACTTGATATCAATACAGGATATTGTATAGTAAATAGTACTATAAATTATACCAATGAAATGTTTATCAATAACAAATGCACAACATGCAGATATTTAGTGAGAGAGAAAATAGGCAATTATCAAAATGGATCCAGCGATCCAACCATATGTGTGCTGTGTATAATATTATGTATACTGCAATGCATGAGTCTAAGGACATTGTCCAGTGAACAAAAAGATATTATATGAATTACGAAGATGCATGAATAGACAAAAATTAATGTGGACCATGTTCAAAGAGAATTCCATATAATTATGACTGTATGCAATGAAATAATGTGACTAAGGAAATTAACACATAATTACAGCTATTAAAACTCTAAATTACAGTTTCATACACAGCCATAAAATGCTTGGCACCTAAGCTTGCCCAAATGAATGTTGTCTTTATAAAGTTAAATTATTTTTCCTTGCCTCTTAGCTCCATTTCACTTTTCCCATTCAACTTTGGCCTTTTATTCTCTTCAATAATGTATATCATCATCAATACAACGAAGCCTATGGCTATCAAATGTGCAATCCATACAATGGAGCACAAAATATAAACCACAAGACTAAACACAGCTTGCCTTCTCCCAAACTCTTGACCTGGTTTAGTAATAAAAGCAGGAGTGCACTTTGCTGGGTATTCATTGTCAGCTACCAGGTAAAACGAAAGTGAAATCCAGATTACTAATATACAAGCATGTATTACTTTTTTACTTTTCTTATAATGTTCAACCTTCTTCCAGAGCCTAGCTACATAACCATGGCACCCAATTGCACAAGAAAAAATTAAGAAAACATACAATAACCAAGAAAACACTTCAACAGCTTTCCCAATTTGTGAACATTCCACACTTGCATTGTTGACCACACTAAACCATGCATCAAATTCCACTATGACAGCCAATAGTGCCATCGATTTGATAGAAACTTGCCATCGTTTCAAAGAATCTGTTTTTTCATCTTGTTCTACATCAGCTTCTCTACTTTGGTCATCATGAAGTTTTTCAGCAACAAATGGAATGATGCGATACAGTACAACTGCAATTATTAACAAAATCTGCCCAACTTCATCCACATTTTTCTCTGGAAAAACTACCTTGGCTAGGTTGGGAAAATTATCACCAATGTAATAAACTATTCCTCCAAGGTACATAATACAGTCTAATATAGATTTCCCAATAACTTTTTTGCACTGGTCGCTCTCAGATTCTGAATCATATGAAGGATCAAAGCAGCATCTATAAATGACTACGACAAGTAGGTACACAAAGCCAGCAAGAATGTACGCTACCAAAGGAAGAGCAAATGCAAATATTACCCAGATATGTGAAGGATTGTTGCTGGAGTGGATAATGGCAGCCTGTAATAGAACTCCATTCAACACATCCATGAACAAAGCAAAAATTTTTGAGCCTTGACGGAAGTGAGATGTCTTAAATTTGCTAGTCTGCACATGTAAAAACAGAATATAGGTCTAGGGTTAATTAATTAAAATAAGGAAATGACCTATTACTATTAGCATTACTATTTTTACATCACAATAATCACTATAGCATACCATTAACTTTGTCTCCATTGTTTAAACAGTCTTTTTTGGGTAAGTAAGTTGTGTCCTATTCAGTCACATAAAATTTAAAATACTGCTTCAATTGATCACCATAAAATTACCCTATTATTATCAGAGTATTTTTTATCAACCATGGAATGTAATAATCAGGACCAATTATCTTTGGGTCAATTGCAACGCCCTAATTCCTGATCCAAAGTTCAGTGATAGTAGCATCAGGTGATTTAAGAAGAATCCGCATGATGACATTACTATTCCATGCCAATTAATTACTTATAAGAAACCTAATATCAGAGAACCAAACTAGCCATAGCACTAGCCTAATTAACTATTTAAAACATAATAATATTATGTTGGTATGTCGTGACATGCAACCAGCTGAACCATCAAAATTATCAATTTTGAAGACCTGAATCTACTGTAACACACCTCAGCTAGGTATTGGGTAGTAGACACTTACACATGAAAGGGCACAGACAAAAGACACACAGTTTCAAAACCTAGCCTATTTTGCATATCCTCCATGTCTTTGTAAGATGTAATTGTGTGCACATGTTTAATTTATCAATTCCAGAGGAGCACACTCGTGATCAAAAATCAACAAAGGTCCCATAAGACAATTTACATATGCAGGTGTATGTATGCATCCTGATAGTACTATAATTATAATGAAAGCACCGCTGGTGCACAACTCTCAGCGTACGTACTCAATTTACCAGCACATTAACAGTGGGCAGGCATGTTAAACATGACATTGTGAGAGTACCAGTTGATCATTAGCACCAGCATAATATACATTATTATGAGAAGTGCATGAACTTAGGTCAACTATTAAGATGTACTAGAATAGCCATGCAGAATAGCTTACTATGGTCAAGGAGATGGTATACTAAAATCTCAGGAAAATTAAGTTATTAAAGTCTTTGAGTAAAATTAATATTGGCTTAATCGTTTATAAATTTTCATGATATTATTGCCAGTTGATGAAGCCAGAACAGTACACCCGGCTTCAAGAACAAGCAAACTTGAGGTTATCTGCATACTACATCTCAAGAGTGAGCTGCATGTGGAGAGTCAATGAATAATTAATGAAATCTCACAATACAGAGAATACACTCGACTCTTGACAAAATTAATGTGACATACTAGTCTTACACCCCCCCCCCCCCCCCCCCCCCCCCCCCCCCCCCCCCCCCCCCCCCCCCCCCCA
>CAXIPT010000005.1:1715886-1742780 GCA_964030475.1 Tethya wilhelma | reverse complement strand
AAAGCAGATAAACTGTCACAAGACCTTCAAGCGCTGTAAGTTGGAGATACTTGAGTCACGAAAATTAAAACCACGAATATTTTCTTCTGAAGCGCGGTCTAGACTTTTCACGAAAATTTACACCCCCGAAAATTTCCTGCTATACGGACCATAATACGGTAGTCTCTACAAAAAGGCTCAAGTAGTACATAAAGCTCAATTAGGCTAATGTGCATGCGCATTAAATGCCACGTGGATAAGACGACCTTTGAACTCTACAGCCTCGTACCCAGGCACTCCCTCTTTTTAGTGTTTCACGCTAAAAAGCGTGAAGAAACACGTAAGAGGGAGTGGCCTGGGTACGAGGCTAACACTGATCATGAAGTACACAAAATTATAATAAAGTTTCAAAGCTTTCTAGCTCTTATTTTGACACACTTTAGGCAGTAAACGAGGGTGTAGCTTCCGACTAGCGCTCCCTACGAGTGCTTTGGAAACGTTTCTGTGAGCTTTAGGTCTTACATGCAGTTGTATTGTTTCTATGGTATGATAGCAATGCCCACTTATTATAACCCTTACCAGTTGTACTTGCCTGCCAATGGCTAAGCTGGCTGGATTCTATTCTTTGCTGCATAATGTACATTTCATCTTTCAATTTTGACAAACACATTTCTGTGAAATTCATATCCACTGCTGGCAACTCAGTGATGTTCATGCCATCTGTAGTTAGCTCCTTTATTTTAGTGGGCCATGTTTTCCTCATAATCATCACCTCTACTTGACTCCTGTTTCTTTAATAGACACTCTCTTACAAACTCCAAAAAGTTCACTGATCTTATGAAAATCATTTCTACTTCATCCTTTTGTGTTGCAAGGACTTTTAGTATTTGTTGAATTAAGAGTTGCACCTTACTAGTGAATTTTCTTTGTGGTGGACTTAGAGTTCGATGCAGGTGGGGTAATGTTCCATCTTGTTCAAGAATGATTTTGTGTTCACAGGCTTCAAGATTTTCCATAATTTTTTGGGCTGTATCTTGTTGTTGCTCAATTGGTGCTAGAGATTTTACAATTCTATGTCTGAACATGTCAAACACTTCACTCACTAATTGATAATTATGGCCGCTGTGCTTTCGAAGAGTGCATGAATAGCAAATTAATGTTCGACAATTGTGACAGTACAGTTGCAATTGTGCATATTTGTGGACTGGGCACTTAGTTGATCCTGAGGTAGCTGAGGTAGACTGAGCCACAGTATTGTAATATTCTTTCTTCTGAGATTCATAAAATTCAAACAATCGCTGAATTTGCAATGCTGGTTGAAGGTCTCTTACACCTCCTGGTGGAATACGGGTGGGTCCCCTACAAGTAGGACAAATTACCACTTGACTTCGCAGTTGATCATCGTAGTATGAATATGTACCATATTTCAATAGCTGTAAAATACATCCCAAACAGAATATGTGTAAACATTCGAGTAGTCTAGGGTCCGCATACAGCTCAACGCAGATTGCGCAGGTTAGAGCATCGACTAAATCCCGTAAGGTAAGCTGCCATGGTTCAACCTCAAATGTTCGCAGGTAGTTTGACATCGCTGGGAAGTTTAACTACGTAACACGGCTACTTACTTGTACGTACAATGATAGTCTGGACACCAGACCCCTTTCTTGCTGGGTTTTAGGGGGGTGGGGAATAGGCGGGAGGGAAAAAAAAAGGAAAGAAAGGGTCGAGACGTGCCCGCATAATGATATTCATGGGCATAAGCGAAGGCATTGTGGTTGTGTTACTCCACAGCTACATATGCGCATATGCGTGGCTTCTGCTGCTGCGGCAATAGCAGTAGTAGCAACAGGGCTTCGTGGTTTGCAAATTATGAATATCGTTTATAAGGCCCATGAATATCATTATGCGGGCACGTCTCGATTTTGGACGTGGATCCGTGCTACTATATACTAGGTTATTTGCCAGACCCTTCTAGCTAGAAAGGAAGGGTCTGGTGTCCAGACTAGTACAATGACTTAAAGCGCCAGCATGCCGCTATACACGTTTTGCTGCGCTTGGCTCAGGCACAAGGCGCGCGCGCGGCTGCCTCGAGGGGGATCAGGAGGGGAGGTACGTACACCGCTGATAAACCACCCCTAGCCTATAGACTGCCCTAGTATGAAAATCATTGACATTACGAATCTTGAGCAAGAAATATAATTATATTACAATGTTTACAAGTAGGTTATTTACAAATTATACTATGGATAATGTGTATAAATTATTGGTTCTTCAGGAACAGAGCAGCCCCCGATTGTATCCACTGCACCTTGCTACCGGGAGTTCCACTGGGCACGTCCAAACAAGCCACCAGCTTGTCTCTATTAGGACTATAGTAGATCGGCAAGGATATGCAATCAGCCTCGGAGTAGGGGGGTGGAGTCTCTTTGGTTACCCAGGCAACAGTGCAAGGAGGCATGGTTGCAACTGAGGATGAGTNGACCTGTGTGTATGCATCGTAGACGTATGAAAGGGGATGCAGCATATTGGCATTGTGGGGAAGGCCACCCAGGTACAATTGTGTGATAAAAAATTAAACAAAAGTAAAACAAACCTTAAACTACGCTAACATATTCATTCTTGCTTGAATTAATCTAAACACCTCCTTGCTCATAGCACTGTCACTACCACACCAAAAGAGATCTAGAATTGAGCAAACCTTTTCCTCTTTGCCGAGGGAGTCAAAGTCTTCGACTATATCTTTGCAGTTAATATATAGATAATCAGATTATTGTTAATGACCAATATTCTCTGTGTAGCCGGTCAGTCTGCGGCCAGTGCCAGCCTCCCGGTCCGCCTGGGCATCCACAGTTATAACTGTAGCTAGTATCCTCTGCTGGGCCCACTGTTCATCGTACTAGCTAGATTGTCATGGGTGACAATGTATTGTATTGGTAGGGCACCAAGGGTTAAGCACCTTGGTGCCTTCATTTAGTCTTCACTCATGATGTGGTCAAAGCTGCCTCGTATCTTGAAACAGTTATTTCAGTAGACAACAGTTGTGTACAGGCCTATGACACACTGGCATCAATGGAGATGCAAGAGTAAGTGTAATAGTATAATGCACGCATACACACACACACACACACACACACACACACACACACGCACACACACACACACACACAGAGGTAATAAAGTTCAAGCATTGGAGTTATACGACAGAGAAATCCAATTTTCTCGTACAAAGGCTGAAATTGCTCAAGCATTCATTATGGTAACAGCTCAGGATCAAGCCTGTCAGAAGTTTGGCATCACCATGGAAGAACTGGCATCAAAGGTGATGCCTAGTACTCTTCAATGACACAAGTTTTTGTTATTAAGCCTCAGCGCGTGCGTAGCACGTGCAGAGGGTTACGGTAGTCGTTTTGTGTGTGTGTGTGTGTGTGTGTGTGTGTGTCTGTTACTAGATAATCTGAAGAACGGCAGCTCTATGGTCCAAACGGAGGGTACTTACGTTCATGAATCGAAGTTATCTTGAAATTTTTTGTCTAGCATCTTGGAAAACGCTGTACTTTCTGAGATCTGACGCTTTTGTGCTTCTCTGAGCGCTTTTTAGCTTCTTAGCTTCGAGACCACACCTATCACGTGGAGCGTGCGTTATTTAGAAATACAGTGACTGCCTTTGTGCTTGGCTCAATCGCAGCTCAGTCTGCTCAGTGACAGTGAGCTTTTTACCGGGTATCTCATAAATTATATTTGCTTGAATAGCTATATTAAAGTAACTAAGCTAATTCAGTGAGATATCAATTTGGTTGTGTGTTATTTTGTATCAGTGTCAGAACATCACTGTACTGCCTGACTCAGCACTGAGCATTCTGCCACGGCTTTAGACTTGATGGTTGCTTAGCCTCGTTACTGCCAGATCATGGTGGCATGCCTAGTAACTAAGTTTTGCATTTTGGTACATGCGCTGAGGCTTATGCACCTTGGTGCTTTCATTGTTATTGGTTGTTGTTTTTGCAAGTATTGCATTATAGTTATCCCAACACAAATTGATTTCTTTGTCTGATTATTGCACAAAATCCTGAGACGTATCAATCTGTAAAAACAAGTCATAATAATTGTATTACTACAGAGTGCTTACATGCAAGCTATAGAAGGAAATACAAAATTCAAATTTTTAACTCAAATCTATTTAACAGCTAGGCAAAGGGGGAAACATTTTCTAAAGTAAGTAATGCAGAATACATACAAACAAAAAACACTGAAACAGCTTTATCAAAACTGGGATCAAGGGATTGACACATGCCCTTGTCTGTCATTATGTGTGGGAAACTCTTTGGCATTAGCTTTCTAAACTAGATTGGGGAAAACAAACAAACATGAATGTAGATCAACAATGGTATTCAGTAGAATCACAATGTTGTTCACATCTCCTCTCTAGACCAGTCAAACCAGTCAGAATGGAGGTTCATGAGGAATAGACAAAGGTTGTAGTGCATAATGTTGTGATGATTTCTAACCTGCAAATCAAGTGATGACACAATTCAACAAGTCAATTTACAAAGATTACAGTATTATATACCTCCCAAAAGGTGCACTATGTCAATTCAGGTGAGAAATCTATGCCTTCTTTTGGCAACTTCAAAGCTTCCTCCAAGTCATCAGCTAGTATTGCCTTGTCAATCACAGGTTGCCTGAGACACTGGATGAGTGTGTCCCAGGTAATGGGGAGATCCAATGTACTCTCTCCATGGAGCCACTTGACTAACACCTCCATTGCTGCTTGTTTACAACCATAGCGAAGGTCAAAGTCTCTTCTTAAGCACTCAATCTCATCTCCAAATCCCAGTGCTAGTGCTAGCCTCTCCCATTTAGCAGAAACACTTTGGATCACCTTGACACTCTTTCCACTGCAGTCCAAGGATTGCAACTGCTGAAGAGTCGGCTTGTCACCTATATTACACACATCAGGTACAAATACCGTACAATGTAACATCCTAACATGAAAGAAGTTGTCCTGATAATGAAGACACAAGTATATACTGACATAAATAGCATATATACATGCCATGATACTAGCCAAACTTACTTCTTTGTGGTATAATTGTTTCCAAATGTATAGTGTGCCTATTTGATAATTCTCCTTCAGTGTTGTGGGTGAGTTCACCACCTTGAGCTGATGGTGGGTTATTCTTTTGTCTTTCATCAACTCCAGCTAGAGACTGAAACACATGCATGTGTGATCATGTGCGTGTATCATGAGACAGCCTCATAATTATATAACTGAGAGACATTGTTTATACATTTTGCATGAAAGCTTCTAAATTAGTTAAAATAATTCACCTACCAGTGGGTTTCTTCCTGCAAAAACACTAAGTTTATCCATCTTCTCTCTCAGACTCTTGAAGGTCCCAGCACACCTATCTCTCCACATCTTTAGTACGGTGAAAATACTTGATGAGGTGTCATCCTCTGAAGCAAATATTTTGATGAATATTTTAGGATTCTTTGCCTTTGCAAATGCCATTTTAAGTCGTAACAAAGAGGCAGCTGAAATGGTTTCACAGTTCGGATCTTGGCTGTTAAATATTTCCCACAGAATATTTTCTCCTAGTCCAGCATAGGAGTCACAAGGTATCAAATGCTCAAGAGGAATTGTACCACTGGGACTCACAACACTGGTAGCTCCACTGACAAGAGCCTTGGAAATGTTTGCTATGCTGTAAAGTGTCAGCTCTGAAGGTGACACAAGAGGGTATTGTCTACACTGAGAAGGATCAATGAATGACTCAGAGGTGGTGATACTGCTACAGAATTCCTTGGTTGCTTTCAGAACTTGTCCAATGATTTGAGATCGAAGATGAACAAGATCAACAATGGCTGCTTCCGCACATCTCATCAAAACAATGACTGCCTTGTTATCGGGAAGGACCTCAACTAGCGTCTCCACTCCACGATCATTACCCCAGAATATTCCACTCTTCCAGATTGAGCAGTTTCGCTGAATGGCTGGATTAGACTGAATTTTGTCTTCTTCGGCCAATGGAAAAGGATGAGTTGCTGCCATCCTTAGAATGAGAACTTGAACAAATCTTGATGAGAAAAAATGGCTTTGCCTTTCGACTGAGCAGCATAGTATCCACCCAAAATGATGATCATAATGTGACTTGTTGGACCATACATCTGTAGGTACTTCCAGATTAACAAGAGAAGGAAACAAGAAGTAACACTCTCCAGAATAATGTTTTGATGATTCATTCACAACACAGGTTTTGTGCTCTGCAGTGAGATGATGAAGAATCTCAGAATCAGAAATCTCGTGACAAAATTCAAGGCAAGAAAGATACTTGATTAGAAGTTTTGGGTTAATGTTGTATTCCTTAAAGGCCTTAGCAATACTAGACAATGGTACTACTCCAGTACTGCAGTTACATTGAGTGATAACTTTGTGTTGTTTGAAGTGCTCAGGAGCAAATATGCTTCCAGAAACTTGCTCTAGGAGATATTTCTTGTCAATGACTACCCAGCTCTGTTCAATGTTGTGCGAATCCTTCAGGAACAAGATGTGTCCTCTGTCATTAAGTTCAACACAGATTTCACAAAGATGATGCAAACTATCAGGAACAAAACTTAAGACAGGGTCATCATCTAAAGAAGTTTCAAAATCTTCACTTATAGTTATTGCCTGAATTTGTTCCACGGTAACAGCAATTGATTCTCTAAATTTGTCCACAAGATACACATAAAAGCAGTGAGCATTGAAAGTGATAGTTTCTCTCACTCGTAGAGCATCACAGCTTGACTTCAGACATTGACGAAGTTCACTCATACCACGAGACTCTGGATACTGGCAGTCCATGGTGATGAAACCAGGCAATATGAACTTTGATTGCTGGATGATGCTGTTGGCTTTCAAACAATTGAGCTTTAATATTGGATTTTCTCCTCTTTCTTCGAGCACATCGGCATGGCTACCTACAATAATGGCATGAGGTTTGCTAGTGACTGAGTTACACTGATTTTCTAAAAATGTTAACCAGTAGAGGATAGCTATCACTATTTCCTTATATGACTCACAAAGATCTATTACTATTATAAAAATTGGAGGAAATGAATTGATAGCATTCTTCAGTACTGCAGCATGGCTACCATAGAACTCTCTTTGTCCAGCAAAGTCATAAAATGTGACGTATCCATACTCTTTGCTCTCATATTCATGAGGAACAATACCAGCTGTCCTTTCATCCTGTAAGCTTATTTTCTGCTTTGGTGTGAAGACACGTCCAAAGAATGAACTTTCTTTTTGAAGAGCTGCAGTGAGGGTACTCTTACCAACCTTTGGATTACCAACTACAAACAGTTTAACGGGAGGTTGCAGAGGTTGTTTAAGTGCTCTTCCATGGCTTCTGTATACATCGTTTGGATTGGCACCATGTCGTATGAGTTCCCTGATTATACGCGTGCCATTATATGAACTTTCTAGTGAGGTAATTACTTGGAGTGGAGTCTGTCCATTTTTGTTTTGAACATTAGGATTTGCTTTACCAATTGCCAATAGACAGATGACAGTGTTTAGTTTTCTATCTTTGCATGCAATATGAAGTGGAGTATCACCACCAATAACTGTACAGTTGGGATTCGCACCATGCTTTATTAGTTGGACTGTCATTTGATCATTTATATTATCATAAAGTCCAACTTGAGGGATCATTTGAAGGGGAGTTAGCCCAACCTTATTCTTGACATTTGGATTTGCTTTTCCAATTGCCAATAGACAGATGACAGTGTTTAGTTTTCTGTTTTTGCAAGCAATGTGAAGTGGAGTATCACCACCACCAACAACACAGTTGGGGTTTGCACCATGTTTGATTAGCTCGATTATCATTTGATTATCAGCTTGAAGTAAACTGACTTGAGGGATCATTTGGAGAGGAGATAGCCCAGCCTTATTCTTGACATTTGGATCACATTTTGCGATTGATAAAAGATATTTTACTGAGTCTGATTCTCTATATCTACATGCATCATGAAGTGGAGTATTGCCATCACAGTCAGTCACATGAGGGTTAGCACCATGCATAATAAGTTGTTCAGTGATGTGTTTTGAAGAGATTAGTTGGAGGGGAGTTAATCCTGCCTTGTTCTGGGCATTTGGATCACACATAGCAACTGTTAAGATACATTCAACTATTTCTAGTTCTCCATTTCTACATGCAATGTGAAGTGCAGTGTTACCATCCCTGTCTGTCACATTAGGGTTTGCACCATGAACAATGAGTTGTTTAATAATGCTCGAGTTCCATGAAGAGGTTACTTGGAGTGGAGTCAGTCCAGCTTTGTTTGTGATATTTGGATCAAATTTTGTAACTTGTAAGAGATAGTTGACTGATTCTAATTCCCCATTTCTACATGCTGTGTGAAGTGGAGTGTTACCATCACTGTCTGTCACATTAGGGTTTGATGCATGTTTAATGAGTTGTTTAAGAATGTTCAAGCTCCTTGGAGAGGTTACTTGGATTGGAGTCAGTCCTGCTTTGTTTGTTATATTTGGATCACATTTTGCAACTTGTAAGAGATACTTGACTGATTCTAATTCTCCATTTCTACATGTAGTGTGAAGTGGAGTGTTACCATCACTGTCTGTCAAATTAGGGTTTGCACCACATACAATTAGTTGTTTAATAATACATGAGTGATTCCATGGAGAGGTTACTTGGAGTGGAGTCAGTCCTGCTTTGTTTGTTATATTTGGATCACATTTTGCAACTTGTAAGAGATACTTGACTGATTCTAATTCTCCATTTCTACAAGCAATGTGAAGTGGAGTGTTACCATCACTGTCTGTCACATTAGGGTTTGCACCATGTACAATGAGTTGCTCAAGAATGTTTTGTGAGAAGGTTACTTGAAGTGGAGTCAGTCCTGCTTTGTTTGTTATATTTGGATCACATTTTGCAACTTGTAAGAGATACTTGACTGATTCTAATTCTCCATTTCTACATGCTGTGTGAAGTGGAGTGTTACCATCACTGTCAGTCACATTAGGGTTTGCACCATGTTCAATGAGTTGCTCAATTAGTATATATATAATGCTTGAGTTCCATGAAGGGGTTACTTGGAGTGGAGTCAGTCCTGCTTTGTTTGTGATATTCGGATCACATTTAGCAACTTGTAAGAGATAATTGACTGATTTTATATTTCCATCTCGACATGCAATATGAAGTGGAGTGTTACCAGAACTGTCTGTTACATTAGGGTTTGTTGCATGTTTAATGAGTTGTTTCAAAATATTCGAGCTCCATGGAGAGGTTACTTGGAGTGGAGTCAGTCCTTCTTTGTTTTTGATATTTGGATCACATTTTGCAATTTGTAAGAGATAGTTGACTAATTCTAATTTTCCATTTCTACATGCAGTGTGAAGTGAAGTGTTACCATCACTGTCTGTCACTTTAGGCTTTGCACAATGAATAATGAGTTGTTTAATTATGCTTGAGTTCCATGAAGGGGTTACTTGGAGTGGAGTCAGTCCTGCTTTGTTTGTGATATTCGGATCACATTTTGCAACTTCTAAGAGATAGTTGACTGATTTCACGTTTCCATTTCTGCATGCAATATGAAGTGGAGTGTTTCCATCACCATCAGGGTTTGTTGCATGTTTAATGAGTAGTTTTAGAATATTCAAGCTCCTTGGAGAGGTTACTTGGAGTGGAGTCAGTCCTGCTTTGTTTGTGATATTTGGATCACATTTTGCAATTTGTAAGAGGTAGTTGACTAATTCTAATTTTCCATTTCTACAAGCAGTGTGAAGTGGAGTGTTACCATCACTGTCTGTCACATTACGGTTTGCACCATGTACTATTAGTTGTTTAATAATGCACGAGTGATTCCATGAAGAGGTTACTTGGAGTGGAGTCAGTCCTGCTTTATTTCTTTTATTCGGATCACATTTTGCAACTTGTAAGAGATGGTTGACTGATCCTAATTTTCCATATCTAGATGCAGTGTGAAGTAGGGTGTTACCATCACGGTCTGTCACATTAGCATTTGCACCATATACAATGAGTTGTTCAATAATACTAAAGTTCCATGAAGGTGTTACTTGGAGTGGAGTCAGTCCTGCTTTGTTTGTGATATTTGGATCATATTTTGCAACTTGTAAGAGATAGTTGACTGATTTTAAGTTTCCATCTCTACATGCAGTGTGAAGTGGAGAGTTACCATCACTGTCTGTCACATTAGGGTTTACGACAATCAGTTGTTTAATAATTTCAAAACATTCACGATAGGTTACTTGGAGTGGAGTCAGTCCTGCTTTGTTTGTTATATTCGGATCACATTTTGCAACTTGTAAGAGATACTTGACTGATTTAAATTTTCCATTTCTACATGCAGTGTGAAGTGGAGTGTTACCATCACTGTCTGTCACATTAGGGTTTGCACCATGTTCAATGAGTTGCTCAATTATTATAATGCTTGAGTTCCATGAAAGGGTTACTTGGAGTGGAGTCAGTCCTGCTTTGTTTGTGATATTCGGATCACATTTTGCAACTTCTAAGAGATAGTTGACTGATTCTATGTTTCCATCTCGACATGCAATATGAAGTGGAGTGTTACCATAACTGTCTGTTACATTAGGGTTTGTTGCATGTTCAATAAGTTGTTTTAAAATATTTGAGCTCCATGGAGAGGTTACTTGGAGTGGAGTCAGTCCTGCTTTGTTTGTTATATTCGGATCACATTTTGCAAATCGTAAGAGATAGTTGACTGATTCGAATTTTCGATTTCTACATGCAGTGTGAAGTGGAGTGTTACCATCACTGTCCGTCATATTAGGCTTTGCATCATGTACAATGAGTTGCTCAATAATGCTCAAGTGATTCTGTGAGGAGGCTTCATGAAGTGGAGTCAGTCCTGCTTTGTTTTTGATATTTGGATTACATTTTGCAAATCGTAATAGACACTTAACTGATTTTAATTTTCCATTTCTACATGCAGTGTGAAGTGGAGTGCTACCATGACTGTCTGTCTCATTAGGCTTTGCACCATGTACAATGAGCTGTTTAATAATGCTTGAGTTCCATGAAGGGGTTACTTGGAGTGGAGTCAGTCCTGCTTTGTTCGTGATATTCGGATCACATTTAGCAACTTGTAAGAGATACTCGACTGATTCTAATTCACCATTTCTACATGCAGTGTGAAGTGAGGTGTTACCATCACTGTCTGTCACATTAGGGTTTGCACCATGTACAATGAGTTGTTCAATAATGCTTAAGTTCCATGAAGGGGTTACTTGGAGTGGAGTCAGTCCTGCTTTGTTTGTGATATTTGGATCACATTTTGCAATTTGTAAGAGATACTTGACTGATTCTAATTCTTCATTTCTACATTCTGTGTGAAGTGGAGTGCTACCATGACTGTCTGTCACATTAGGGTTTGCACCATGTACAATGAGTTGTGTAATTATAAGAATGCGTGTGTGATTTACTGATGAGGTTACTTGGAGTGGAGTTAGTCCTGCTTTGTTTGTGATATTCGGATCACATTTTGAAACTTGTAAGAGATTCTTAACGTATTGTACGTTTCCATACCTACATGCAATGTGAAGTGGTGTGTTACCATCACTGTCTATCACATTAGAGTTTGCACCATGTACAATGAGTTGCTCAATAATCTTGGAGTGTTTAGGAGCTGTTGCTTGGAGTGGAGTCAATCCTGCTTTGTTTGTGATATTCGGATCACATTTTGAAACTTGTAAGAGGTACTTCACGTATTTTAGGTTTCCATACCTACATGCAATGTGAAGTGGTGTGTTACCATCACTGTCTATCACATTAGAGTTTGCACCATGTACAACGAGTTGCTCAATAATCTTGGAGTGTTTAGGAGCTGTTACTTGGAGTGGAGTCAATCCTGCTTTGTTTTTGATATTCGGATCACATTTTACAACCTGTAAGAGATAGTTGACTGATTCTAACTGTCGATTTTTACACGCTGTGTGAAGTGGAGTGTCACCATCACTGTCAACCACGCTAGGGTTTTCCATAGCCTGGAAATTACTGCTGCACACAATTGCCCAAATTTGGAGACAGTTTTACACAAAAAACTCATTATTTTCGCAAATAATTTCCAGTTCACTAATTTGGAGGGTTTCGTAAACGTTTCGCCTACAGTCATTTCGCTACCGGAAGTGACACAATTAATGTAGGTGATGTGCACAATATCAAAAACGCCTATATATAACAAATTATGCTAAGTAGCTACGCCTTAGTATTTACAAAGACAGCTCAAGAGCTTGCTTCTTTCAGGCTTTTGGTAGCTTATTGCTGGCTTATTGCAAGCTTCAAGCTTACATGTAGAAAGGCTGTGGAGAAAACTTAGCCTAAGTGCGCTACAGAGGAGTAGTATTAGCAAATTGAATTTTTTTCCGTTCGTCTAAGGCTTATTTCCAGAGCTTTGTAGCTCTATTTTTCCAGTTCTAAGGCCCAGGGCCTTGTCTTTGTGCATTCGCACACGCATCACAGTTTTTAATGCGCCTCCACTTGAAAACGCGTAGGCGAATTAATACTCTGACTTCCGGTAGGGATAATGTAACGTAGGGTAGTTTCACCTACTACCGGACACCACTAATTTCCGTCAACAAAGGAAAGTTCCTTTAGGTTCAGCGGTATGTGGGATTTTTTTGTTCTAGATAGTGCCCAAGTATTGTACTTAGTAGTGAAGATACAAGAACATGCGAGTGTTATTTGTTTGTCAGATAGCTTCTTTGTTCTTGTTGATTTACCTATAAATTTAATGAGGTTTTAAGCAGATGAGCATGTATGAAATACAATGTGTGAGGCCAATTTTTTTTGCTCAAGTTGTAGACCCATATGTTGGTGTTTTACTGAAGAAAAAATAGTTGGAAGATTATGAGCTAATTACACATTTATTTGTGTCTGTACTGTACATGTGCTCCAAACAGTGGACAATTGCTTTAAAACATGACCCATGCTCAGCTATATTGTTAATAGCTACTTTTAGAAACTTTAGTACTCATGGTGTGTTTACTACATTTTTATTAATATGAAATTATTTTATGGCTTTCCAGAACGAATGTTTTCCTTTCCTAATCAGTCGAACCGCAATATAGTACCCGCGCATGCTTCTAAGCGGAGATTTAGTTTCTCATGAATATATTAATGATCTTGCGCCAAGTTCGCATTATTTTTATAACTAGCTCTCTATTGGATTGTGCTTCGTCCTTCCGGTTAATTCCAAAACCATCATACTATATATGGGACAGACTATTATATAGACCAGGCTTGACCACGTGGGGTTTCTTGGAATGTCTTTAAACAAATAAGTTTATATAGTTGAGGTAAGATACATCAACTGCACTGACCAATTGTTTTGAAGGTATTCCCAGTACGGTAGGCTAATGTTTATCTGACGCACCCTTTTGGGACTTGAAATTTTTTCACGAAGTCAACACGCTGGTAAATAAAGGTCGTCATGTAGCCTCGTCCCCAGGCCCGAAAGAAAGGGACGAGGCTAGTCGTCATGTGGAGTGCTAGCTCACTGCGTGCGGGATACTATTACACATTGCATGCAAAAAGCTTGACTTTATAACTACAGAAACACATAACTATCTATCAAGGCCTACTCATGAGGAGAAAAAGAAATTGGAGTTCGAGTAGCAAGCTATGGAAGACGAGAAGGGCAATCCGCGACGCGGTACGCGAAGCGCCGCGATTGGGCCGCGATTGCGCCGCGCTGTGCCGCATCGCGGATCGCGAAGTGCCGCGATTGCGCCGCACTGTATCGCCTCGCGGATCGCGAAGTGCCGCGTTCGCGCCGACTCGCGGACCGCGAGAAATTAGATAATGACCGCGCTGTACAACGTAGCTAACTATTGATAACATTATTTTACTATAACTTTATATAACACATACACTTGCACCTATCGTAGTGTGTGTAATTATGAATTAAACTTATTATTATTGACCTCTGACCTCAGGCCTAGTTGAGTGTCTTTCTAAATAATGCACAGTGATGGAGAGTGATTCGTCTCTGGATTCGTCTAGGGCTAACAGTGACCATCAGTGAGTAAGTTTTGCATAGTTATTAAAGATTGTATTGAATATTTTAGTATACAGAGATTAAAAAACTAATATTGTCACTAGTAAGATGTATAAGTCCTGAAGCATTGTGTGCTTTGGATAACAAGCGATTCCAAAAGTTGATGGAAACATTAACAGGGAAGGTATACATAGTTAATACATAGTCATTAAATAATACAGAGGACTTCAAATGGCCGAGGTATTAATTAGGTGCAGGCACCTGTGTACATCTTGATTCCAAGTGATAAGAAACGGTGGGTATGCTAAATAACATAATTGTTGGGGTGGTATTTAATTTAGGTCCTTCTTCATACAGTTAATATAACTTAATGGGCTAAATGACTAGAATGCTATGTATCTTTTCCTGTTGATTTTTCCGGCAACTTTTGGATCATAAGGCTTGTTATCAAAGCACACAATGCTTTAGAACTCATAGATCTTACAACATTAGTTTAAAGTATCTGCATATTAAAATATTAAATAACTATGCAATGATGGTCAGTGTTAGACCTCTGGTTAGACCCAGCAGAGGTACGACATCAATGTGCCTTGCTGAGCTGGCAAGTCTGTTAATTACATTCCAATTATGTGACCACAAAACTTGAGTTGATCATGTGCACTCATTTTCCAGCTCAGCAGAGGTGCACCCGTGTTGTAGACAAATTCAAAGACGAATAAGTCTCCATTGCTGTACATTATTAAAGACTCTCATCTAGGTCAGAGGTTAGAGGTCAATAATAATTATAAATAATAATTATTTAATTTTTTATGATTGAACACACTACGATAGGTGCAAGTGTATGCATGTGTTACATAAAGGTATAGGAAGTATAATTATAGTAAAATAATGTTATTAATGATTAGCTACGTTGTACAGCGCGGTTATATTTTAATTTATCGCGATCCGCGAGTCGGCGCGAACGCGGCACTTCGCGATCCGCGAGGCGGTACAGTGCGGCGCGATCGCGGCACTTTGCGATCCGCGATGCGGCATAGCGCGGCGCAATCGCGGCGCTTCGCGTACCGCGTCGCGGATTGCCCTTCTCGTCTTCCGTAGCAAGCTGATAGTCTAGCCTAGTATGCCCGCGCGCGCGCGCGCACAGTTTATTTATAATTTACTAGTGAGCACTCCACATGACGACCTTTACCAGCATGTTGACTTCGTCGCGTCATGGTGAAAAAATTTCTAACACGTGAAGCGGGTGACAGCATGAATCATGGACTCGAAGAAGGACGAGTTTGGCTAGCTTAGCTGCTTGGACAGGTAAGAAACTCAATGATTTCAAGTTGAATATAGTGAGATATCATAATACTTTGTGTAGAAGTATCCATCATAGTAGGTTAGTTGTGTGATTTGTATCAATGCCGCCTGAGGCTAGTCTCGCGGGCCAGCCCCTAGCTAGCTACTGAGCACGGATTGCAAGTACTACAAGCACGAGGGGCCCGCAACGCTGGAAATCTCCTACTCTTTGCCCAGAAATCACAAGAAATCAACAGAAATCACAGAGAAATCGCAGTGAAATCCAACTTAGAAATCAGCCGAAAGATGTAGACACGCCCCTATCTCCGCCTATTTATGTCACACGAAAACCATGTGAGCTTGAAGTTTCTCGCTTGCTCTCTTCGCTCTGTCTTTGAGCTGGCAAGCCTCAGAGTCAGGAATAGTAGTCAAGTACACAAATTTGATCATATTATGGACATCTATGCTCTATCACCGTCGTGCGAGTCCGGCCTGGGATCGGAGAAGGTTGGAAGGAAGACCTGTTGGAGTGATAGTGAGACTGAGCAGCATCAGCAGTAGTAGTTCATCCACTGAGGTTGAAAGTAGTGAGAATTTATCGTCCAATGAGGAGGAGAGTGGTAGTGATGGTATAGCACTGACTCAGTCGTCAGGGTGGAGTGTTAGTGATGTGTTCAGTGACTTGAAGGACAAAAAATGAGACGAATAGTATTATTGTGTTATGTGTGTGTCTGTGCGCAATCATAATATTATTGTCCATTGAAATTTATTTTTGTATCATACAATTTACAAATGATAAAACTTATGATATACCTGCAAATTAGTGCTCTACTAGCTGTGACATCATGAGAACCAAGAGACTAGCATCATAAAATGTCACACATTTTATTTTTAGTAACAAAACACCGCTTATATAGTGACACAGTTCCTTTAAGCTTCTTTCCTTTGGTTTATAATGTTTACCACAATACTATTCGTAGAACGTGGTGTTTCTACAAAATAACATCGCTGTTTCATCATCTTATTCCTTATATATAATGCCCACGCATCCTTTCATACAGGAGCTGTGTTTACTATCATAAAGCCTCACAATAATTGCATGGTAGTCACACTTACACAGTTTAATTCCTGCAAGATAATATAAACTGAGGGGTCATAAAGGATTGCCATGATAAGATGGTGCAACTTTAAAAGTAGCTTCCTCTTTCTACCGGCTGCAATATTTCCTCAGTTCAACCCATGTATTTCTGTGGGGGTGTAGAGTAATAGAAACTACTACCTTCCTCTACAGGACACCCCACTAGCTAGTAGCCAATTTTGTGGCTAGTTATCCATCACAGAATCCATAGGTAAAGTTTGTTCTCCACGATCATTATGGTGGTGTTGTATGTAAAGCAGGTGCAGTGGTTGTTGTAAGGAAAATAATTCATTATTACGACAAAATAAAATACCCTTAACTTTAATTTGATAAAATGAAGTGTAGGTGGTGTGTACGGATGGACAAGTGAGAGTATGGGTAAACCATGACTCTGCAGGATATACTGAGGTACGATTGCACCATCCACTCCCTCAGTATAGGCATTGGTATGGCAACTCAAACTGTTCGGCAGGCTATATAAGAGAGACCATTTGCTTTGATTAGCAGACATCACATCTTCAGATCATCAAATCAACTCAAAAGACAGCAAGCAAGACAATTATCATCATCATCTTGGACTTCATTGTTTAGAAAGAAAAAGAAAAAAAAGATCAAATTGACGTTAAGGAGGAATACTGAAATGAAGACCATTCTAATTCTGGCGGCCATCTTTACTACAGCTGCTCTGGCAGCTCCTTCTTCAGGACCAAGTGAGACTATTCATACTACTGTATAAATGTTCTATACAGTGTCATTTGTTTTGTTCCAACTAACTCCCTTAGATGGCCCCTCAATCCCCTGTCCCTACTACCCCTGCTATCTACCACCAAATTGCGATGCCATCATCCCTGGTCACTCTGCCGAGGGGAACTGTCCATGCCCCCTTTGTGTCATTTTCACTCCATCCCTCCGTCCAAGTGGTAAGACACTCATAGTGCTCTACTCTAGGTTGCATTTGCCAAGCTTAATTGCATTTGAGTCTAATGTGACACAATCATAATTATATGCATGTGCATATGGAACCCCATCACACACACACACACACACACACACACACACACACAGTTGAACGCCAGTGCAGAGATGTCGACTGTCCTCGTCCTAACTGTGGTATTGGGGAGGAGTTCTATATCCCTGAAAGAAAGTGCTGTTATGAGTGTCGATCCTCTCTCCGATTTGCTGATGTCGTTGCCCCCCTGCTCCCCCTGACTGTCCCCCCACCCATCTTGCCTGTCTGGACCCCCAGTGCAATGAAAATGAGTTTCATTACATTCCACCAGGGAAGTGCTACCCCATCTGTTGGCCTCTTATAGAATAAACAATCATTGGGGCGAGCCGGAGCGAGCCCCACACTAGTGTAGTCAACGGCAAAATTTTCTATATATATATATATTATATATTTGTCTGGCGTACGTCCTTTCCACCGTTTAAATGTAGGTTATGTTTATGACGATTATTGCCTGTGCATATATCTCAATCTAAGGATTTACAGCGCATGCGCGTAAGTCCACGTGTTTATCGTGAACTTGCACTTCAATCAGAGAGAACTCGATCAGTGGTGACTAAAAAGAAAGCTACTGCTTGAACTGAAAAGAGAATAAACTTAAAAGCTCGCCAAGTTGGTGCCCTTAGGGTTAAAGATTCGGAACTGAGCCATGCAATGACCGGAGAGACCACAATTAGAGGGGCTGAAAACTACCAAAAGGGAGGATAGCTGAGTAGAGGAAAGGGAAAAAAAAACAACAGGTTACTGGTAGTACAGCTGGCTCCTATACTAGCACATATACACCTGTCTGTCAGTTCTTGAACAACTAGCAATTGGATCATGCTGCTCAATCATGCTGTATACATTTTCAAGTACACTTTAGTTACATCCTGGTTAATATTCAGCTTTCATTTTTATGTGTGTTGTATATAGTTGAAGTAACATCAATTATTGATGAACTTTAATCATTTACTACATAGCAATGATAACGGCTCGCCCCTTTGATGTTCAACATCGTCACTAGTAAAGTTTAATTGGGGCGACAGCCGATAGTCATTAAAATTAATTGGGGCGAGCCTGAGCGAGCCCCCTCTTAGTCATGTCGGCAGCTCGCGGTGTCTGTTTGTCTGTCCCGCCCGTACGTCTTTCCGCGCATTTCTAAATAGAAACCGGAAGCTTGCTCGCGCTCGTACGTCAATTCGCGCATTTCCGTATGTTTTAATTTAACGAATTCCCATGAGAAAAGTTGGAGAGAAACACGTGGCGACTTGTCAGGGTTGAGAGAAGTAAAAACGGAACGAAACAGACCAGTCAGCGGCTAGCTGCCAGCGCAGAAGACCATCTCAGACCTGCAATTATAGAGAGCAGCAATGGAGCAAACAATCAAGCAACAAAAGCAAAAAATAGGTCCAGTCTGAGCATAGGTAATCATGGCCATCTTCTGAAGACAGTTCAAGCATACTGTAGCTGTCAGGACATCACTGATGAATGATGGAACAAAAAAAAGGAGCAGAGAATAGCTATAGAGCAGGAAAGCAAGAGACCAGTTAAAATAGACCAGGACCAGTCCAGCCTCTGTGTGTATGGTAAAACAGCCATAACTGTTGCGGTTGATAGAGAACACAGTCCTTACGCGCGCCCAATTGTTTGTGTACAATTTTAATTTCAGCGCGAAAAAGCATTACGTCATTGAAACGGCAGCTCATTAAATCTGCCGTATTGTGACCTCGTCTTTGAGAAACGTTTTCTTGAGAAAGAAAGAAGCTATTGAACCAAAATAAAAAGAAACCAGTAGAGGAACCTAATCTGATTGCAGTAACCGTTTGAACCAATGATTTGCAAGTTTGGAAACAGTAGCAGCAGCGCTTCTCTTGCACAACCCTTTCTTGATCCAGCCTGAGCTGTGTCACAAGTTACTCTAGAATGGCAGTCCTGACCTATATTTTTTACCCAAGACTCTTGCAAAGCTTAGTACAAAGGTAAATTTAGGATTCTAACTAGTAATGAACCATTTTGCAGGTTTTTATCTAGGCTATTTGAAGCCCTGAATAATGACAATTTTTACAGAATTTAGTTGATTGAACACACATTATATGGTAGGTCTTTGAAGTAGACACCCCAAATATCAAGTATTTATGATTGTTTGAGTAACAAAAACTTCAAGAAAGTCTCAGAAAGGCCGAAAATAAGCAGTTCTTAGGTGCTTTAAATTAATATGAATATTCATGAGGTTGTTGAGCTGAGGTCAGAGGTGAGGTGTAGAGGCATAGTATGGTAAATTGCAATGAAAAATTGCTGAACTTTGAGCAGTTGTTTCAGGCAAATGACACCTGCAAAATGAAACAGACACAGGATTCGTGTAAAACTATCATTTAGCTATCAGTATTTGCAAACTGAGCTCAAAATATTTGTCAGGACTGCTAATCTAGAGCAAAATATGTGGGGTGTTTGCATCTCATTAAAAAAATGAGCTGAAGAAACAACCCTGTAACTTTCTTTCTGTGATACCTGTGGATGTAAGACAAACATCATTGGATAGTTGAAGAAGAGAGCAATTCTACAGACTTTAGTCCAAGTCTTATGCATGCTCAGAGTTCAGTATATCATTCATTGAAGATAACATATAAATTTTAATTTTATTCATGCTTTACTCTAGGCTTGACCACAAACTTCCTGCCTGCAAATAAATTTGAGTGCGCGCGTAAGGACTGAACATGTTACAGTAGACAGGACCAGATAAAACCAATCAGTTTATCCTGATCTCTGGGCAATTCAATATGAGAGTTGCTCAGCATCTCAAGCCATAGCTCAAACTCATTGATCAACAGATTGATCAACAATAGGTAATCTATTCTAGCTAAAGCAGAGTATCACTATGTAGCTTGTTCATACAAGTCTACCCAAATTTCGCTCAGGCTCGCCCCACCCATGCTTTGCATGTGCCTAGTTTTGTGGATACTAATCATACGTACGGTAGTACGTATAGTAGGAATGGGCCGACTGTCCCATAGACACAATAGGGTAGTTTCACCCACTACCGGACACCACCAATTTCTGGACATACAAAGGAAAGTTCCTTCAGGTCCAGCGGTATGCGAGGTTTTTTTGGTTCTAGATAGTGCCCAAGTATTGTACTTAGTGGTGAAGATACAAGAACATGCGAGTTATATTTGTTTGTCAGATAGCTTCTTGTTTGTCAAGCACATTAAGATTTACCTATAAATTTAATGAGGTTTTAAGCAGATGAGCATGTATGGAATACAATATTTTTTGTGCAAAAATGTGTGAGGCCAATTTTTTTTGCTCAAGTTGTAGGCCCATATGTTGGTGTTTTGCTGAAGAAAAAATAGTTTTTGAAGTTAGAAGATTATGAGCTAAATACACCTTTATTTGTGTCTATACTGTGCTCCAAACAGTGGACAATTGCTTTAAAACATGACTTATGCTATTGTTAATAGCTACTTTTAGAAACTTCAGTACTCATGGTGTGTTTACTACATTTTTTTTTGAGATTGAACACTATGGAATTATTTTAATGGCTTCCCAGAATGAATGTTTTCCTTTTCTAATGTCTAAAGGGAAGTCAACAATGAAGGATCTTAAAATAAACTTTATGGTATTCAAGCATTACAGTTGGAAGGAGAGTTGATAGTTTGTCAATTTGTAGAAAACTTGCTTGGAAACAGTGCTTCATGTACAAATTATGATGCATGTCCGTTATGGGGGAAAATTGTCCGTTTATTAGTTACAAGAGGGTGGTGTACATTTATTGGTGCTAGTGTCCAATGAGTGGAGCAATTTGAGCAAACAACTATGAAATGATTAGAGTATAGATCAGTGATCCAAAATACCAAATTTCATTGTGCACTGCCCTCTCATTACAACATAATGCAATTTTCTTTCTTAAGTGTCTGGTATATGGTGACTCTCCCCTACAAAATGTTGGTCACCATAAAAATCTAGTCAAACAAAATTAAACTTTCAAAGTTGCTCAGAGGCTCTCACTAACAGATTACCAACTGCTTGCAAGGCTTGAAACTCGCAAAAAGTTTCCTCAGCACTCGTAGAGAGCGCTAGTGGGAAGCCACCATAGTGCCTTTTTTTGTTCTTCTAACTTACTTATGTACGTACGTACGTACTTCCTAACTGACTTACTTGAAAAGCATTTCCAGAGAACCAGAATGCGTTGAGCCAACTTTGACAGCACAAAGTAAATTCTTTTCATAGGTACTACATTCCTTGATACTCGTTTTCATCAGCCTAAACAAAAACTAGAAAGCTTTGAAACTGAGAGTATAAATTCATGTACTTCAATGTAGCCATCTTCTTGTAGAGTTCAAAGGTCATTATCCACGTGGCATTATTATGCGCATGCGCATTAGCCTCCTCCACTCAATGTACTCAAGCTTTTTGTAGGGACTAACCAGTCTCTGATAGTCTTTCCACACTGTAGTGTTGAAAAAAGTGAATGAACAAGTAGTAAAAATTTCAAAAAAATAAGTAGTGTAGGAATGGGCAGTGCGGTAAAAAGTATTGGAACAAGGCATGTCTCAATTTCGGCACATGACTACTTCATTTTATATCCAACTCTTGGCTAACAGTCCAGTTTAAGTTATACCTGTCTGTTATAGTTTGCTCCACTGCTTAGCCTACTGATTAGTAGGAATTTGAACCAATACAATAATAAGCTACCGCACTATTGTAATATTATGATAATTGTACAGATCGTTGCATTTACGACACTTAGCAGGATCCTTAGGAGGAATCAACTGACAAGAATGAAAATGAAGTAGTCATGTACCGAAATTGAGACATGCCTTGTTCCAATACTTTTTACCGCACTGCCCATTCCTACACTACTTATTTTTTTGAAATTTTTACTACTTGTAATTATTATTGATCAAGCCATACCTAAATTTGACAACTTTATTATGCTACAAAAATTATTGCAAAACTTAAGCCTAGCTCTTTACACTTTTAAATTTACAAAAATCGATCATGTATGTACACACCCAAGGGTGATCACTAGATTCAGAATAATAATTGTTGTGTTCGTTTACTTCAAAAAAAGCAGTAGAATCTTTAATTTAATTTGAGTTCTCATTTTCTTGTCGATTCTGCACAAACACTTTTGTCCAGTTTTTTCCTGGTGCTAGTATCTTTTTAATTATTGTGTGTATTATCACTATCACGATGAAAGCAATCGACACCACACCCCAAAAAATAAAACATAAACAATAAATCACAAGACTAAATATTGCCTGTCCTCTCCCAAACTCTTGATCATTTTCAGTAACAAACTCAGGAGTACACTTTGCTGGGTATTCATTGTCAGCAACTAGGAAGAGTGAAAGAGAAAGCCAGACTAGTACTATATAAATGTGGATTGCTATTTTCCCCATTAAACAATCTTCTACCTTCCTCCAAAGCCTAGCTACATAACCATGGCAACCAATTGCACAAGAAGTAAGTAAGAAAACATACAATAACCAAGCAAGCACTTTAACGGCATTTCCAATTTGAGAACATCCCACACTTGCATTGTTGACCACACTAAACAATGCATCAAATTCTACTATGACAGCCAACAGTGCCACAGAATCGATAGAAGCTTTCCATATTATCAATTGGTCTTCGCGTATTTTAACTGCAGCCTTCCTTGCTTCTTGATATAGTTTTGTATCTCTTTTTGCTTCAGCAGATTCATCCTTCTGATATTTGTTGTCAGAGTCAAATTTTTCAGCAGCAAATGGAATGATGCGATACAGTGCCACTGCAACTATTAACAAAATCGATCCAACTTCATTCAAATTCTCCTCTGGGTAAACTATCTTGGCTAGTTGGGGAAAATTATCTCCAATGTAATAAACTATTCCACCAATGAACACAAAAGAGTCAACTACAGATCTCCCAACTTTTTCACCAAATGAATCGTATGAAGGATCATAGCAAAATCGGTAAATGACTAAGGCCAACAGGTATATGAAGCCAAGAAGAGCATACACTATCAACGGAACAACAAAGGCACCTATTGTCCAACCATGTGAAGGATTGCTGTTGGAGTGGATAATGGCATACTGCAATAGCACTCCATTGAACACATCCATGAGTAAAACAAGCAGCTTTGAGCCAGGACGAAAGTGAGATGTCTTATACTGCAAGCCATTAATCTGTGTAAATATTATAAGAGTTAAATAAAGCAACAAAAACATTATCCATTGGATTACGAAATTTAATATCATAAATGATAAAATTAATACTCACCATTGATTTTGTCTCCATTTTTTGCGCAAGCAACAACACTAATTCTATTTTGAGTTGTGTGAATTTTGTCCAATTCAGTCACATGAAAAACACTGTGTTGCCAAAAGAGTGTAACACCTCTATTTATTGTCTCATTGTTTATTTTTCTTGATTTATCCCCTAATTCCTGGTCTAGACTTTAGTTAATTAAGTGATAATTATTATTACTACAATCAATTTTGAACAAATCAGTTCTACTTTCCAACCTTTTTTAAAATTATCCGTATCATCAAACTAGAATTTCTGACAATGTTTACACATAGGAATTCTCTACATCTGTTACCTCATGTCATTCTTTATTAATTGGTTAAATTTGTTGTAATCTTTGTTTTGTATAACAAAAATTATTATAATATCGATTAGCACTATATACATTATTTATACAAAAGCTGTCCCGAAAAACAAGACAAATGTATGCTTGGCTATATTCAGCATGATAATGTTATTGGTTCTTCAGGAACAGAGCAGCCCCTGATTGCACCCACTGCACCTTGATACCGGGAGTTCCACTTGGCACGTCCAAACAAGCCACCAGCTTGTCTCTATCAGGACTGTAGTAGATCGGCAGCGATATGCAATCAGCCTCGGAATAGGGGGGTGGAGTCTCTTTGGTTACCCAGGCAACAGTGCAAGGAGGCATGGTTGCAACTGAGGATGAGTCCTGCTTGTTTTCAAGCAGCCTAGTACCATCAAAGGAACAGCCCTCAAGCTGCAGACCACCAATCTACAGGGTAAGATAAAGGGCCTGTAAACTAATAATTATCATTATTATATACTTATATAGTTACTATACTAAGTTAAGTACAGAGGAAGCGGGCAATAACTTCCCGTATTGCCCTGCTCGTTATTGCCCGCTTGCAGAAATTTGTTCGCGCTATGCTCAGCCAATCACGCTGCACAAAAATCAATTTTACGCACGAATTTTAACCAATCACAGATAATCGTTGCTACGGTATAAAAGAAGGCTGCATAGAAACCACTGCCAGTTTTTTGTGAATGCTTGGAGAGGTAAAAGCTACGCTAGTCAAGTTAGTTCGTTGACACAGAGAAAGCCTTCAGTACGAGCGAGTCAGCTACTACTAACGAACAGCAAAACCCCACCCATGCTTATCCGGTAATTGTAAACAAAACACTGCCCGTTGCTGTAGACAGACGGGAGTCGAACTCGTCGAAGGCATTGAAGCTTCTTGATAGTGCCAGAAACCAGGAGAAAGCTATGAATTTTGTGCTCTTGCTATGGCCACTACTCCTGCAGGCTTGCTTCAAGCTCATTTTTTCCGTGCCAGGCTAACTGTACTAGTCACAACATGCTAGCTAGCTAGCCGCAAAGATGCATGCCCTTGTTGATAAGTATATAATAAATCCATTATTGCATTCCTTTGGTCGGGCAATATGGCTAAAATATTGGTTCTTGACTTTTGCATTGGCCCTCCCTTCGGTCGGGACCAATACTCCAGTCTCGAACCAATATTTAGCCATATTGCCCTCCCAGTCATGCAATAATATTTATTATATCCTTGGTATGATAATGGAATAGTGATGAAGTTATCAAGGGATCGATAATCATACACACCTTCACAGAGAGCTTGGCTCCAGGAATACCTCCTGACTTCCAGGAACACACAAACTTGAGATTGTCCATACTACATCCCAGAGTTCTATTCATGAGTGGAGAGTACATAGTTAATGCAATATTATAACGGGCACACACACACACACACACACACTCACACACACACACACACACACACACACACACACACACACACACACACACACACACTCACCGCCACACACACACACTCACACACACACACACACACACACACACACACTCACCGAGCTGTCTGCTGTCGAAGAGCATTCAGGAAGGTGTCAGGATGAAACAGCTCTGAGAGGTCCAGTGCACCACTCTGTAGCAGCATCCCTGAGTGACCTCTCTCCTCCCACGACCCCAGGGCCAATGTCTTAGCAACGAGAGATCGAAGATAGACAACAGCATCACCAGGACCCTCCCACAAACTGTACCATGACACAGGCACCTGAAATTGCATAAAAAGAAGGATGCAACAAAAGGAGTAAATCAAGCGAAGAAGGAAATGAAGCAGCTAGTCCTCCCCCAGGCTCCTTTTGGCAATTGACCTTCTGTGTTTATCTACTGGGCTGCTCAATCTTCCAAATAAAATTGGACCCTCTTTGAAATTTCCCCCCTAATTTCAAGCTACTTTGTACAATTCATCGGTTGGTTAGAAGTCAGATATACATTACATATCTCACATTCTATAATCATAGTAAACATATGGAATCAGAATTCCACAGGGCTATAACTAATGTATTTTGAGACACTAAGTTGGAGTATCTAAAGAATGATGATCGACATGTAATAGCCTCATAAACCAAGTGTCCATGGTACCACCTCCAAACAAGGAGGAAATTTTCAACTGGGTGAAAATTCACGTGGAATGGTGGATACAGTGTTAAAAAAAAGTAATATACCCCCAAGGAAATTAATATTAACTTATTCTTCCAGAAATAATATTTATGTTTCACTAACTTCATTTCTGAGCAGTGCTCCAGCTAGTCTCTGCACCTCTGGTGTGAGGAGGGAGGAGCCTCGGAGGACCCTGTTGAGGGAGGCCAGACTGGAGTGGACCGTCTGTACCAGTCTCACAGCGTTGAACTTCTCCAGAGCCACAAACGCCAACACAGGAGAGTCAATCTGATCGGAGGGAGGGGACACTCGCTTGGTGATCAGCTCAGAACCCTGTGTGTGAGTGGAAGTGTGCAACAATATGAACTTTTATTGCAATAACAATAATTGAAATGGTTTCTATCTTCTATAGTATCATATAACTTACACACTCACCAAATTTACTAACCTACTAAGAAACAAATTATTATCGGCAAGCTATCAAACAAGACAATAATACAAGAAAGAAAACAAAAACTAACTAACAAAACCAACTAACTAACCTGGTTCAGTTTCTTCCAGAGTGCCAGCAGTGGTGTGAGCTCCGTGGACCACACCTCCCTGTCGAACCTCTCCCCCGTGGTCTCACTCCTCATGAGCACCTTCAGCTGGGAGATCACCTGACCACTGATGGTACGCTGGCTGGAACGATCGATGTTGGCAGGGAGACCAAAGAACGAGGGCTGGTCTCTCTC
>CAXIPT010000005.1:1702013-1715191 GCA_964030475.1 Tethya wilhelma | reverse complement strand
GAAGTAGAGGATAGAGGAGTGGTTCAACTCCATCAACTTCCTGGATGATCAGAGTCTTTCCGAATCGCACAGCCAACTCGAGAGCGGTAGTGAAATTGGAGTCCTGTTGGTTGATCACTTCCAGTCGTGACTCCTTCAGGTGAGTCTTGAGCCACTCGGTGGCTCTCTGTGATGGATCCACCATGAAGGGACATTGCTCTCCTTGCAAGATGACGAGGGCATTCTCCGTGCTCAGGTCGTCCGATGGTAGTCCTTCTCCTTTCCATTCCAACTGCTCGCTCTCTGTGCTCAAAAAGTGTTTCAAATCAAATGATTCCAGCCCAACACACTCTTGCCAATCAGTTAGTTTGTGTCTCCGCTCATCCTCAGGTGCTTGACTGAGATAGGTGATGAATCCTGCTGCTAAAATGGCTCGTCTTGGCAGCTGTTCCAACTCCTGACTCAGCTCTCCAACTTGAGTGGACCATCGTTTGTGCTCACCTTCTAATTTTCCCACGAGATTTTGAGCTGCTGCGATAATTTCCTCTTCTTTTTCAACCTCTATTCTCAGTTTGGCTGCTTCTGTTGTGAGCAGTTCAAAGCGGTCTCTCAGTTCTTTCACGTGACGATCGAGGATTTCGAGAGCCTTACCTAGTTTCATCATTTTCTCTTCAGATTTGTCAAGGTTTCTTTTAAGTGCAGCCTGTTCATTTTCAAGAGGACCGATCTTTTCGAGCACAAAGGAGTAACGAACGTTTGCCTTCACCCAGACAGCTAGAGGTTCAGCTGCAATACTGGCTCTTCTTGCAGCTGCAGAATCAAACGATTTCTTGTTTCTTTCGAGTAATTCCCGAACACTTTCTCTGATTTCTGGACTAATTTTCCTTGCATCAAACGACTGGATGTCCTCTTTGACACCCCTACGAGCAAGGAAGCTTCTCATGCTACCCCACGATGTGTCAAACACTCCCATGATCCTCAACACTCCTTCTAGGATGTCTCTGATCACATCGGGTGGGGCTCGCAGTGCTCGGATCTCAGATAGCGTCTCAGGTTTGATGTTACCCACGGCTTTTCTTGCTTCTTTGACGAGTGGTTCGATTTCTGATAACTCGATATCGATGGCTTTCTTACGCTTTTCTAGCTTAGCTCTCTCTTCAGTTTGCTGCTGCTTCAGCACTTCCATTTCATTCTTCTGCTCCGTTGCCTTCTGCATGCTGACAGTGATATCTTGCAAGGCGCCATCAGCTTCCGATTGCTTCTCTGCCAACAAAGCTCGCTGTTTTGCAGCTTTACTCTTTAGCTCATCCACGAGTGCTGTAGCTTCGTTGAGTTTTGACACACCGGCTTGCAAATGCTGCTGCTTTTTGTGTATCTTCTCCTTCCTAGCCTGGTAAACTGAATGATAAGTCTTCAAAAGAGTGATGTAGCGACGTGGAGTTGCTCCACTCGACAGACAAGATTCATGAATGTGTAGAAAAGCCTTCACAAGATCAACTCCCCCAGTCACAGGTCTCTCCTGGCCGCGATCCTGTCTTACCACCTTACTACCAATAGTGGTACGCAGGAACATTTGAGGGATTTGAAGCATGCTTTGTTTGGACCAAGACTGCATCGACTGAAAGACACAGCTGGTATAAAACGCCGGGTTGGACTCACAATTGGCGCTGAACTCTTCTCCAGAGGAGTCCATGACGAGGACAATATGGAGGTTGGCTTTGACACGACTGGAAAAGAAGGAGAGTGCCGTTCCCCTGAATCCTTCGAGGGACATCTGATCCCTGAGAGGAGAGAGGAGAGGCTCCAGCTCCTCTGGTGAGTACAGACCAGGCACTTCCCCAGCACTGAGGAGACTGTTGATCAGCTCAAGAAATGTCGGTTCGATGATTTGGTGGTCTTCAAGAAGCAAGATGATCTCCTTATCTTCCACACCAGTCTGTTGCATCAACTGCACAATGCATAAATAGAGAGAATATTGAGTAAATTATGTAATATACAGCAAAACTTTTTATATACTGTGGCAGTAGTAGTGATAGTGAGCTTACTGTTTTCAGATCATTCTTGAACTGCTTCAGTTGGTAATTCCGTGAGATGTGAGGTGTGACTATCTCCATCTGGTGCATGTGAGCGGTCACCTGTAGTGCCGTCCTGCGTCCTACTCCACTCCGCCCACTCAGCAGGAGTGATCCCCCAGGACTAGTGAGCACACGATCAATACGAGCAATGTGGTCCAACACCTCATAGAAGAGGAGGATGTCCAACTCGTGATGCTCTCGACCTGCAGTAGAGATTAGCATCAGTTATGCAATGAGTTTCAATTTAACACAACTACTGAAACATATGAGTACACATAAATGTCATTTAAGTAGAAAAACAACATTGCTACTCAGTGCCTTTATACCAAAATACATGCACATTCAGTTCAGTCAGATCAAACAAGATCTAGGTTAAATCTTGGCACCTTTTTTCAACTTACTATATGCTATGATGGCCTTGGATATCACTTCCTGTGTGTCAGTGAGGGAAAGTCTTCCCAGAGGGTGTCCAAACCGAGCCATTAGTTTGTCTCCCTTCGTAGAATGACCAGCACCCCACGTCACATAGAACGCTTCGTCGAGACTTGGAATATTTGTCGACCAATCAGATTGCAGGACAGATCTCATGATGTTGTCAAATTGGTCATGTGACTTTTCTCCGACGAGTCGATCGCGGAAGAGCCTTCGTCCCTCATAGGCCCACATCTCCAGGAGGCTGTCCTGATTGTTGGAGTGACCCGATGCCATGTCCTGGGCCAGTGGGTAGCGCATGAGGCCAATGACCCACTCAGTCAGGTCACGAGGAGTGAACACATAGTGGGAATAGTCATCCACAGTGAACTGTTTACGAACCTAAGCACACACACACAAAATATCAGCTGATTATCAATCATCATATTGACAGTTTACCATAGTCAGTAATTTTGTGCATGAAATATGAAACAATATTTAAAGAAGTGGTGTATAGGAATGGGCAGTGTTGGAAAAAGTAATGAAACAAGGTAGAAATGGCACAATCATTTTTTACTCTCACCAAGAGCACATAATGTATTCTCAAATCTCAGCAAAGCCCACTGCATGTACTATGTGGGTTACTACTAAGCACTCTGAGTTTTTTTTCGTTCATTACTTTTAACAGCACTGTATACAATGCTTATTTTTATGAAATTTTGGCTCAGGGAAACTGTAGCTTCTCATGAATTTTCGCATATTCAAATGGCAATCCAATTTAGTAAATTTTCATTTTCTTTTTACAATAAAATTGTTGTAATGCATCGTCGTAGATAAGTTTTCTAAGAAAGATTAGCAATTAATTCTATTGGCTTTTAATCTTAACCCAAAAAGCGCCCAGTAGTTCAGTTGTTTTTCTTTTGGCATTTGAGCAATGTAACATTTCACATGTAACAACACTGATAATTTACCTATTATTCCCAAAGTACAGCCTATTATTCTCACAGAAAGAATGCGTACCTATTATTCTCAAATTATTCCAGGAATAATTTGCCAAGGCCTAGTTATCACTGACAGTTGCCTTACCTAGTGTAAGTCAATTAATGTCATGTTGTATTTCTATAATGTATAGTTTAACTTCACTTAGTAGCATGCAAATCTTGATTTGTGTTGTTCCATGACCATGTCTGTCACTTCAAAGTGTTTAGAGCTCAAGAAACCAACTCCCTAGATGCATATTGATTTGTTGAGTCTTAAAATTTCTAAGCTTGTGCTGCTACATCTTATCCTAGCTGCCAAATAAGCAAAGATGTGTATAAAGACCATTAATTTGAATGTGCTTATAGCTATACTTAAATCCACTACTGGTCTATACCACATGCAGTCAAGTTATGCCGAGCAAAAACCTTGCCACAGTCAGATCAAAAGAGAAGAATATATCTCCAGACAAAATATATGTATCTCCCATGGACACTGTATAACAGTTAGTGCACACTTTGCTTCGAAGATTTGGGTTGTTTTGTCTACATTCAAGGAAATATTTTTATAGTCATTATTGTTTTCTTCGGTACTCTGTATATTCATTAATGCTTGAATGATATATACAACATGCAATGTTATGCACATAAATAATATTATTATACATGTGCTTGAGATGTAATACCCCAAGGATAAGAGTAATCCACTCCTGGGTATTGGATGTAAAACCCCTAGGGCGTTGATTTGTAAACATAAGTTTGAAGTCCCCTAAAAGTATTGCATGTACCTTTTTAACAGTATATTAATTATTGTTGAGGACAAAACCTGTTGCAAGCATTGCAAATTACTAAGCTAGCATCTTACAGACTAACAGTATGTTGTCAAGTGTCCTTTTAGTCACTGTCTATGTATCTGTCATCAAACAAGTGTTCAGTTTGGAGTTGACTAACAGCTCTGACCACTGCAGTCTGAAGGGTCGACTTCCAGAAATGAGGGACTGTCCTAACTGGTTTAAACTGTCCAATAAAACTCTAAGTGGTTGTGACTGTGGAGAAGATATTTCTTATGAAGCGTTCTATTTTCACTGCAGTAAGCTTAAAACACGAATCAATTTGTATACTTGCCTCACTTACGATGAGGAAGAAGAAGTTGCAATAGCCAATCACTGCCCTTTCAACTACTTAACCCCAGAGAGTTCAAACAGTTTATTTGTCTCACTACCAAACAACTTGTCTCAACTCAATGAGAGAATGTGTGGTCCTCTCAATAGAGAAGGACCACTTTGCAGCAAATGTAAAAATGGTACCGGACCAGCTGTACTGTCATATAAAATGATTTGTGTGGAGTGCTTTGGAAAAGGGTATGGGTGGTTGGTATATGCGGCAGCTGCATTCATTCCCACAACTGTTTTTTTCTTGATAATAGTCTGTCTTGAAATTGACATCACTACTGCATCAATGAATATGTTTATTTTGTTGTGCCAACTCATCATTAATATTGCAACTTCAGTACCTTCCATTGGACTTAACTTATTGCATTTTAAAGTACTTAGCTGGGTGGTAATAAACTTTTATGGATTTTGGAATTTAGATTTCTTTCGAGCTGTTCTTCCACCTTTTTGTATAAGCTCAAACCTAACTGTACTTCAGGTGATAGCACTGGATTATGTTGTTGCAATTTATCCACTTGCTTTTACAGCTGTGGTATACTGCTGCATTCAATCTCATGACAGAGGAAACAAATTTCTTATGTGCTTATGCAAACCATTTCGTCGGATATTTTTGTGTTTTCGAAAAACGTGGAATTTGAAAGGCTCAGTCATCAATGCCTTTGCTAGCTTCTTGCTGTTGTCATACTGCAAGGTTATGTTCACTTCACTGAAATTGCTTCATGCAACAGATGTTTACAATGGATGTGGAGTTATAGTTGATAAAATTCTGTATTTTGATCCTCACTACATATTTCTGAGTCAAAGTCATTTGCCATATATTTTTTTGGCTGTAATTATTCCAGCTATCTTGGTTGTTTTTCCGGTGATTATGTTGCTATTTTATCAAAATCGCTACTTTCATCGATTATTGATCTGTTGTCGTCTTAATAAAATTACTTTGATAATTGAAGTGACAAAGATTTTTCAAAAGAGTTTCAAGAGTGGTAACAATGGTGAACAAGACTATCGTTGGTTTGCTGGAGTGTACGTTCTCTACCGTATTTCTTATATTATTCCAACTAATATCTCTGTGGTTGCAATTAGTGGAACGACTGTATTGTTAGTTGCTCTATTGCAACCCTACAATGTTAGGTTTTTCTCCATATTGGATGCAATACTATTGGGAATTTACACTTTTTCATACACATACGTTTACTATATTGCCGGTGACAGTTATTCAGTGTACCCAGTTCTCATTGCTGCAACAATACCATTTATATACTTTGTATTGTTAGTGACCTACAAAGTATTGGGTGCCTTAAAGTTTCTAAAGTACTCCAAAGCTTTTATTTTTAAAGTGAAACATTTCTTGTCGTGCAAAGAGGATCAGGATGATTATTCCTATTCATACCGTTTTTATCATCCTGAGGAGTATCTTGTTCCAGTAATTTCTGATGAAGACAATGAGCTCCAACAAGATTCTTTGCCTCAAGAGAATTAACCACAAAATGTGAGGAACTAGCTATCATTGTAACAACGATTCAGAACTTGAACTACATGCATTTGTTTCAATATAAAGTGTATAGGCTAAGAGCAATAGTTTTACTTGTCAATGATATGTAACTAATATCTATACCGCTTATTTTTTTAAATGATTTTTTTGCAAATTTGTTCCAGCCATTTAATTTATCATTAAATTTATGCAGTTGAACTTCTCCAATTGTATTGTATATGTAAGACAACTAAATACACTAAATTCATGAGGCATTTTAATTGTTTGTTGTAAAAAATAGCAACATCCTTTCTAGATGCTGCAATTTAATGGCTGGAACCAATTTATATAGTCCAGCTTTTCTGCTAGTCCATCTACCAAATTCAAAACTGAATACTGTATAGCAGGAAATTTTCGTATGCTGGTACAAGTTTTCATATTTTTTGTATGCCATTCGAATACGAAAATTAAACTGTGAAAATTTAATTTCCACATTATGTGTTGTAATACAAACGTGCACTATGCCCGAGTATACAAAATTTGAACCTACACAAAAAAAATTTTCTTTGCACATTTTTAGCAATTTATACGAAATTCTGCACCAACAAAAATTTCCTGCTGTACAGTATTGTGGATGATATGAATTAATACATGCACTTGAAAGTAAAATCTAAATTTGTTTATAATGATGAGTGTATATATAATGTTGATCTTTGTCATTGAAACTATAATATTATAAGATTCAACTTGAGGAGAAAATACACATATACAGTAATACTGTATACTCTTTCTGAGTGATTATAGCGTTGGTTGTACACATGATATCAATTGGTTTAATAGCTATTGTATATAAATTCTTGCACTGCAATACACAATTAAAAAAAAATCAAAATTGCATGTAGTTTGCATAATCTGTCGAGCGTTTGAGCAAGATTTAAGATTTTTTATAGATATTTATGGTCAATCTGTGATCAAAATTTGTATCGTGTCTACGAGACACCCAACCTATTCCTACCATATGCACTACCATATTATTATATGATTATGATATTGTTAGTATATATACACTAGCCTTGTACCCAGGCCCCTCCCATCTAGAAGGGAGAGGGCCTGTACATACTGTTTGTGGATGCTCAATTTTCCCAGTATAAACACTGGGAATTCGATTATCTTCGTATATGCAGTCATTTATCTTTCCAGTTATTTCTCCATGTGGTAAAAGATTACAAAGTTACTCACCTTTGACCTACGATAGTGCAATGGTTAGCAGTCGTACAGAAACCATTTACTTTCTCTGTATGATGGTCCATGGACAGTAACGTATATACTGAAGAATATGTGGAAAATTATAGAGAAAACTTAGCTCAAGCACAAACAGTGTGTACCAGATGTCCTCTCCTCTCTTTTGATGGGAGGGGTCTGGGTCCAAGGCTCTGCTTGCTTTGGTTACTTTAAAATTAACAATAATTATATCATGGCTGTTTAAGTTTCAGTTTTGGTGTGTGGGAGGCACAACAAAAATAGTATGTATGGCATGGCATGCTATAGCTATAAAATGTATCTATTGTAACTGCTACAGTGATATACGCATAATTCACAGGAACGAACAGCTTATCAGTTGATAAAATAATTGTCGCCAATAACTTTTGAAAGTTGAGTTGGAAGTTTTATGTGGAAAGATAGAAAGAAAGATCTATATTAATTGCTGATGACAAAATTGTTACAAGCATTGCAAGTTACTAAGTAATAGCATCTTACAGACTAATAGTATGCTGTCAAGTGTCCTTTTAGTCACTGTCTATGCATCTGTCATCAAACAAGTGTTCAGTTTGGAGTTGACTAACAGCTCTGATTACTGCAGTCTGAAGGGCCGACTTCCAGAAATAAGTGACTGTCCTAACTGGTTTAAACTGTCCAACACAACTGTGAGTGGTTGTGACTGTGGAGAGGATATTTTCTACGAAGCGTTCTATTTTCACTGCAGTAATCTTAACACAGAGATCAATGTGTATACTTGCCTCACTTACGATGAGGAAGAAGAAGTTGCAATAGCCAATCACTGTCCTTTCAACCACTTAACTCCAGAAAGTTCTAAAAAATTACTTGTCTCACTACCAAACAACTTGTCTCAACTCAATGAGAGAATGTGTGGTCCTCTCAATAGAGAAGGAACACTGTGCAGCAAATGTAAAAATGGTACCGGACCAGCTGTACTGTCATATAAATTGATATGTGTGGAGTGCTTTGGAAAAGGGTATGGGTGGTTGGTATATGTAGCAGCTGCATTCATTCCCACAACCATTTTCTTCTTAATAATAGTCTGTCTTGAAATTGACATCACTACTGCATCGATGAATATGTTTATTTTGTTGTGCCAACTCATCATTAATATTGCAGCTGCAGTACCGTCTTTTGGACTCAACTTTTTGCTCTTTGAAGTACTTACCTGGGTGATCATTAACTTTTACGGATTTTGGAATCTAGATTTCTTTCGAGCTGTTCTTCCACCTTTTTGTATAAATGCAAACCTGACTGTACTTCAGGTAATAGCACTGGATTATGTTGTTGCAATTTATCCACTTGCTTTTACAGCTGTGGTATACTGCTGCATTCAATCTCATGACAGAGGAAATAGATTTTTTATGTGTGCATGCAAACCATTTCGCCGGTTATTTTTGTGTGTTAGAAAAACGTGGAATTTGAAAGGCTCAGTCATCAATGCATTTGCTAGCTTCTTGCTTTTGTCATACTGCAAGATTATGTTCATTTCACTGAACTTGCTTCGTGCAACAGATGTTTACAATGGATGTGGAGTTGTAGTCGATAAAATTCTGTACTTCGATCCTAATGTCCGATTCCTGAGTCCAAGTCATTTGCCGTATATTTTTTTGGCTGTAATTGTTCCAGCTATCTTTGTTGTTTTTCCAGTGATTATGTTGCTCTTTTATCAAAATCGCTACTTTCATCGATCATTGATCCGTTGTCGTCTTAATAAAATTACTTTGATAATTGAAGTGACAAAGATTTTTCAAAAGAGTTTCAAGAGTGGTAACAATGGCGAACAAGACTATCGTTGGTTTGCTGGAGTGTATGTTCTCTACCGTATTTCGTATATTATTCCAACTAATATCTCTGTGGTTGCAATTAGTGGAACGACTGTATTGTTAGTTGCTCTATTGCAGCCCTACAATGTTAGATTTTTCTCCATATTGGATGCAATACTATTGGGAATTTATACTTTTTCATACACATACGTTTACTATATTGCCGGTGACAGTTATTCAGTGTACCCAGTTCTCATTGCTGCTACAATACCCTTCATATACTTTGTATTGTTAGTGACCTACAAAGTATTGGATGCCCTAAAGTGTCAAAAGTACTCCAAAGCTTTCATTTTGAAAGTGAAACACTTCTTGTTGCGAAAAAAGGATCAGGATGATTATTCCTATTCATACCGTTTCTATCATCCTGAGGAGTATAGACCACTGAATCTTGTTCCGGTAATTTCTGATAAAGACAATGAGCTCCAACAAGATTCTTTGCCTCAAGAGAATAATCAATGTGAAAACTAGCTGTCATTGAAACAGTGATTCAGAACTTGAACTACATGTATGGACTATTTCAATATAATTATGTAACTCATTCCTATATACTGCTTATTTCAACGATTTTTTTTGCTATATACTTGTTTATTCATTCGTGTATGTCAATGTAGAAATCTTGTAGAATCCGGCAGAAGTCATCACACCGTGGCATAATTATGCACACACAGCGCAATGCCAAGTAGGCAAAATGATTTCTATTTCAGTAAAGTGTCTGGACCAAATTTCTAGAAGACATGTACGTATACTACTGTACTACCATACATACAATACAAACATGCATGCATGTACATGTATAATTTAGCAATTAATATAATTATGTACCAGTCTATCTATTTCACTACACACACCTATACCTGTTCGTAGACTTGGACCATTGAGCCTGCCAGTGCATGAACTCTACCAGTGGAGCCCCAGATTGGGTGGGAGGAGAGAGAGTGGTGGAGAACAGGCCGGAGATAGGTGCTATACACTGTCTGAAGCTGTTCAGTGTCTGGATAGCTGTGTGCATCATGTTGGGAAATACGGAAGCAATTTAAAATTGAATTTGGCATTGCTGCAAATTTAATGAAGCTGCAGGCAATGCCTGAATTTTGGTGACTGACTATTAGTATGTATATTAGATTTTTAGTACAGTCTTTACAGCTAGCAGTTTACTCGCTAACTATGTGAATAAGTGTGTTAATTTGAATCAGGCATTGCATGACATGAACAGACTAAAATGAAGTAGTCACGTGCACAATTTCGATGGCCACAGCTCATTAATGCATCCTTGGTAATGGTCTTTGTACTATATTACATGTTCATAGTTGTGCATGCTAGTTGAGTGCGCTGAGGCTAATGGATGTCTTCATTAACATATTGTACTCCTGCAGGTCTCCATGAGGTATAGGAAACTACCTACGGAGGAAAGACTCGCATAATTGTCTGGACCAGTTTCAAAACGGTTCAACGCAGCATGAAGTTCTAGAATTACTATACCTTAAGGACTATTTATTTGCGACTTGTTATTTAGTGATTTGGGGATCTACCACTTTTGGCTGGTACTAATTTTAGCTATTGTCTCTATAGATATACGAAATTCAAATTATCATTGTTGCGAATTCTATTTTTGTGAGTACTAAAATTAGTGTTTTTGCTGCTTCTCACTAAAAGTGCTAAATTTATAGTACCCATTTTTAAATGCGTCCTTAAGGTAACATCAAGATTTCAATATACTACAATCTTACTATGGGCACAATGCACACAAAGAATGGATACAATGAATACAATGAATACAATGGATACAATGGATACAATGGATACAACTCACTGTACTCTACAACTATTCACATGCATCATGGTACTGAAGGTAGTGTAATTATATACCTATAAGGTAATATGAAGCATGCACGCATGCAGGAAAGCCTGCCTGAGGAAATTTGATGTTCAACACTGACTATAAATATAGCTCTCTATATATATTTCACAGTTTTATAATTGAAGTATCTTGGCTAATATCTTAGCTACAACCTTTTACTAACAGCAGCTGTGTTGGTAATATAGATGGTGACATGCTTTCTCTGTCATTGATAAAAAGTTGCTCCTTTGCTGTTCGCTGCTCACCTGCAGCGACAAGCAATCTTTGCAAATTGCTCTCTGCTAGTCGATCACCAATGTGTAGCATCCAGCGTGCTTCGTATGCCACAATTCGCTCCAATGACTTCACACTACAAATGACTGGATTATCGAACCTGATATTTGACATTACCGACCACTGCATCACTAGTGGGCAGCCATGGGAGGGAATATCTCAGATAACATGTGATGTCTCAGGCTGCACCATGACGGTCATGGCAGGAAGAAAAAAATCAAAAGAAGTTGCCAGCTGGTTTGCTGATGCTATCAGTCCTGGCTCTGCCATAGGCTGTACTACAATAGACACAATGCCAAAGGAGCTCAATTTTGCCTTTACAGGAAACATGTCTTTTGATCATGGCGGAAAAACATTTAGTGGAAACAATGTCGTTATTGCTCAAGGGCATACTGGGTCTGGCCATAACAACTGGTGGATCGGGGGACCTAATATGTCCATTATCGCTGCCATACCACCTTGGGTATCATCTGAAGCACAAAACTTCACAATAAACACCAAAATCCCAAGCATAGCCAAAGTGACTTTTTCTGCCAGCGCTAGTGATGTTTCTACCGTGCATATGGGTGAAATTTCTCTTAAGGTGTGACTACATGGATCATTTTAAAACTGACTTAAGGCATGAATAATAATTTATTATTGACATGTACTGTAGACTAAGTATATGTATATAGGCGTGCCATATATTGTGTATTTGTAGTTTGATTGTAATTGACCCTGGCACTGATGCGCACCAAGAGTTACAGTATAGTTGTTTGTATGTGTGTGTGTGCATGTGCGTGTGCGCGTGTGTGTTCCGGGCTAGTCTATCGAGCTAGACCCTTTTCTCACTGCTGCCTAACGCCAGGGAGAGAAAGATGGTCTAGCACAGGTCACTTTTAATTGCCTACGTCACGGCCGTTTTCGACCAATGAGCGTGAGCTTTCGAAATCTCAAAAGCAATTACTGTGTAGGCGCTGCAAGGCTGTACTAGATGTGAGGATAAGTGGTGTTATGAATACTACAGCAGCACGATACTATTGCTACCACTGCTGCAAAAGGTGGTGAATATCATTACAGTTACCAGTTTGGTTTTACAACCACTTACAAACAACCACATCATGCATTATGGCTTCTGTACTAATGAATTGCGTTGTAACAACCTGTGCTAGACCCCCTGTCGCATGTCAGAGGTAGAAAAAAGGGTCTAGCTCGATAGACTAGTTCCGAGCCAGCCATATCTCAACTGAAGAATGCCAGGCTGCCAATCCAAGGTAAAGTAATTACATCAAAAGCCTTCAGATTGTACTAGTAGGACATGCAGTATAGCTAGATTGAGAGTCTAAAAAACTGTATGTATTAATAGTCACGGGTCAAAGTGCAGTGCAAAGGATGGATAGCTGAAGCACTGATGAAGCAGTACGTGGATACAATCTGGATCCCGGATCTTGATTTGTATCTTCACACTCACTCTCACTCTCACTTGATCTCTCTTGGGTTGCAGTACTGTTGTAGCTGCTGTACATTTGTTGTAGAAATGAAACTGAATGTTCTAAATGTACCTACAAACTTCAACAAGACGAAGCTTAGCTTCAAATGAACTTGCTCCTGATCAGATACTCTTCAGCTAGATATATATAATACAATCATGATCAAGTGCATGCACAATGTAAAATGCAACACATATTATTGGCAATCAATAATAATATGATTTTGACAAAAATTACCATTTTCCAATTTCACAAGTAAACCATATCATTTGAAAGCTCTCATCACTCTGACCACAATGATGCCAGTCCCATTTCAATACGACCTTCCTAGGCTGAGATAGGCCTGGTAATGTGTTGCTGGGTTCTTGGTTTCTCATCACATGTGATGG
>CAXIPT010000005.1:1674942-1701571 GCA_964030475.1 Tethya wilhelma | reverse complement strand
CTAGGGAGGTCGTATTGAGATGGGACTGGCACCATTGTGGTCAGAGTGATGAGAGCTTTCAAATGATATGGTTTACTTGTGAAATTGGAAGATGGTAATTTTTATCAAAATCGCACTTGACCAAAGGCCATGCATGGTTTTTGATGATTTTAATCAAAATTTAAATCTGGCATCAAAATATATCATTTGAAAGATCTCTTCACGCGAATCAGAATGGTACTGATCCCAGCTCAATACGACCTTTCTAGGCTGATATATTCTTGATAATGTGTTGAGAACCTATCATACGTACGGTAGTACGTATAGTAGGAATAGTCTAGTCCTAGACCCTGCCTTTTCCGCCCAGCGAAAAATGGGGGTCTAGAAAAACTGTCACACATTTTGTGTTCTCTGCTCAAAATCAGGCAGAGCCAATCAGATTGCTTACATGATGTCATGTGACTATAATGTCACATGACAGAACGTTGATTGTGGAAGTCGCAAAAAACTGNTCTTGGTTTCTCATCACTGTATGATGGTATAGGTTCTCAACACATTATCAAGAATATCTCAGCATAGGAAGGTCGTATTGAGCTGGGATTGGTACCATTGTGATCAGCGTGAAGAGATGCCCATATACTTAACAGTTGACGACCTACTCGTCGGTCATTGCCACCACTGGGGTGACCGCTCTTGCTTGTTCTTCAACTCTGCTCTCCTGAATCTACGTCTTCATTATGGCTCCAGCAGTCATAATTCACGAGATATGGCATAGGTGCATATGCATGCCTACCTCTATACCCTTGAGGCTGCAGATCTATTTTTATGCAGGCTCGCCCCATGATGCTTTGCATCACCCTAGTAATGTGATTGTTGTGTGTTGCTTCAACTGCAAAGGTTGTCCTAAGCCAACTGACCACAGAAGAATAATTATACACAATAGCTTTGCTTATCAACTTTATCTTACTATTGTTTGAGTTATAGTAACTGATCCTGTAAACATACATAAACAATGAGTGGGCGAGCGAAGCGAGCCCCACTCTTTGTATAAATATATTTGCAATGTACATGGCAATGACATTTTCGATACTCTCTTCCCTTTTTACTCTTGAGTATACACATGACTACTGTCAGTGTGCACGTACATATGCTACTACTCAAGATACAATTTGTAAACAGTGTATTAATCGGTATTATTATATGACTACTATTCTATAAAGCAATCTGATTGGTCAGTAGCTGGGCAATATTCTTCGTATTGCACGGATGATTATTGCACACTTTTTAATTATCACTACAAGATCTACATGAGACATAGGTCAATTTACATACTGTAAACGTGGAAATATTGGCGGGCATTTAATTTGGCAATTTTGCTCAGACCGCTTCCCACAAAATATTGGTGGTTTTAAATTTGGCATTTTCCTCCTTTATACGCAATGTATTGCAATAGAGCGAAAAACACTTAACATGCATTTAATTTGACAGTTTTTGTGCCGACTGCCAAACCGCCAAATTTAATGTACCGCCAATATTTCCACGTTTACGGTAGTAACCAGATACTTTTTAGCAACAGTACAGTAGAACCTCGGTTATCCTGACACCTTTGTACCGGAAGCCTGCCGAATAAGCGAAAAGTCCGGAAAATCAAAATGATAAATTTATACTGGTTCTAGCAGCACTAGCAGTAGCTACGATAGTTTTTCTCACTATTTAGCATGTCACAATACTGGTAGATTGTATTTTTCTTTGTTTGGACTTGAAATACTCGAATTTTGGCTGACATGTGCAAGCATCAAGCTCAAAAAAGTGGGCGGAGTCTATAAATTTTGTTCTAATTAACCAAATTTTGGCCTTCCAGCTTGATCCGAATAGTTGAGGTTCCGGATAAATGAGGTCCGGATAACCGAGGTTCTACTGTATATACTTGAAAGCCTACTCAGCTGGAAACCACAACTGCTTTATGCCAGACACACCTAGAATAAACCACATGCCTGGCTTCATATAACAGTGTCCATTATCATCNATTTGGAAACGTTGGCATACTCCATATATTGCGCATTTTGCTGTAAAGCCTGGTACACAATATGACACATTGACGCAAGTATTAGTACTTTATATTGGTGATACAGCTCTGATGCAAAATGTTGACGCAGAATTAGAAAAAAGATTCTGAAGCACATGTTTGATACATTGCGTCGTTGCGTTTTAGCACGTGAATTTTTTCCATGACGCAATGCAACACTGACAACTCAAATATTGTGAACCAGGCTTTACTCACATAATGGTACTTGAAACCAGTGGTCAGCTGTTATTTATACAAGCCTAAGTAGCTTGCATATTGCATAATGGGCACTAAAAACTGTATAAGGATTCAGGTCATGTTCATTTATTAGTAATGACAGTTCCTCTTGTTTCTGGTTACGTTTGATATTTTTAGCAACTTCCTGTCTACTATATATAGTGACACAGTTCCTAATTTTGTTACATTAATTTGTTACTTGTACAAGTAAGATGAAATGACTATTTGCCTCACCCAATGCAACTAATCCTCACTACGGATGTGAATCTCGTTGTCGAACCAGGGTTCATTGATCCCACAATCTGTACTCCCTCAAGCCCAACCCATTCCAAGTTGTTGTCATAGAAAGCATGATAAGTCAGCATCTATGCCAACACACATACATGTTGTGACTCATGCTCCTAGCAGCTCCAGATAGTTGATGTGTTGGGTTGGGTTGTACCTGCTGATTCCGCCCCCCAAAATACTGGCAAGTAGATAGTTGCTGCAGACTGTCTTCCGTCTACAACTATTTCTTTTTCAACAGCTTCTGGACTTCTTGGTCTAGGTGCTGGTGGTTCTCTTGTGACACTGTGGGAAGGATTAGGCAGCTCTGATGAAGTTGAGATGTCACCGGTATAGCGAGTCAAACCTGTTGCAAGAAGGCAATGAGTTGACTGGTGCCCCACTTGTCTGGAGTCATTCACAATCCTCTGGTCGATACACTCTACCAGTGTTGGACAAAATGAGCAAAAAAGAAGCTGTGAGCAAGGGGGAGCGTTGATGTCACAATTCACTCCAATGTATGTCACTGATAAAAAGTTGTTCATTAATTTGCTGTTCGCTGCTCACCAGTGACAAGCAATCTTTGCAAATGGCTCTCTGCCAGTCAATCATCAATGTGTAGCAATGCTGCATTAAACCACTGCATGTCCAATGTGACTTGTCTGAATTCATCTTCCACAATTTGCTCCAATTCACACTTAAAATGATTGGATTATCCAACCTGAGGTTGACCTTACTGACCACTGTATCACTAGTGGGCAACCATGGAAAGGCATATCTAAGATTGAATGCAATGACTCAGGCTGCACCATGACTGGTCATGGCAGGAAGACAAGATTCAAAATCAACCACCAGCTGGTTTGCTGATGCTATCAGTCCTGGCTCTGCCATGGATAGGCTGTACTACAATTGACACAATGCCAGAGGAGCCCAATTTTACCTTTACAGGAAACATGTCTTTTGATCATGGCGGGGGGGGGGGAACGTTTACTGGAAAAAATGTTGTTATTGCTTAAGGGAGTACTCATGCATGCACACTTTCCGCAACAACTGGTGGATGTGGATTGTGGTGGTGTTTCCTGATCTACCAAACAAATATATTTGTACATGTTCGATACTATCTGCACACTGCATGCAGTATACTGCTAGTAATGTGAGCAGTATTCAAATATTCCCGAACGTGGTACCCAAATGAAATAAAAAATGACACAAAACGTTAATTTTAGTAATAAAACACCGCTTATATAGTGACATTGTTCCTCTTTAATTATCATCATACAAATTAAAATCTCTCGATCACCACTTAATTGTTTGTACTTCTTGTAGGGAAGGTTTTAAGCCCATACTTCAGAATGGCATCTTTGTTCAGACTAGCATAGTAGACTCTGCTGGTGCTCAGTTATTGTATCTGAAAACTGACTCTTGATAATGACTTTACAAAACTTGCTGGTTGAGTTAGAGAGAGCATCTTGTCAAAATAAGCATAAGGTATGGAGTGAAGGATTGAATACGCTGCTCAACAGCCCAAAGAGATTCCAGTCCATAAAGGAGAGAGAAGACAGGTCCTGGAGTGACATACCACTGGAGGCAATTCTGGCTCAGATACAAGGAAAGTATTTCATTCAACACAGGGGGAGTGTGCATGGATGCTCAGGCCATCTTGAAGGAGTTGCTCTATCACACACGACCAGCATCTATCATTGAAGTTGGTATATACATGTCTACACAGGTGGCAATACAGTGTGGATGTTGGACATGCTCAAACGTTAACTGATGGATATATTAACTGTCATATCTATGGTATGGATGGACATCGATCTGTCACTCATTGAAGACAAGATGCAGGAAAATTAAACCAGATAACGTGACTTTCTTGCAAGGAGATTCATCAAAAATCGAACAAGCGTTTACAAAAGATTTCATCGAAACATTACTTTGATCACTGCATGATCATGATTATAGAAGATGCACACATAAACACTTTAGGTATAATGAATGAATTGGGTACTACAACAGGAATTCAGTAGTTGTGCAATGTTTGCTGTTGTTTTGTGACATGTTCACAAATTAAAATACCCACAAAATATTTCCAGATTTACATGATCCAAGATGTAACAAACTAAAAGATGTACATGCATGCATAATGCTAATGCTAAAATTTTTGGTTGCAGCACTTCAAACTGATTTGGTAGAAGGTATGAAAGAAAAAATTATATTTTTGTCTATAGTTGGAATTCTATAGCTAGGATGATGTCATTCTGATTACAACCACAGGTAATCAACATTGTACACCTGAGGTCTCCATGAGGCAGGAAACTAGGAGGAAAATCTCCAAAGAAGACTATAAAATTGTCTGGACCAGCTATTCTGGAGTTAAAAGGGTTCTCTTGAAGTTCTAGAATTACATGCATGGGATTCCCATCACTATAATTAGTTAACACTGTATACTTTTACACATGGTAGTGTGCACCTATAAGGTCTTACAATGAAGCAGGAAAGCCAGGAAGAAAGACTCAAACACAGACTATAAATTTAACTCTACTTGCAGTCTTAGCTATACAGTTAACCTTTTTCCAGCTATATTGACGACAAAATGAGCAAAGAAGAAGCGGCAAGCAAGGAAGGAGGTGTCGATGCCACAATTCATTCGAATGACTTCACACTACAAATGACTGGGTTATCCAACCTGAAGTTTGACCTTACTGACTACTTCATCACCAATGGGCAGCGGTGGGAGGACATATCTAAGATTGAATGCAATGACTCAGGCTGCACCATGACGGTCATGGCAGGAAGAAAAAAATCAAAAGAAACTGCTAGCTGGTTTGCTGATGCCATCAGTCCTGGCTCTGCTGTAGGATGTAGTACAATTGACACAATGCCAGAGGAGCTCAATTTTGCCTTCAAAGGAAATATGTCTTTTGATCATGGTGGGAAAATGTTTAATGGAAACAATATAGTTATTGCTCAAGGGAGTACTGACAGTTTCCGTAACAATTGGTGGATTGGGGGACCTGGTATGTCCATTATTGCTGCTATACCACCTTTTGCATCATCTGAAACACAGACCTTCAAAGTGAATGCTTTCCCACCTATAGCCAAAGTGACCTTTTCTGCCACCATTACTGATGTTTCTACAGTGCATATGGGCGTGGTTTCTCTTAATGAGTGAAATCGTAATATATTAAAGTGGAACATTTGAAAACTGAAGAGAGTAGCTATAGTATTGTAGTGACATTCAGGGTAGACTAGTATAGCCAGGTTTGATAAACACACAGTCATGTGTATTTCTTTAATTTGTGGTTATAGTTGATTTAGTTATACATGATAATATATATAGAAAAAAATTAAATGTACTATTCCCAGTATGGGGGTACATACTGAGGAATGGCATGGATGGGTCATTATATAGCACAATACAAAGGGAGAGTTCCAAATCTGAGTACACTATAATCAAATTTTAATTGAAAATAAGCATTTCGACACCCATTGCAGGTTATCTTCATCAGAAATGACAAAAAATGATGCAAAATGATATGATAATATATAGATAGATAAGATATAGGGGGTTCTAAGAGTGCAATTTTAGAAGAGAATGTCGCATTTGGGAGGTAGTGCTCCTAGCAGCATCTATATCATCATTCATTATCATCATTTTACATCATGTTAATAGAATCTGATCATTTTTGTCAATTTTACTTCCAGTGGCACTCACTACCCCACCCACCCCTGCGTGGTATTTATTTCATTGTTTTCACTTTTGTTATTGTTGCACTGATAAAGATACCTGTATAGGTGTCGAAACGTTTGTTTTCAATTAAAATTTGGCTAGTGTACTCAGATGAATCCTAGCTCCTAGGCACACAGGCCTAGTTACTATTGGGAGAGAAGTAACAAATGCGATTTTCCTGCCATAATTATATATAGCTCCAAATTTTCGTGGCAATATAATTTTAGAGATTGTGATTTACAAAACAGTTACTTAGTTCTGAACAACAACGACAGACTTTTCACGAACATTTTGTGCCATACCGTTTTCTAATTTTTTGTGGAGAATGGAAGTATTGTATACCATGAAAATTTGGAACCACATGCACAGTATAATGATATTATAATACAATCACGATCATTGACAAGTAAAATACAACACACAGTATTCAATAATTGATCACTATATAGTGCAAGGTCTGCCATGCAACTGAACTCCAAAAATTAGCTATTGGGTGTGCAAATGAAGCATTCACTGAGCATAGATAGGGAAATTTTAGCATTTTCACTACAGTAACTATTAGTGGCATATATTTTACATAATCATACGTACGGTAGTACGTATAGTAGGAATGGGCCGACTGTCCCATTAATTGACACAATAAAAAATGTTCATGCTTGTAAACTTTCAGGGAAAGAAAGCTAAGCCTTCAAATGCATTTAATAGCCTCCCTCAGACAGTTTGCTTACTGTATCAACCAAGAAAACAGGCAGAAAGTTTCTGGAGCACTCTGGAGAGAGCGCTGGTGAGAAGCCACAAGAGTGCAATTTTGTTCTCCTTCTTTCCTTCCTAACTGACTTACTTGAACGCGATTTCCAGACAAACAAAAGGCATTGAGCCAACTTTGACCATATAGTGGGACTTCATTTGATGCACAGTACGTCCTTTTCGACTCGTTTGCTGGCGAAAAGGCAGCAAACAAAATCTAGGCAGCTTTGAAACTCTCGATATAAAATACTGTACTTTTTATTAAACATAGGTAAAGGTCGTCAATATACCACGTGGTTGCATGCATATAATGCACATGCGCATCAAATACACATTTCTGTTGTAGAGACTGACTAGTCTCTGCTGTATGATTCTTTCCATGCAATTGAGCACCTTAGTGTTTAAAAAAGTGAATGAACAAGTATAATAAAAATTTTATAAAAATGAGAAGTGTAGGAATGGGCAGTGCGGTAAAAGCAATGAAACAAGGCAAGTCTGAATTTCGGCACATCTGCATGACTACTTCTTTTTTTGTACTCAACTCTCATACGCTACTGTGTACCTATACATGCACTCTACATGCTTGTTACTTTATCTAAATTAATCAAGTGATTGCTTGCATTGACTCATGAGCCAAATGGCTGATAATTATCATTGAATGATGGAATTCAAACTTGCAATTGACTCATGAAAATGAAGTAGTCATGTGCCGAAATTCAGAGACTTGCCTTGTTTCATTGCTTTTACCGCACTGCCCATTCCTACACTTCTTATTTTTATAAAAAATTTTATTATACTTGTAATATATTGTGGTGATCTTTCCTGATCTACCAAACATATATATTTGTACATGTTTGATATATACTCTCTGCACACTGCAAGCAGTATACTGCACTAGTAATGTGAAATTTTGCTACTTGGCAATAGCATGTTCAATACTCTTTTTCCCTTTTTACTCTTGAGTATACACATGACTACTGTCAGTGTGCATGTACATAATATTATGATACTACTAAAGCTATTTGTAAGCAATGTATAAATCTGTAGTACTGCTAGAATAAAATGAAACATGGTATTTCGGCACACGACTACTTGAGAGTGCAACTTCAGTAGTTATGCGCTAAGACTTGCACACTGTACTGCACACTGTACTGCATGCAGTACTATAATGTGAAATTTTTGCTACTTGAAAGCCTACTCAGCTGGAAACCACAACTGCTTTTATGCCAGCCACACCTAGAATAAACCACATGCCTGGCTTCATACAACAGTGTCCATTATCATCATACACTTCCCACCAATATAATTGTGACATCTAAATTCTTCCACTCCACACCTTATGCTTATTTTGACAAGATGATCTCTCTAACTCAACCAGCAAGTTTTGTAAGGTCATTCTCAAGAGTCAGTTTTCAGATACAAAGACTGAGCACCAGCAGAGTCGACTATACTAGTCTGAGCAGAGATGATTCTGAAGTATGGGCTAAAAACCTTCCCTACAAGAAGTACAAACAAGTGGCAATTGAAGGATTGAATACGCTGCTCAACAGCCCAAAGAGATTCCAGTCCATAAAGGAGAGAGAAGACAGAAGTGACATACCACTGGAGGCAATTCTGGCTCACATACAAGGAAAGTATTTCCTTCAACACAGGGGAGTGTGGATGCTCAAGACAGCTGATGAACAAGCCATCTTGAAGGAGTTGCTCTACCACACACAACCAGCATCTATCATTGAAATTGGTGTCTACACTGGTGGCAATACAGTGTGGATGTCGGACATGCTCAAACTGATGGATATTAACTGTCATATCTATGGTATGGACATCGATCTGTCACTCATTGAAGATGAGACCAGGAAAATTAAACCAGATAACGTGACTTTCTTGCAAGGAGATTCATCAAAAATCGAACAAGCGTTTACAAAAGATTTCATCGAGAACTTACCTCGACCACTGATTGTGATAGAAGATGCACACATAAACACTTTAGGTATATTGGAGTACTTTGTGAAATTTATGAAGACAGGTGACTACTTTGTGGTTGAAGATACAAGCCCCATTTTACCTTCTCATCCAGGACCATATGAATCTCCTAGGGCAAAAAGAGAATATTCTCCTATTAGCTCATACTCGCTGGATTGTGTGAAGAAGTTTCTCACTAAGTACGAGAAAGAGTGTGCCGTTGATTCCTTTTTCACTGATTTCTTTGGCTACAATGGTACTTGGAATTGGCATGGATACATTAGAAGAATGTAAAATCAATTGAAGAAAATTTAAATATAATGACACTATAAAATCATAACAACTAAAGATAGAAATTGCGACATTTTGTGACGTTTCTTGTATTTTCCTGAGTCAGAATAATGTGCACATTTGCATACTTGCACTCACACAATAGAGGTCAGCTTTATGATGTTTTTGCCATTTTGTGATATTTTTGTTTATACGTGGGTACCATGTTTGGGAATGTTGGCATACTCCATATATTGTGCATTTTGCTGTAAAGCCTGGTTCACAATATGATGCATTGATGTGCATATTAGTACTTTATATTGGTGATACAGCTGTAATGTAAAACGTTGACGCAGAATTTTAAAAAGTTTCTAAAGCACACGTTTGATACATTGCATTGTTGCATTTTAGCGAGTGAATTTTATTTTCCATGATGCAATGCAACGCAACTCAAAACATTGTGAACCAGGCTTTACTCACATAATAGTACTAGCGGTTAGCTGTTATTTATACAAGCCTAAGTGGCTTGCATATTGCATAATGCATAATGGGCCATAAAAACTGTAAGGCTTCAACACAACTCACATGGGCATGTTCATTTATTAGTAACAGGACAGTTCCTTTTAATTAATTGTTTCTGGTCATGTTTGATATTTTTAGCAACTTCCTGTCTACTATATATAGTGACACAGTTCCAAATTTTGTTACTTTAATTAAGTTATTTGTACAAGCATTTGTCTCACCCAATGCAACATATCCTCACTACGGATGTGAATCTCGTTGAGAGGGTGTGTCTGCCGAGGGTCGAACCAGGGTTCATTGATCCCACAATCTGTACTCCCTCAAGCCCAACCCATTCCAGGTTGTTGTCATAGAAACCATGATACGTCAGTACCTACACAGAAATACATACATTATTCACATTACGACTCAAATCAAACCAAAAGAAAACTGGTTTAGCGAGTCAAACCTGTTGCAAGAAGGCAATGAGTTGACTGGTACCCCACTTGTCTGGTTTGGGAAGGTTCAAGTCTTTGAGATAGATGATGAGTCGTTCACAGTCCTTTGGTCGATACACTCTACCAGTATTGGTAGATATTACCATACACACCTGTATCATTGAGATGATGTAATAACAACATAATATTATCATGTATAGGGGAATTCCCATTTCTGGCAAAATTTCAATGATGTAATCATGACATCATAATTATGTACCTGAGACAGTTTCTGTATGATGTGAGTAGCTGATGTCTGAGCACTGCAATGGACTACTGCCACCTGAGTGGACCGGAGTTGTTCGAAGCTGTGTCTTAGGAGGAGCTCCTTGCCACACCCCTCTGGACCCACCACGATGAATGGTTGTTTGTTCCGACTGTCCAACAGCGGGGTGAACATGGCCACGCTCCGCTGAGCATCGGGCGTGAGTACCACTGGTAGAGAGGTGTTGCCATGACTACCAACCAGATCCCCAACTGTTATATTCTCAGGTATCTGTAGCAAAATGGAAGAAAGTTGAAATTAATTTTGAGAGACAACAGAAACAATTATTGCAACACGGATCTTCACCTGTAACTGATAGGTACACAGTCTCCCAGTGGTTCTGTCGTAGTAGGTATCCAATGGTTTTCGTTGATCGGGCAGTGTCTCATGGGCCCATTTGAACACGTCCTTCACCAGTTTCTCCCTCGTCCCAGGCTGCAGGTTCCCTCCGAGACCACGTACCAGTGAGCACACAAACTCTGCCTTGCAAGACACATCCACCAGATGAGAGAGTCCATTCATGGCCACACCCACGAGAGTCGTATCGACAACAAAATCGTTAGCCTTCATGACCCAGTCTAGAGCTTGATAAAAGTAGTCCTCGATCCATCCTTCAAGTTGGCTGCTCTCGGAGGTATCTGGTTGAGCTTTGAGCCACGCTGAGACCAGCGCCTTGATGTCAGTGTCTTCATCGCTGAGGAAGATCATTCCCATACGAGATATAGTGGCGGGAGAGGCACATGACAGGTCATGTGACTCAAACAGGAAGTTTACGTTTGGTCCAAACTGAATTCTCTCTCCAGATGGCATTGTGAGCAACCTACAGAGACAATAGAGCAATCCATATTATGATTAATATGGGTATGATAGTCTATAGAGTCTATACAGTTAGCCTTGTTCCCAGGCCTTCTGCATGCTGCTATAATTATGCTGATAATTTAAAATAATATATCCGGTAAAGATCGTCAATATCAATTGTTGAGATACAGCAGCAGAGGGCGTGGGGACATGGCTAGTAAAAACGGTAGATATATATTGTATACCTATTGTCATCCAGTACTGAATTGAGTGATTCTATCCACTCTGGGTCAATGTCTCCATCGCACACAATCCACGATTGGACCTCCACTGGTTCCTTCACCACCTCACGAGCACTGAACGTCAACACTCCATCAGTCCACTCACGAGTGTCAACATCAATCTGACCAAGAAGCTGAAAAACAAAATGGATATCATTTAAATGCTCTTATCACACTGAATACAATGGTAAAGGTCTTAGTTCCATAAGACCTTCCTACTTTTAATATACACAAGGTTTTTTTATTATTAGTCAATGGTTTGTTGTATGAAAATGGAACCAGCATAAAATGAGCTTTCAAACGATATATAGATAGCCACTCATAACCTCATAATATACAATTCACATTGGGAAACACAATTATTCTATACTAATGGGTAGGGGTGCTAGTTTGCCCCCTCCTAATTATCATTAACCCTAGGAATCTTTGTAAAGAGTGTAAAAGTATTCCTGCAGTGATTGAAAATTCAATGTCCAGTTGGAGAGGTTGAAATTCAACATCCAGCAAGAGAGATCTAGACGGCTATAGTATTCTCTACCCTACATGTACATTGTACCTGTGTCCTTGGCATGGCTTTAGGGTTCATGGTGTACTCCTTCACAACTTGTCCTCTCTTGTTGAGAGCCATTCTGAGTAGCTTCCACACGGCACTCTTCCCTGATCCAGAGGGACCCACTATCACCACACCCATCCTCTGCTTCAACTGCTCGTGGAGCTCAAGAGCTTTACGAATCTAAACCAGCAAAAGAATGCTTTTATGACTACATGTGGACTCAATTGTATCAACATATAAGGTTTAAAAACTAGCTAAGCCACAGTATAATATATAAGTATAATAAAAATTTTATAAAAATGAGAAGTGTAGGAATGGGCAGTGAGGTAAAAAGCAATGAAACAAGGCAAGTCTCTGAATTTCGGCACATGACTACTTCATTTTCATGAGTCAATTGCAAGTTTGAATTCCATCATTCCGATGAGCCATTTGGCTCATGAGTCAATGCAATTTAGCAACCACTTGATTAATTTCGATAAAGTAACAAGCATGTAGAGTGTAGGTACACAATAACGTATGAGAGTTGGGTACAAAAAATGAAGTAGTCATGTGCCGAAATTCAGAGACTTGCCTTGTTTCATTGCTTTTTACCGCACTGCCCATTCCTACACTTCTCATTTTTATAAAATTTTTATTATACTTGTTCATTCACTTTTTTAAACACTAAGGTGCTCAATTGCATGGAAAGAATATACAGCAGGGACTAGTCAGCCTCTACAAAAGGCAGCAGAATGTGCATTTGATGCACATGCGCATTACATGCATGCAACCACGTGGTCTATTGACGACCTTTACCTATGTCAATAGGCTAAATTTAAAGTACAGTATTTAATATCGAGAGTTTCAAAGCTGCCTAGATTCTGTTTGCTGCCTTTTCGCCAGCAAACGAGTCGAAAAGGACGTAATGTGCATGAAATGAAGTCCCACTATATGGTCAAAGTTGGCTCAATGCCTTTTGTTTGTCTGGAAATCGCGTTCAAGTAAATCAGTTAGGAAGGAAGAAAGGAAGGAAGGGGAGAACAAAATTGCACTGTTGTGGCTTCTCGCCAGCGCTCTCTCCAGAGTGCTCTAGAAACTTTCTGCCTGTTTTCTTGGTTAATACAGTAAGCAAACTGACTGGGGGAGGCTATTAAATGCATTTGAAGGCTTAGCTTTCTTTCCCTGAAAGTTTATAAGCATGAACATTTTGTATTGTGTCAATGGGAAAGTCGGCCCATTCCTACTATACGTACTACCGTACGTATGACAAAGTTTATTCATGGTGACTGCACATCATAGGGATACTACGACAATTATACCATATAGCGGGAAATTTTCGTATGGTGCAAATTTTTATATTTTTTTGTATGCCATTCAAATATACGAAAATTAAAACTACAAAATTAAACTTCGGTATTATGCGCAACACAAGCGTGCACCATGTGTACGAAGTTTAAAACTACGAAATCTTTTTTCTGGCCTCTTTTACCAATTTAATCAAAATTTTGTAACTACGAAAATTTCCCGCTATACGGTATATACTTACAGAAATGTACGTATGACATAAACTCACCTGTGATTCAATGACAACCATGTTGCACTCTTGGCACGCCTCTCTCAGTGCTGATTCCAAATCCTGATACTCCACATCGTGGAATGGGACTCCTCGGAACACATCACGGACAAGACTGTCAAACCTCTTGCTGTCAGAGAAGGTGAGCTTGGAGAGAGTGTTCAGACGAAGAGCTTGAACCACCAGCTGGTACTCCAGAGAGACATCAACTGTAGATGAGTGTACAGATGTGTGTGTGTGTGTGTGTGTGTGTGTGTGTGTGTGTGTGATTATCATTCTTTGCATTGGTTCAAATTTCTCAGTACTGTAGCTAATCACTTGGCTACTAAAGAAGTGGAGTAAACTATAACAGACAGGTATCTAACTTAAACTAGACTGCCGGCCAAGAGTTGGGCATAAAATTGAAGTAGTCATGTGCCGAAATTGAGACCATGCCTTGTTCCAATACTTTTTATCGCACTGTCCATTCCTACAATATTTATTTTTTAAAAATTTTTACTACTTGTTCATTCACTTTTTTCAACACTATAGTCTGGAGACTATCAGAGACTGGTTAGTCCCTACAAAAAGGCTGAGTAGCAGCTACATGCACTACATTATGCTGGAGCAGGCTAATGCGCATGCGTATAATATGCCACGTGGATAGATAATGACCTTTGAATTCTACCTACAAAGATGGCTGCATTGTAGTACATGAATTTATACGCTAAGTTTTAAAGCTTTCTAGTTTTTGTTTAGGCCTATTTATGATGTAAACAATTATCAAGGAATGTAGTACCCATGAACAGAACTTACTTTGTGCTGTCAAAGTTGGCTTAACACATTCTGGGTCTCTGGAAATGCTTTTCAAGTAAGTCAGTTAGGAAGTACGTACGTAAGTAAGTAAGTTAAAACAAAAATGGCACTATGGTGGCTTCCCACTAGCGCTCTCTATGAGTGCTGCAGAAAGTTTTTGTGAGTTTTAGGCCTTGCATGCAGTTGGTAATCTGTCAGTGAGAGCCTCTGAGCAACTTTGAAGGTTTAATTTTGTTTTTATGGTGGCCAACATTTTGTATTGTGTCTATGGGACAGTCGGCCCATTCCTACTATACGTACTACCGTACGTATGATACATTGATTCTTTTCTCTATTCATTCACTCACACACACACACACACACACACACACACACACACACACACACACTCACCTCATCACAATTGAACACCAGCACCTGTCGCCCACAGAGACCCCCCAGGGCCTTCACAGACTCTGTCTTTCCTGTCCCGGCAGGACCATAGGGGTTTCCCCCTAGTCCCATGTGCATGCCTTGTGTCAGTGTGAGGTAGCACTTGTCAGTGAGGGGTGTGTGGACCAGCTTGGGGGCGTTGCCTTGATACTCATAGGTGTAGGAGAATTGAGCATCCACCATCCGAAGGACACACAGTCCTGAACATGTACATGTGTGTGTGTGGAAGGAAATGGATCAATTAGCTATAGCTACCAGCTTCATTTCAGTATGCAGAAATTGTGGAGAAAAACAATATCCCATGCTTAAGCAGAGAAGGCCTGGTTTACGAGCTAGGCTAGTGATTGTATACCATATAGCTAGAATTAGCTAGAATTTTCAAGGAATAAAATTTTCGCAGAATTAAAGGTAATCTTTATAAAATTTTTGCAAAATTAAGCAGCCGCACACATAAATACATAACAATACGATTTCGAAAATTTCGTGGGTAAAATTTTCGTGGATCGCCGATGATCCATGAAAACTGGGAAATTTATACTCCTTGAAAATTTCTAGCTATATGGTACAACTTTAATTAAGCCTTGGCATGCACACACACACACACACACACACACACATGTATACACGACTATAGTAACCCTCCCTGTGCATATACAGTTGCAGGGGGTTAATTTATGCAAATATCCAAGTACATTACGGTATATATATCTATATAGTCCCTTTACATGTTCACTGCATAGACAATAATACCACCGTATCATTACAATTTACACTAACCATTCTTAAGGTAGCATCTGAGCTGCTTCTGCCAGAGCCAGTGTCCACTGTTCTTCACTCCACTCCTCACCAGACACTGGACTATCTCAATGGAGTGAATCATGTCCAATATGAGAGCCTTCAGCTTCAACTCCAGAACAAGAGAACCTGATGACTGAAAGAACAATAAAAATTGATATTTCTGAATGCCGAAGTCTTAATAAACTATTATGAGAATGAAACTGTATCATGAAAATGATAACATATGCTTACAATACCTGTATATCCACACTTGTGTAGCTGTCCAGTTGAGACTCCAATTCTATCATGAACTCAGTGAGTGAAGAAGACGCAATGGCCTGCTCACACCTCTCCGTGAACAGAATCTGTTCCGCCAAACAGAGGATTTGAGATGGATACTTTATTGGGTTGACTCCACCCTCTTCCTCCCTGCCCTCCTTCACACACTCCACCAGCAGCTCCTGTAGTGTGTGCTTCATCTCATCGGCCAGGCGGTCCAGCCACACCTCCACGTCAGGGGTAATGGGGACCGTGCTCATGAGTGGGACCACCTCGCCCTCCAGGGAGCGCATGGCGGTGATTTCAGTGTAGTCGGGGTTAAACTGGACACTGTGGATGCCAGCAAAGAGTTTCTTGAGGTGAGATTGAATGACAGCAGGATTGGTGGCCTGTCCGAGAATCTCCAGGAGGTCGTCGTCACCAATGAAATAGAATCGAGGGAAAATGGAACGTTTCTCCTGTAAATGAACAACAACAAAATAAATATTCATACACATATCCAATACACGTACAACGTATACAGACACAATGGCTAAATAGTAGGGTAGTATACTTGTAAATTCCATGAACTAAAAGCACCTTGAATAAAACTGCTTTATAAGATCAACAAATATATATCTATACTTCACCTCAAGAAATTCATTCAGAGCTTTCTGACACCTTCCCAGCTGGTCCAACAGTGTGACAAGAGTTTGACGTAAACCTGCTCGATTCAACAGCGACAGTATCCTCCCATCCTTGGTGATGTCACTCATGATTGCTCTGAAGTCGGCATCAACCCTCTTGAAGCGTGCCTGTTCCCTCGGCAGAGCCCCTCGACCAAATATGGGCTCCAAGTAGACCCATCGTCGCTGGATCTGATTGAGGTTGTGGAGGTACTCATCGAGATCGGCGAGTCTTGTCTCCCAGAGAGTTGCCTTGTCAGCAAAACCAGCGAAATAGGGAGAGTCCTTGAGAGACTGAAGTAGACACTGGTTGTCTCCAACCTAGAGGGATGTAAGGATTTCCCAGACAGATATGGTCACTTCTAACGCATGCACTTTATTGAATGAAATAATAGAATTTTCTTATACCAATTTACTTGTACCATAGGTTGGGAAATTTAGGTTGCTATAAATTTTCACAGGTTTAATTTTTGCATATTTAATTTCGCCTCTTCAACCGATTTGGTAAAGATCACCATAGGTTTAAAATTTTCATGGGTTTATTTTTTACCACTCGCGTGCGTGGCAAAAAAATTTTTAAGCAGTGAAATTTTCCCAATCTATGGTAGATTCGTGCTTACATGCATACATACAGTACACACCTGGTTGACTAGTTCCTTCCAGTCTTTTATGATCATCAACTCCTTCTCAGCTGAGTCAGAGTAGCCAGTCAGACTGAAGTTAGCAGCAGCTCCCCACAGTTCCAACTCCCTCAGTGCTTCTCGTATGGACACCTCTCCCTGAGCACGACTGTAGAGCTCCTTAAGACCATCAGCATTCTCTGAAAGAACATACACAAAACAATAATATCAGAGCATCACAGTTTAAGATAATATATCGTCTTTCAAGCTAGAGCCTCCTCTTTTGTCACAGTGCTCAGCGTGTGCATCATGACGAAGGAAGGGGCCTAGCTGGATAGACTAAGTTGAAGTAAAAATGGACATAATGTTTTATATATACATGTATAATAATAAACCAATGTGGTGTGTTGCATACCGAGAATAGCATCAGTGACAGAAATGATGTCACCGAATGTGAGTTTTTCGAGCGTGGTGCCTCGAGGAAGACCCAGCAGGCGAAACAGCTCGTGCCAGTGATCCTGGGACAACACCTCCCCTCGGACATACTTCAGGAGGGGGAGCAAAAACTATAGGAGACAATAACAATCAATACTGATCCACAATATAAAGCTTTAACATGCCATCATGTATGCAAGCATATAGTAGTATATGTTGTATATATACTGTAAGATTCTCCATTCTCATTGACGCTTACGTGGAATTTGTCCACTTCTTGTTGGAGTCTAACTGTGATGGTGTTAGGAAGAGAAGTCCCACTTCCTGTCTTGAGACGATCGGCCCAGGAGAGGAGAAAGTCATCAAACTGATAAGATCGACTCCTAAAAAAAAAAAAAGAAAAAAAGAGGGAAAAATAAGTTTACCTCTCAGATTCAATCAATATCAACTACAATCATATTCAATGTTTCAAACAATGAACCCATCTGTATTATGAATCAATTTTGTGAATTTTGTAGTTGATTGGAAGGTACATACAATAGTCATATATTCTAAATATTGCCCACCAGATTAAAACACAACTGCAAACACAGCTATTTATAAGTACTCACAATAAACTTGCTTTCACAAATAGATTCTATAATTCATACAGTAGTAGCATGGAATCAAAATGAAATGATAGGCCAAGCCTTCAGTTTAAAAACACTGCAGCCAAATTCCTGAATAGTGACATGATGGCATTCTAATACTCTTGACTCTGCGATGATGCTTTATGACTGTGCCCACTCTTCTTGGGTAGTAGCACAGTTTGGATGTTGGGCAGGACACCACCCTGAGCGATGGTCACTCCAGAGAGAAGCTTGTTCAACTCTTCGTCATTCCCGATGGCCAGCTGAAGATGTCTTGGGTTGATTCTCTGCTTCTTATTGTCACGGGCAGCGTTGCCAGCCAACTCAAGGATCTCAGCAGCGAGGTACTCCATGACAGCAGCAAGGTAGACTGGCGCACCTGCTCCGATACGCTCGGCATAGTTTCCCTGGCGGAGGAGACGGTGAACACGACCGACTGGGAACTGAAGTCCAGCACGAGTTGAACGGGTCTTGGCCTTGGCACGAGCTTTGCCTCCTTTTCCACGTCCAGACATGATGAATAGTAAGGCTGGTGGTCGAAAGGACTTGAGAAGAGATGGACTGGACTTTTCTTTTCGCTGGAAGTGACCGCTTATTTATAGCCCATCAGTTGTCATTTCCCGCCAATACCACGTGTACGCATGCGCATTAGGTTTCGACACGTGGATAGCAAACCCTGAATACTTTTGCAGCAACAAAAAATTAAAGGGCTAAGAAGCAGCGACAACAAGATGCCTGGCAAAGTGACAAACAGAAAGATCACTGAACACAAATCTAGTCTCAAGCCTGGAGAACCCAGGAAGAAGAAGCAGACAAGAAAGGAGAGCTACTCCATCTACATCTACAAGGTGCTGAAGCAGGTCCACCCTGACACTGGCATCTCCTCCAAGGCCATGAGCATCATGAACTCCTTTGTGAATGACATCTTTGAGCGTATTGCCACCGAGGCTTCACGTCTGGCTCACTACAACAAGAAGCACACTATCTCTTCTCGTGAGATCCAGACAGCTGTGAGACTTCACCTCCCTGGAGAGCTCTCCAAGCACGCTGTGTCTGAAGGGACCAAGGCTGTCACCAAGTACACCAGCAGCAGATGATGAATCTAATGAGAGAGAGCAGCTGGAACTGTAGGTTGATTGATTCCAAGAAGATCCTCTTTAGATGGTACAATTGTGATTCAGGCTAAAATACAAACTCATACTTGATACTTAGTGTTGATTTTTGTACCATTTTCTTACAGTTTGATGAATTGTTTTTAATCTTTACTTATTAAGTTTTTTCTCTTATCAAAAATGCTTACATTATTCTATTCCTGAAGTGTGAGTAATCACTCTATTGTCATGCAGAATAATCAACGTACCCATAAACCTCTACAACACGTATAACAACTATTAAAAATTGTGTGGAAATTATAATAATATAATACGACGGCCTGACGAGGGTTTCTGACCTGAATGAGATCCAGTCTTCCTTGCAGAGCTCATCCAGTCCGTTAGAGAACTCCTCGTAAAGGGACCACATCTCTTCGTGCTTGCTGATGTCAGCCTGTAGCTCGTCCACCAATGGCAACTCTGGAGGTGGGAGGCCAAAGTGTTCGCAGTCCGACTTCAACCTGGTAGCCGTCTTCAAGAGCTCATCAAACTCTGTCCGTCTCTCCTTGAGAGTGACTAGTGCATTGGTAGTAGCTTGTTTGTCCTCTTGGAGCAGGTCGTCACGGGGCTTGAGTTGGTGCCAGCGAGCAGAGAACTTCTCGACTTCTTGCAAGAAACTGTTCACTTCTCCTTCCACTTTGGAACACATCACTTTCACCTATGCATTAAATGGTCATATGAATTCATATAATATTGCTACAATCTTTCAGTGCGTGTGTGTGTGTGTGTGTGTGTGTGTGTGTGTGTGTGGTTGTCCTACATACTTGATCCTTTATCATCATCTGGTGACTCTCCATCATGATTTCAAACTTGTCCCAACGTGTCTTCAACTCCCCCAGTGACTCCATGCCTCCTCCAGCCACTGATCTCAACAGCTTGTTCTTCTTCTCAGCTTCCAGGAAGAGTGGCTCAATCTCGGGCTTACGTTTTGACAGCTCAGCATGTTTCTGGTTCACCTCTCCTATCTCCTCCACTGACTGAGGCCTGATGGACAGAGAGTCCTTGGCATCCACTAGGAAGGAGTCTATGGACTGATGAGAGAGAGAGAGAGAGAGAGNTGATGGACAGGGAGTCCTTGGCATCCACCAGGAAGGAGTCTATGGACTGATGAGAGAGAGAGAGAGAGAGAGAGAGAGATACAAATGATCCAATATATTTTCAGCTCTTTACATAACATAATGATGTTGAATAAATTAATTGTGTGTAGTACGTGTATGTACATGAATATAGAGAAGTCGGTAACATGATTACCAAATTGGTGGTGGCCAATGTCATCTTCAGAGCTAATAAGATTTATCACAATACAATGTGAGCAGGCAACAGATTGATTTCTTATAAGAGCTAGTCCATGCAGAATGCCTTGCTAAACCAGTTACTTAGAGGTGTTTCATTCATTTTCACTGCTGGAAATTTGCAACATTTACAATCCAGACACCTTGAAAGAGGCATACCATGGCGTACAAAGAGCGTCTATAGGCTTGCAGAGGAACAAGAATCTGGATTCTGTTCAGTTAAACACTGGCAGCTTGTCCAAATATTACCAAGTAGCAAGTAGCAGAAAAATAAAGAAAAAAAATGCTGCACAAAAACAAAGCCATGCAAGGAAGGTTACAGTATGTCTGAATTTTGGTAGTCTGCCTGATTATTACTTTATAATATAAGGTTTGCTTCCTAATTAGTGTAATTTGAACCTGGAATTACAACAGGATGAATTGGGAGACTAAAATATTTTTCCTACTTGCATAACAAATTCTCAATTCTCAACCTTGAAACCAAGGTGGAACGTTCTAGAATTACAATATAACATCAATCACAACCACAATAGTAATTAACATTGTACTCCTACACATGATGGTCCACCCTGGAGGTCTTAATGATGCAGGAAACTAGGAGGAAACACTTCAACAAGGACTTTATCAGAGCATCTTGGTTAAAGTGTGTGTGTGGTTGTCCTACGTACTTGATCCTTTATCATCATCTGGTGACTCTCCATCATGATTTCAAACTTGTCCCAACGTGTCTTCAACTCCCCCAGTGACTCCATGCCTCCTCCAGCCACTGATCTCAACAGTTTGTTCTTCTTCTCGGCTTCCAGGAAGAGTGGCTCAATCTCGGGCTTACGTTTTGACAGCTCAGCATGTTTCTGGTTCACTTCTCCTATCTCCTCCACTGACTGAGGTCTGATGGACAGGGAGTCCTTGGCATCCACCAGGAAGGAGTCTATGGACTGATGAGAGAGAGAGAGAGAGAGAGAGAGAGATACAAATGATCCAATATATTTTCAGCTCTTTACATAACATAATGATGTTGAATAAATTATGTGTGTGTAGTGTATGTACATGAATATAGAGAAGTTGGTAACATGATCACCAAATTGGTGGTGGCCAATAGGTTATTTCCTTCTAATGTCATCTTCAGAGATAATAAGATTTATCCCAATACAATCGTGAGCAGGCAACAGATTGATCTCTTATAAGAGCTAGTCCAGAATGCCTTGCTAAACCAGCTACTTAAAGGTGTTTCATTGATTTTCACTGCTGGAAATTTGCAACATTTACAATCCAGAAACCTTGAAAGAGAGGCATGCTGTGGCGTAGCGCACAGTAGTGTGCATTATATAGGAAAATGGTGTGCTAATAACCTAAGGGGCAGAATCATTCAGTAAACTGCTTGGCACTGAGTGATCGAAGAGCGTCTATAGGCTTGCAGAGCATCACAGGAATCTAGTCTGGCTGGCTGGCCAGCCAGACTACACAAGAATCTGGATTCTGTTCAGTTAAACAGCTTGTCCAAATATTACCAAAAACAGTTGGCAAAAAGCCAATTTTACAAAGAGTGAGTGCCACTGTTAAACAGAGTAATTGTTACTGCTATCAACTCTACAAGCCGGTCAGTATGGCTGTGCAGCAAAGTCAGAACACACCCAGTGCAATTGGCTTTAGATCAATTCTACTCCTCAAGAATCAAACTCTTGGTATTGGATCATATGGCTTTGTTTGTAAGGCTCTGTGTGATGATTTGATCTGTGCTGCTAAAATTATTCACCAAACTCTTTTTGATCCAAATGCACACCAACAAATTGAGTGTCAAAGAGAACTCAGATTACCCATTCGTCGTTTCGTGCAGGAGTGTGAGTTTATGAGTTCAATAAAGCATCCCAATATTGTACAGTTCCTGGGAACACACCAAGATTCTCAAACTGGTCTGCCAGTTCTATTAATGGAACTCATGGATAAAAGTTTGACCCACTTCTTGGAGAACTCACAGGATTCAGTCCCCTACTACAATCAAGTCAACTTTTGCCATGACATCATCTTAGCTGTTTCTTACCTCCATTCAAATGGAATCATATATACACAGGGATCTATCCAGTAACAATGTATTACTACGTGGAAATGAGATAGTTAAAGTAACAGACTTTGGAATGGCAAAACTTGGTGACTTAAACCCTCAAGCTAATCGTGTATCATTTACATTGTGTCCAGGTACAGATGTCTACATGCCTCCAGAGGCCATGAAAGATCCACCTCTCTACACAGAAAAGATTGACTGCTTTTCAATTGCAATACTAATCATCCAGATCTTGACCAGGTGCTTCCCTAAACCTGGAAACCGACTCAAGACCATTCAAATAGACCATCCTCAGTTCCCAAGTGGTATAGTTGAAGTACGAGCTCCAGAAATAGAACGAAGACAAAACCACATCAGTCTAGTTGATCCCAAACACCCTCTCTTGCCAATTGCACTTGACTGCCTCAAAGACAGTGATGTTAAACGTCCCTCAGCTAAGGAGCTATGTCATAGAGTAGTAGCTCTGAAAGAAACACTTCAGTTCACAGAAAGTGTTGAGAGAGCTCAAAAAAGATTAGCAGAACTTCAACAACAAATGCAAGACATAAATATTGTCATTGAACAAAAGGATTATATCCTAGAATGCAAGAATGACATCATACAGGAGAAAAACGATATCATAAGAAACAAAGAACAATCAATTGTAGCTAGTCAACAAGAATGCCAACAGCTAAAAGAAACTATCAGAGATCAACAGAGACAACTGCAAAAGGTCACTCAAGAGGTATATCAATTGAAGACCCAAATTCAAGAACTAGAACAACAACTGAAGAGAAAATCACCAACTGAGATACGAGCTAAGCCACAACCAGGCATCAGAGACATCCCACAGACTCATCCCTCTGACTCCCGTACTAGATCAGCTATAGTAACCGGTGACAGCTTTACCTTGGGATGGAGAGAGGGCAAAAAGGCACCGTGTGAAATGAAATTCAGAGGGCCTACTGTCGTGAATGGTGAGATGGTGTACTTCAAAGCAGGATATCAAACCGATTATTCTTATAACTCAAGATATAAGTTATGGGAAGAACTTCCAAAGTGTCCAAATTCAGTTTATTCTCTCGTGGTCATTCAAAACTCCCTGACAGCCATTGGTGGGAGAGACAGTGGTAAGGTGACTAATCAGCTCTTAAGTCTCATTGGAGAAGGCAGGAGTAAGAAATAGGAAAATGTGTTTCCATCAATGTCCACCAAGAGAACAGATTCAATAGCAGTGTGCACTGAACAAATTCTAATTGTTGCTGGAGGAATTGGTCAAGACTGGAAGGCACTGAAAACAGTGGAAATCATGAACATTGATAGATTACAATGGTCACCAGCTGAAGACCTTCCCGAACCACTCCGCCTTGCCTCAGTAGCCATCTGTCATGAACGTGTCTTCATTGTGGGAGGAAGGAGTGACAGTGGATGTACTAAGTCAGTATACACATGTACCTTGGCTGACCTCTTCCTGTCTTGCCAGCCTAGATCACTAGGAGAACGTTTAGTTCAATCTCTATCACTAGCCAGTCCACCAAGGTCTACCGTATGGAGTAAAGTTGCTGGTCTTCCAATCATCGATTCCACCTGTGTCACACTTCATGGGCGACTGCTAGCCATTGGTGGACGTGATTCCAAGGACACACCCACTTCAGATGTTCGTATCTACCATCCCACCTCTGACACATGGGAGGTCATCAGCAAGATGAACACTAGTCGACGTTCATGTTTTGCAGCTGTTCTCCCCACCAATGAACTAATGGTGGTAGGCGGCTATACTTCTAGTAGATTAAACAGTCAAACTGAGTCAGTAGAAATAGCAACAGTCACTATTGTTTAAAAATAATTATTATACTTTTATTAATAATCAAAAAGTTGTGCTTTTGGTTTCTCGACTTCTACCCTACATCTTTGTATCTCCAACAATCAAAGACAGGCCATGGCAAGCTATTTCGTGCATTCAGCGTGGTGGCAAAACGAGCCTGTTATTCAGGAGTGCTTATTAAAATTTGCTACTAGGATGAAATTATTATATGTGTGTCCAACCTCTTCTGGTATAGCACATGTATGGGTGTACGAGATCCACAGGAGTGTGTATGGAAGAACATATATTGCACTTATGTTGTAAAATTAAGTAAAAGATTTACTATATATGTAAATTGTACAATCTACTCGTGTACCTGTACATGTGCTTGAATGGAGCGTCTTAGTGATGATAGGAGAGCGTCAAACAACTGCTGGATGTGATCATCAATGGTGGACTTGACAGGCAGTGTGGACACAGTGATACAGTCAATGTGAATGGTACTGTGTGGGTGCAATGTGTATGCATCCGTATATAAAGTATAACAGAAAGGAAAAAGTATATCCTGCCATCACCATCACTGGCTGTTGAAGTGACTCACTTTGGTAGTTTCTCAGCCTCCCTACCCTTGGCCTTGAGTGCTCTGAAGTTCCTCTCCCAGTCTGGCACCACGGTGCAGTGCTGCTCCACCAGGGAGTCCACATCCACCGATCCCAGTACCACCCAGTCAGTGAACTTACTCTTGGCCAGAGACAACCGCTGGAACAATTGTTCAGCCTAGGAGGAAAGATAAACAAATGTAATACTTAGTGCTCAGCACATAGCTCAGAATAATTATGGTGAATGTCCTATATTATATAAATGCAATAGATAAGGGAAGGAAAGCTTACTTTATTATTTGAAAGTTAAAAGGAGTGGAATAAAGAGCATTAAAAGAGGGTATAAAATGCAACCATATTATGTACTTTTGTGATAAAGTATGATGCACACACACACACACACACACACATACCATATAGATCGGAAAATTTCACTGTTAAAATTTTTTCAACACATGTGCAAGTGGTAAAAATTAATGTGTGAAAATTTAACGTATGGCAATCTTTACCGAATCGGTCGAAGTGGCAAAAATTTTAACGCGCGAAAATTTCCCGATCTACGCTACACACACACACAGTTCCAAATCACGCTACACTAACTAGTCACTGTATATACATTGACACAGACCTTCCTATAGATGACAGAGAGCCCCGAAGCGTTTCTGTTGATCATCCTGGGGAAGATGGTCTGAGCTGCCGAGGTGGCCTCACTCACTCCTCTGAAGTGGAGGGGAATGGTGATGAACTTCTTCATCTCACGGTAGTACTTGGCTCGGATCTCCTCCAGAGAAGGACGGAACTGAAGCTGCTGATGTCTAACAGTCGAGAAAAAGAATGTATAAAATTCTCAAAAATTTGATAAATAAGAATCTTGCTCAAAACATGAACATAAGATAGTTCACCCATTCAAAACCAACTTATTTATAACACAATTTATAGTTGTCCAATCTTAGCTAGATCTCAAGATTTTTCAAATGATTTTTCATGTAAGTATAGTGGGTACATTAAATGTGTGCATATTAAATTTATAGGAGGTACATTAAATTTTACTGTTTCTGCTAACCTGAACACTAGTTCTACTTTGATTTCCGGTAGGTTTTCATTGAGAGCTTCCAGTCCTAGTTGGTACTGATGCTCCAGGGCCTTGTAGAGCTGGTGGTCCCAGTGCAGTCTCCAGGGTCTCATGTTACCAGCGTTGAACCCTTCTTGGATGAGGGAGGCCATCATGTGACGGATGTCCATTAGACTGCTCTTCCAGCGCTGTTGTTGACGGAGTAGATCAACAGACATCAACTGGACAGTCTGTGAGGGTGGAAAAGATAGATAGGATTTGTGTGTGTGTGTGTGTGTGTGTGTGTGTGTGTGTGTGTGTGTGTGTGTGTGTGTGTGTGTGTGTGTGTGTGTGTGTGTGT
>CAXIPT010000005.1:1625971-1674780 GCA_964030475.1 Tethya wilhelma | reverse complement strand
GTGTGTGTGTGTGTGTGTGTGTGTGTGTGTGTGTGTGTGTGTGTGTGTGTGTGTGTGTGTGTGTGTGTGTGTGTGTGTGTGTGCGTGTGTGTGTGTACCTTGTCTGTCAGTATTCCGTGACATTTCCTCAGTCTTCTATTCTCAGAGGTGAGTCTGTCAGCTGCTGACTGAAGCTTGGTAATGTACTCCTCTAACTCACGAGGATTATCCCAAGTAATTTGAACCTGGCCCTAAAATAAACAACAATAATTATCGTCACTTTATACACAGCCAAATCCACAAAGGAAAGGTACCTCAGTTCCTCCCTTGGCTCCTAGTTTGGGATTCTTGATGATTGCCTCAAACGCTAGAGCAGCATCCAACATCATTGGCTGCTGACTGGGTATCATCTGCTGGTCTATGGTGTTGTAAAAATGAGCAACCTGGACAGAAAAAAATCAGCAAAAATATTTAAATGTAAAATACACAAAAACAGGAAATAAAAAATCTGCTTGTAAAACTTCTATAAAAATTGCACAAGTTTAGGCTCTCTTACTTGCTTGAGGATGACTCCGTGACGGTAGAACTTCTGTGCAGTGGTGGCAGTGTGCTGGATCTTGGTGGGGATGGAGAACCCGAATGCTGCCAGTTGCCTCACCTCTCTCAGGAGGGTGACCAGCTTGTCGCCATAATGGACTCTCAGCTTGCCATCTTTGTGACTCAGCTCCATCAAGCGACCACTGGTCTGAAGACTGTATACATGTAACATGAGTGCATGAGTGCATCAGTAAAATTGAGACTCCAAAAACTTTTCATTTCAGGCATACAATTATGGTCCTCCAAGTCAGGCTAAGTATCTTTCTAGTCTCTGAGGGACTTTATGAGGGCTTTTTTCTACTGACATAAGATTAATATTATAAATATAATCAGTGTAGGAATGGGCAGAGAAGTCTCAAATTTGGCACATTTATTACTCACACAATTTCACCTAAGTTGCCTGTATATGTTGATACAAATTATATCAATAGTGGCTGATTGTTTTGTATGCAACAGTTCACAAGACTTAGTGGCATACTATTTTACAACATTTTATTGACAATTAATTTTGATAATCATGCGCACTATGCACACAGTGTATGATTTCTATAAACAAACCATGTTTCACTATGCATGAGTGAGCAATAATGTGTGTGTGTGTGTCTCTATGTGGAGGTGGGGCATGGGTGGGAGAAGGAGGGGACATAAGCTTGCACATGGGTATAGGCACCGGTATGCCATGGGTGTGTTAATAATTGGCCTCTTCTCAAACTCACTCGGCCACCTCTCTGCATATTTTGATGTAGTGGACTTACATGCAGAGAGGGTAAGTCCTCTCGATGCGTGAAGCTACGGTATATATACATGTGCCACTTGACTATTGTACATGCATGTGCATGACAGTGCATGTACAAGCCAGGATTGACAATTTGTGCATGTGAGAAAAACTATACAGCTATAGGCTGGTGTATACAGCAGTCATGATCAACCAACCAGGTATTACTTAATAATAAGAAAATTCAAATATGGTCGTGCACAACACTAACCAATGCTCTCTCATGAATAACAACTAATGATTGTATCCACATTCGCATTACGTACTCACTGTTTAGCTGAGCTGAAAATTCAAAAGTCTAAGAGTGTCAATGGCAGAGGCTTACTCACAAACCTTCAAGTTGGACCTTCCATCTTCATTTCCATTGAGAGTCAAACAAAAGCTGGAGCAATGGATCAATGAAAGCAAAAAAGTGAGTATCTTCATCATTGGAAAAACTGGAACTGGCAAATCTACTCTAATAAATGGCCTAATTGGACAAGACGTAGCCAAGCAAGGACATACTCTAATGCCAGAGACTTCCACTGTGCAAAAGTTTACCATGAAATGTGGAAACATCCTAGTTGAAGCGTGGGATACACCTGGTCTTCAAGATGAAACTGAGTATGAAAAGGAATATGTCAAGGCAATAAAGGATTTAGCCATAAACAAAGATCTGTACCTATTCTGCATTTCGATGGCAAAAATGAGACTCCCCCAGGACAGTCCTGAGATCAAGACCATGCAGATTATGACGGAAGAGTTTGGGGAACACTTTTGGGACAACACTGTCATTGTCCTTACATTTGCTAACAGAGTTGTAGCACAAGCATACGCAAAAATCTCAGACAAAAATGACAAAGCAATGCAAGATTATTTTGCCGAACAACTGCAGTTATGGACAGAAATCCTACAGAAGTATCTGAAAGAGTCTGTCAAACTCAGTGATGAGTTGATTCAGAAAATAAAGATCATTCCTGCTGGTAGTCCTAAAATGCCAAAGCTACCAGATCCAGATGGTGCAAACTGGTTAAGTAAACTTTTCATCGAAAGTCTCTCGGTCACAAAAACAAGAGCACAACCAGCCTTGATTCGTGTCAATGCACACCGATTGGTTACCTCCAGCAATTCAGATGCAAAGGATGAGACGTATATTAAGGACAGGCTTCTTTACGAACAGCCTCTGATACTCGCAAAACGAGGACAAGAGTACGGAGCTTTGTACGACTCTTCCACAGCTGAACAGGGATGGATATTTGGTGTTACAAAAGGAATAACACAAGGACTTGGGCTCTGTGTGTTAGTTGGCTTTAAAAATGGAATATTTAGTTCCGATGAGATTGTTGGTCAGCCATGATAACTGCATGCATGTGTACAACAATAGTATTACTCTAGAATACTAACAATGATGAACAATATAGAAATGAATTTCTGCAGAATATTTTCCTACTATTGTTATAAGTAGCTACGTGACTGGAATTATGATTGGTAATACTATATACGATCACAAAACAATTAGATTTACGCTATATATAATTGTATATGCGCTTGATCGGGACCAATTAAGGAATTAATACAATAATTATTGTATACGCTTCTAAGCACAAACTCGTAGAAAATTCAGGTGCCAAAGATCGAGGAATGGCATCCAAACATCCTTCTGATTCAGAGGATATTGAAGTTACCCACAGTGAAGCCTATTGTTTCAGCTCAAGAAGTACTTCAAATTTAGGACTACTTAGCTCTGAAGGAATACCCACACTAATCAGTTCCGTAAAACAGACAGATGAAATACCTATAGAGGTCCGTGAAAAGGTCATTGACTGGTTGGTGCAGGTAGCCACTAGCCTAGAGTCAGACAACACTATTAGGATCATCACTGTTGGAGAGACAGGTGTTGGAAAGTCTGCACTTTTGAATGTGCTGATTGGAACAGATAAATTCAAGGAAGCCAAACCACTCAGTATGGGTGCCATTGAAGTTGAAGAATGTGTAGTTGACATACAAGGAATTAAAATCATTGTATATGACTGTCCTGGACTGCAGGATGGAACAAAGAATGAAGAAGCATACCTTAAAAACCTACAGGAAAAATGTCCAGCAAAGGACATTGACCTATTGCTTTACTGCATGAGAATTGATGAAACACGAACAGCTGGACACATGAAAGGAATAAAGTTGGTGACTGAGCATTTGGGCAAAGAGATTTGGAAGCACGCAATTGTTGTTCTTACATTTGCCAACATTCTTCAAATTGAATATAGTCTAGATAACTGTAGTGAATCAGAATCATTGGAGGGATTGGAGCGACGGATAAGTCTCTGGAAGGTTGAAGTTCAAAAGGCACTTAGAAAATATGAAGTTGAAGAGAAAGTGGTAAATGAGGTAAAGGTTTTGCCAGCTGGTCACTGGAATGATGAATCTCTTCCTGGTCGAAAGTACTGGTTAAGTGATTTCTGGGGTCATGTGCTGACATCAATGAGAAAGAAAAATCAAGCATCGCTCATTGCAATTGGAGGAATCCGAGGATTTCGTGATCAGACTGAATCTGATTTAAAAGGTGGTCAAACTTCTACTAAGAATCCTATTGTGATTACAAATGCTGTTCAAGATGGTATAGGTGAAAGTATTGGGGTCAAAGAGCTACCTAAGAAGTTAATAGCAAAATTATCAGCATGTAACATTTTATAAAATTTTGATGGTATGGCACAGCCCAAATGAATTAAGTATCTCGTTTGTTTGAAAAATAACTGTATAATACTGTTATAACTAATGTTACTAAACTTTGCATATATGTACTATTATTGTGTGTGTTATGTGTCAATAATAACGCATTTATCCACAAGACTTTTTAAGTTAACAAATTATTGTGTTTTCAACTATTGATTATACCGTATAGCCGGAAATATTGACGGGGATTTTAATTTGACGGTTTGACGGTCAAAGTCCAAATCGTCAAATTTAAATCCGCCAATATTTTGGGCGCCGTATATGAATGTATTGTGCGCACGCGCAAATCGTCAAATTTAAATTCGTCAATATTTTTATTTTACGTTCTGCGGAGCAAACCGTCAAATTTTTTGACCGTCAATATTTCCGGCTATACGGTATACTAACAGGGAGAGTATCTAACAAAAGTAACTGTTTGACGGGTCATGACCTTTACAATGCTATTCATACACACTCAGTGTGCTGCATGTACAAGTAGGGCCATACTATTAACACATTTTTTCATGATGTATAACGTGAAGAAGTGTGAGCAAGGGGAAAACCGAGGGCCAATATGCATATTTCCCTCGGTTTCCCCCTTCATATTACCCTGGGAGCCGTTCAAGACTCAGAAAAGATACTCCAGCGCTTCAAAGAAACTTCAAAAGACTTCAAGAAGACAGTGTTAGTGTTGCTTTCCCTTGTAGATAATATTTTTCTCTGTTTCAAGTGTAAATTTTAGCGCATAAACCTGAAGTTGACTAAAACTCTTGCTCAAGTCAAAACTGCTCTCAAACAGCTCAAAAGTGCATGGTAAGAAACTAGCGACAAGTCTAAGCGCTGGGATACAAGCATTTTAGAACATGCCTACTGATGGGCATTATCAAAATACACTCGGTATAATACCATGGTAAACCCTCGGGTTTATTTAATATTACCTCGTGTATTTCCGCGGTAACGCTGTAGTAGGTATGTTCTAACATATACGTATATATACACTATTGAGAGGCTATTTATTAATTAAGTTTCAAAGCTTAGTACCATTAGTGTGGTCCAAATCAGGCTTGTAAACAGTAACACATTTTGAATGCTATAGGCCATGCACAGTCTCACTCGACCTCTTAGATTTCAATGTAATGGGAGCTTTTTGGGAGGCTTTTATTGTTATACAAAATAGTACTTGCACCATTGTAATCTGCAAGAAATGAGCTTTTGAATAATGTAAGGGATTGGCACGTTTTGATCAAAAACCAGATACCGTAAATGTTCTAATTATGGGTCCAAATATTTTTTTCAAATTTTACATTTGGATCATTAAATGGAAGCACAGAGAACACGCTGGGACACTTTGGATTTTAGATTAGAGTGTGTCTTAGTAATTGGAGTCATGTTCGATCTTACTATACTAACAATGCTTGGAGTCATCGAAGACCATTCAACTACGCAAAAGTGAGCACGAACGAAATTGTTGTTCTAATTATAAGGACCAGATTCTAGACTTCATATTTGCTATTGGTGCTATAAATAGATGCATAAAAACTATGATGTGTGCATAATGGTTCTCGAGTGTATCCATAATTAGAACATTTACGGTATACAGAGTTGCTTTGATTTAGAACACCTATACAGCTACTAAATAGGAATCCAAACTGACTGCAACCTTTTACTATACATGAGCTAGGTTGGAAACAAACTAGAGGCCAATACAGATCACTGTAACGTGTACTTGCACCATGCATCCATACCTGAGTGGTGTTGAAGGGTGGTCTATGGCTGCCAGAATCTGCCTGGACCAGCTGTCAAACTGCTCTCTCTGATAGTCCCTCAGCTCCTCTCTCAGCTCCTTCGTCTCACCTTTGAACCTTTCAAACCCGTTCAGATCACTGAGGAGAACCTCTGCAGTGAAGAGGGTGTCTCCTACTTTGGCTTCGAGTTGACGAGTCCACACAATATTGTTGACCACTTCAGGCATGTTTCTACCAGTCGGCGGAGCCTGTTGGTGCTGGTGGGTGTGACTTGTGGGTGTGGTCGAGTGTTGGTGAGCGAGTCCAGTGGATTTGGTAGTGAACTCTTCCCTAATGGATCGCACATATCCAGTCAACTGACCTAACAGAGTCTCCCTATAGATAAGGAACAAACGAATAAAAATACAATCACAGCTTGCCACAATATACCCTCATTCCCAGACTCCTTCTTCAAAATTAGATAATATACACAAAGAGAAGGAAGGCCTGGTCCGGAAACAAAGTAATTTGCTATCTTTGTGACTTGCCAGCTCCTTCAAACAATGACTATTGTACTGTATGGTCAGTACCAGTATTATCAACTGTACATGAATTCATCAAGTGATTATTTCCAAACCTTTCTGGGACCAGTTCCTTGCTGATGCTGGGTCTCTTCACCAGTTCTCTGTAGCGTTGGAATTCCCTCAGCAGTTGATGAGGTTGGGCTTCGAGTTGATGGAATTTCTTCCTCAGTTTCCCAGCTATCTTGAGCTCGGCGGGTGCCATGCCTCTCTCGTACTGGGCCACAGCTGCTCTCCACAGTGGCTCCGTGTAGGGGTTGTGCTGAAGAGGCTGGAGACCTGTGGAAGCAAACATTACTTGTTAATAAAAGACTATCATACAGTTGTACTAAAATGTGGATTTGTGAAAGTCGATAATAAAACATTGTGACTCGTGACACAGACAATACACTTTAACATATATAAAGCTTCAAGTTTGTAATGTAACTTAATCCTTAACTCTTAAAGGAACTGTGTCACTATATAAGCACTGTTTTGTTACCAAAAATAAAATGCGTGACGTTTTGTGACATTTTTTGTTGACAAATGCGCAATATACGTACATACACGGAGCTAATACCCGGGCGTGGTACCCAGATCGCACAAGAAACAAAACAAAAAATGTCACAAATGGTCATAGAACATCATAAAATGTCACACATTTTATTTTTAGTAACAAAACACCGCTTATATAGTGACACAGTTCCTTTAATCCATACAAAGTAGTGTGGATTTGTGAAACCAAGCTAATAATTGATATGGACACACTAAATCATAGCCAGCTACTTTTGTTATGTAAACTCACAATAAGCTATATGTTGCACATGGTACACAATGTCAACCAATACTCCATGCTTAGCACCTATCATACCTGTGAATGGGCCAAATGCATTGCCCAGGTTGTGCTCCTGTTGTTCTGACTGAGACATGAGCTGCAGTAGCTGTTCGTGTAGCATCCTCAGTCCCAACACCTCCTCCAACCGTTGAATCAACTGGTTCAAACTGCTCGATCCAAACACCTTTCCCTTCCACTGATGAAGTGCGTACTGTCTCCAGAACGTACCAGTGAGCGTCTCGCAAACTGAGCTCCATTTTTCACACACCCCCAGTCCTTCCTGAAGGGTGCCCCTGACATGATTATACTGGCCCGTCCAAACATCAAGATTGCCCAACTTGCGTTGCACGAAGCATCCAAATGAGCCACTGAGAACGTCGAGAAGATGGTGCATTCTCTCCTCGGGGTAGGGAGGACTGTGGTCCGTCTGTTTCCAGAGGTCGTCCAGGCTGTCTTGAGTGATTTCAATCAGCTCAAGACTGTCTGGAAAAGAGAGAGAGTCCAAGTTGGCAAACTCTGTCACGATTGGTTGAAACATCTCTTGAAAATATTGCGCACGTTCACGAGCTGCGAGTTTGGAAGTTGTTGAACTCGTGTCTACCCAATATTGAAACTCATCAGATGGTGTTAGTATACCAGAGAGGTTAGAGTCAGACTTTCCACTGTCCATACTAATACCAGTCTTTCCAAATCGTCTCAAAGTGCTCCCCAGCCCGGCTTCCAACTCTGTGAGGAGAGACTGGATCTTGGGGTCGATATTCTTGCTCCATTTCACATCTTTGAGCAGCACTGGTGCGTAGACCTTCTGGACAGAGTGGTAGAGTGTGTCCAACGGTGAATCGAGCACAGAGGACACTAAGATATTAGTGTGGAGGTTATCGGGGGTGATGATGGATGGTTCGAGTTTGAAAAACACGAGCCAGTTGCCTGTGGAGGTTTCAGAGCGAACGGAATTGTAGACTTGGACTAGTTTGACGTCTTGTGTGAGTTCAGTGTGTGTGGCCAACACCATGCAGTTGCCATCGTCTAGGAAACTGTTCAACTCTGATGAATCCAAGATGTGTGAGATGGCTCCGTCTGAAATGGTGTAACCAAAGTGGTTGCCTATTGTCGTGAGGATGAAATCCTTCCTAGAATCTCCAGACATTGCGGCAGCTACATTTGATTCCTTTTGAAATGACCTTTTCTCTTTATATTTGGAGTATTTCGTCTCTTTTGTGCAGATTTCCCTCCTTCTCGCAGAGGTAGATGCGCATTAAAAAGAATAATACTGCCTGAAGCTTTATTCACAAACCGTTGCTTGGCTACTAAGTGATTGATAATCAGTCATGCATGAACCACGCCCCCTGTAATCTGATGGTTCGGAGCCGGAGACGCCCCCATTTGATTCCAATTATCGCGCACCAGAGGAAAACGGTACAAGATGGCTTCAAGTGATGACGGCAATGCGAGCAGCTCTCTTAACATATTGAGCAAGCTAGAAACCGAAGAAGCTGAGAAGGTGGGATGGATACAGTAGCAATAACTAGAAGCTTAAACTTTTCAAGGATTTATGAATAAATTCAACCTGATACATAATGTTCCAGATTTGATTAGCGTTGATCATACTCTCTTAAACCATTTGCACACGCATCAGTTTGTTCACAGAGCTATTAATGACCTGTGTGAGAAAGCTGGTCTTCAATACGACGACTATCCCAAACTTCTCTCACTGGCAGACTACTCCTCATTGAAACACTCCCTGGGAACCACCATAAGGACACTGTGTCGAGATCCTATAGTGAAAGATAAGTTTGCCTCAAAGCTAGAAGGCATGGGAGTAGAACCGACTGTGGCTGGAATCATTGTTACTGCTCTGTGGGTACGGAGAGAAGAAATAAGAGCTCAACTCGTCAGAGACAGTTGCAATATCTCACATTCTTATCTCAATGACTTTGATTGGAGGCTAAAGGTTGGTTGTCAGCCTCATTCAATGGTTGAACCTATGTGCATGTATACATCACTTGTACTATATTACTAGTATAGGTTTTATGTGGGCATTTATATGCCATTTCACGCACATGTTGGTTCTATAGCTTGTGATGTCCAGTGACAAGTTGGGATCAATCCAGAAGCCTGTTGTCTCCCTGGATTTCACCGTCACTGAGAACGGAGAACAGAAACAAGAGAATATCGAACTATCAAAAGAAGAGTTGGGAAAGTTTATCACATCCTTAGAAGCTGCAAACAAAGTAAGCTATAAATATATGTATCAATTTTTACAATATAAGGTAAATATTCTTCTGGCAATTAATAATTTACACTATTGTTAAAATTATATTGGGTCTGGTCTCTTTCTCTGCAGGCAGTGATGCAGCTCAGGACTTGATTTGGTGTAACACTTTCTCGTTTGTTTGTCTTGTGATGTTTAAATTGGATTGCACATGTATTATGTTTCTTGTGTGTGCTACTCTACTGTTTGCATAGTAACTATTATAGAGTTTGAACTATTATTTGTTTGTGTTGAATACCCCCAATTTTATCCTAATAAATTGAATTTTTAAAAATTGTTTTGCAATACCACAATACAAAGACTACAGACAAACTCAGACAGACAAACTTGCAGTACGTGTCAATAGGATGGCTCAATAATGATAGACCTACATACTGGACACACTGTGTGTGTCTCCAACCACTGTTTAATGCAGTCCACATGAAAGATGTGGCCCTCATCACAAGGCAGGACATCCACCTCTTCTCCTTGAGTGAACTCCTCCAGACAAATTGCACACAAAACACTACTCTCCTTGACGCTGTCAAACTCCCTCCTCACAGTAGCTCTGGGATTCTCAAATGTCAGTCTAAACTGTTCATGTTGCGATGTAGATGGCTGCACATCATGGTGATTCCTCACTTGTCTTTGTGTGCTACCATTTTCAGTTAAAGTTTGTAGTCTTTCCCTTGGAGTTGAAGTAAACCCTTCACCCAGTTCTCTCACTTGTAGTTCATGGACTTCATAAGCTCCTGACTTTCTGCAATGACATCGACAGCATCTCTGACAGTGACATAACGAAAGACAAGAACATTTGCAGCATCCACTGCAGATACAGTAGCAACACAGGCACACACACACAGTCAACAATATAGGTACTCCAATCACCAATATTACAAGGACTGCACTGATTCCAAACTGTACCCATCCTTGTTTGGAGCCATTCGATTCAATATGTACCACTACTAGAGATTGCTGACACTTGGAACATGTTGCATTTGCAATCAGTACATTAGCAAAAGCCTCACTGACAACTGCGAGTGGAAATCCTTCTGAAATGATATCAACATAAGTGTTGGTTGTCTGATCGTACACTCTGTTTGTCACAGCTTGACTAGCACTGTTGTAGCTGAATGTGATCAAGGCATTGTAACCGGCATCTTGAACATTCTCCAACTTGTCTGCAGTACATCTGTGATAGCCATCAACTATTGCAATACTCGATAAATTCCTGCGAGAGATATCGGTGCTGTTCACAATCGAATCATTCCGATTGCTGCACAGCTGCCCACAATTATTGGTCTCTGGATGGGGTATTATCGGTGAGCAAGCATCACTTGGCCGAGGATGAGTGAGAACACCAGTGATTCCACCAGAGGGGAGGTGGGTGTAGGGTTCAGTGAACCAATCAAAAGGATTTGAAAACCCACTAGGAAATCTATAACTTGCCAGAACAGAGTAGTTGAGCGTGCTATAAATGGTTTCAAATTCTCTTATCTCGACTGTCAGTTGTCCTTGGATGAGTAGCGTAGAGCAGATGAGGAACAGCAGTGTTGCTAGCCAGGAATTCATTTCAGAAACAATCAAGGTTAAAGTTCATCCAGCTCCACCCCCTTTTTAACCACAAAGTTCGCGTGCACGTTCAATGCATATGCGCGTGCGCATACGGCCACATGCACGTGGAATGCACATGACAACCACACCCGAGTTGGTCCTTCTCGATCTCGATCTCGGCGGCAATAATTTCCCGCCGCCGCGCCGATTTATACAGAATGTGTGCGGTTTCAGTTGGTGGTGTGATTTGTGCCGAGCAGATCCAGAGCTGTCTCACATAATTATAAATTTGATTTGACAAAGCTGAACTGATTCTGTGGATTCAAGCAAGTGAACAAGGACTGTGTGAGAGAAGTTTTAACTTATACATAGAAGTAGGCCTTTTGTAAATAGTATAATTTGGGATAAGTACATTTCTACTACCTCCTTGATTTCCCTTACCCGAAAAGATGCATCTACAAAGTCATAGAACTAAACTTGTATCAAGATTCCAGGCAGACGTGGAGTCCAGTTTGTGATAGCCACTTCAGTTTATTTCCGCGCACAATCCCACCCTTCTCTAACAAATGTCATATGGTACATTCGTTCCATGGTTTACAGTAGACACAGAGTACCTGAAGTCCCTTCTCGTGGGCAAAGGTTACTCCTGTGAGCTTACAGACTCTGCTTCTATCAAGTCTCACCAAGACTGCTTCCCACCCTCTCCAGAGAAAGCCGCCTCACACTGCATTGCTTCCAGTGTCCCAAGAAACGGTGTTCAAACACGACGACAGGAATCAGGAGTGGACATTGCCTATCCCCCCTCCCCTGTAAACACACCAGTGGACTTTCTCTCAGAGTGTCAAACACAGTTGAACAAATTGGACACTTTTTTGGATCAGAATCTCTCGCAAGTGGAAAGAGAGCTAATTACATTGAAGAGAAGAATGTCCATAGACATGCTAAGCATGAACAAGGGCTCTCCTAATCCAGTGAAGAGGGCCAACAGTCTAAACAGCGATGACTCAGGTGTGGCTGACAATGAAGACAGCGAAGGCATCAAGCTGATACGCAGTGAACCAACCAAAAGTAACGAAGACTACGTTGAAGTGTCTGTCGGTGTGTTGAGTCGACTGAGGAGAACGTTGCTCGGCTTGGAAAAGAGTCTCACCTCCAGTTTTGCAGCTCTGGATCAGTTGGTGTCACAGTACGATGAGCAAAGACACACCAGCAATGGTCGTAGAATGATGCAGTCTCATGACCACCTCAAAGTGAGGTACGAGAGACGACTGAACCAGTGTTTGGAGAATGTGGATTCGGAATTGAATCTCCTCGAACGAGACCAGTCTGTCAAGATTGACGGGCTTGGGCACTTGCGCAGCAGAGAGGATGAAGAAGAGATCCTGATGAACGTTTCGATAGCTCAATCTAGGAGCTGTATACCGTTCTTTGTGGGTGCACTGTTTGTCATTATCATGGGGGTCGTCTCGTTTATGGATCTGTGGGCCAAGCCACCAACCTGGACCGTCTATCTCCGATTTCTGCGTGGTCCCCTGCTAATCTTGCTGTGCATCTATCTGTTCGGCATCAATATTAAGACGTGGGCCGTCTCAAAGATATCCTACATGAGTATCTTTAAGTACAATCCAAAAGGGACGCCCACTCCCGACTACATGTTCAAAGTTGCCGGCATTTTTACTCTCTTTTTCTCAACTTTTATCATCATTCTTTTGATATCAACTCCTTTCACGACCCACTACATTGGCAATATGGTCCCTCTTCTCATGTGGCTCTCTCTCTTTGTCTTTCTCTTCAATCCTCTCAACATTCTCCTTCGAAGAGCTCGCTTCTCGTTCATCCTGGTCTGTGTTCGCATCCTCCTAGCTCCGTTCACCTCTGTCCGTTTTGGCGACTTCTTCCTGGCCGATCAGCTCAACAGCACCGTCGGTATAATGCTCGATATGCAGTACCTCCTCTGCTACACCTTCACGGGCCCTTGGAATGGAACGCCCAACGAAACCATCTGTACTTCGAGTGGAAACGGAATTCGTCCGATCATCTCTTGCCTCCCGGCAGCCTGGCGTCTGTTGCAGTGTTTGCGCTGCTACTACGATACGGGCAAAGTATCGCACCTTGTGAACGCTGGCAAGTACTTTTCGACTTTCCCTGTGGTTGTCTTTGCGTCGCTCTTTGCCAGTAAAGTGAAGCCAACCACCTTCAACTTGATTCATCTCGATTGGGACAGAGTTGGTTGGATTATTATCCTCTGGTTATTGGCGTCCTTCATACACGCCATCTACACCTTTTTGTGGGACATCTACTGTGACTGGGGTCTGTGGAACTTCTCTAAAGGAACTTACTTTAGACCGCGATTGATCTACCATCACAAGATGGTCTATCTGCTTGCCATTGTGGTGGACTTCATTCTGAGATTTTTGTGGACGCTGAAGTTGACCTTGGCTATAGTGTGGCATCGTGACTCTGATCTCATCTATACAGGTGTGTGTTTGTTTGCTTATTTGTTTGTTGTTGTTTTCTTTGTGTGTGTGTGTGTGTGTGTGTGTGTGATCTTCAACTTGATGACAGTATGTATGTTAGCTGTAACTCAATGTTTCCCAACATTCCACACACATTCCCACCCTCTCATCCTCACAGCTCTGGTGATAGCCGAGATACTGAGACGATTTGTGTGGAATTTCTTTCGAGTGGAGTATGCCTATGTGTTGGAGACGGACTCAGAAGAACAATGAATGATGTAATGATGATGTAATAGAGAGCATGATGAAATCAACATGTCATGTAACATAATAGGCAAAATCAGGTGATATACTGGTACATACTAGTTCCTATTAAATTAATATTGTTGTAATACATCATTATTAGGTATTCTTTTATTTAGTAATTATTTATCAAAAATAGAGTATAATATTATTATTGAATGATTATACTACTGCTGTACCATCTTCAGTTTTATTTTCAATTGTAGGTATTGAAATTTAATATTTTTAATGGATTTTCGCACCCTGAAATATACAAATCAGAATGCCCTAATCTGATACACCACCACACATCGATGATTGTGTGTACGTGTGTATGTGTGTGTGTGCCAGCTCACTGCATGAAATTTCCAATTGAAAACAAACACAAAAAAACAAGACATGATCAAACGAATATACAACTGTTGAAAAAAGAAAAAACAAAAAACAAAAAAAAAAACATGAAACATGGAATGAAAATATGGAGCGTATGAATGAATGTCTGACAGTATTGTGATGATCACATGACGGATGTCACCTCCTCTCGTATAGCCAATCAACTAGCCTGCCCCTAGCAATCAAAGCAATCATCAATCGTTATTGACCATCGTCATTGGTGGAGACATCTTCTCAGATTGTCGTTGCCATCCTCGCTGTCTTCGTCGTCAGAGTCCTCCCCGTCCTCCATGTTGTGGTCCCCTCGGATGATGATCCCGTTTCTAGAGTCCTCGCTACCTTCACTGTCACTGTCCTCGTCAGGTATGCCAATCTGACGCTGTGAAGGTGTGTGTGTGTGTGTGTGTGTGTGTGTGTGTGTGTGTTGGAAGTTACTAAGAGTTCAAGTAGTTTATAATTATGTGTTTAAGTTACTAGTAGGAAGAGTACAAGGGAGAATATTGTTTACATGTGATTGCTTTTTTAAAAAGTCAGTGTGAATTTCCAACATTGTCAAATTAGTTGCATTACCTCAAGTGGTCAGCAATCAGGCTGACAACTTGAGGTAATGCAACTATAATTTATGTGTGTGTGTGTGTGTGTGTGTGTGACAGGGTGTTGGAGGAAAGGGTCCAGCTGACTTAATAGAGTAAGGATAATTTTCTCTTACTATTGAAGCCTAAAACATACCCCCAGAGCTCAGGCCAGCTACATTTTGTGGGCCTACGTGTATGCGTGTGTGTGACTGTTTGTGAATGACCTACTCTGATTCCTCTTCTGTACTGTCTAACGATGAATTGCATGAACATCTCGTAGCCATCCAGAGGCATGCTCCTCTCAGCATCACGTTCTTCCTGGTTCTTCTTCACCACCTGCAAACCCACACCACAGCAGCTAGATCACACCACTGATACTACAGCTCAAGATTGTTGACACCATACAATTATTATAGCATGTGCACAATAAGGGTCAGGGTACTGTATGTTGAATCTTGCATGCTTGCTACCTGTGACCACCAATCCAAACCATTGTGTACTTGAACAATCCCTAGGTAATTGTATTACATCCCAAAACGGAACATGTCTAAATATAGACGTTTAGTACGGTAAGTTGTATTCTATATATAGACAAGTAAGCAGCTTCTCTCTCTCTCTCTCTCTCTCTCTCTCTCTCACCTCATCCAGCTCAAGTAGTGTGGACGGCTCTTTGGCTGTGGGACTAAATATCTTGATATCATGATCTAGCCCACTGGTTGCTAACACTGGTATATGGGGATGGGGCTCTAAACAATTCACCTATAAAATTAATCATGTAACAAAATTAATGACAATAGAAATGATTAAAGGGTCATCCCTACAAGTACTGTTATACTATTCACAAATGTATAGTGTACACATAATGCATTATACACTTTGTTCAAGGTCTATTCACTTTACCAACAAAGTGAAGTGAATACTGCTATATACTATCGACTTGTGCAATATGGCATTGGAATTGCATCTACAATCGGAAGGAAGTGTACTACAGCATTCATGTACATTTCCTAACTATAGCTATGTAGAGGGGTCAAAGTTACATCACTTTTGGCTATTCAGGCAGTCACGTGACTCACCACGCCCTCATTGTCTCCCTCGAGGAATTGTACGATGTGCTCACTCTCCTTGTCCCAGAGAAACACGTGGCCACAGTCACTACCACTTACTATGTACTCACTGTTCAGGCCATAGAAGTTGACTCCTTTTACTGGAATGGAATTATGAGGAATTGAGATATTGGAATGGGACTGAACAAGTAGTAGTGTGGTTGAGATTTATGAAATTAATATATACCTGTGGCATTGTTGCGATGACCTTTGTACTTTTTGATAGCATCGCTACCAGTGCTATGGGACGTGTCAAAGAGGTAGATGTCATCATCATTGTAGCTACAGATCAGCTCTGTGGGGAGGGAGGGAGGGAGGGAGAGAGAGAGAGAGAGAGAGAGAGAGAGAGAGAGAGAGAGAGAGAGAGAGAGAGAGAGNAGAGAGAGAGACAAATAAGGCCGAATTAACCTTGTGAGCTCTTCAAAACAGACACAAAGCTTACCTTTCCCATTGTGTGAATACATTAGACAAGTGATGTTGGCTCTCTTAAATTCATTCTCTGGTGATTCCTGCAAAGGCCACAGTCATGTACCACACACATCACATTTCTTAGAAATTGGAATGAGCTCATCATTCATACACATTCAGTGGTAAACACAAGCATTGGCAGTTGGCTTCATCATACATACCAAGATGTGGGGGCAGTGTTTCTTGACTGGTTCAACAGAAGACCCATTATTTTGTTGAGACTGAAATGGAACATTTAAAGTCATTCATACCAGTATAAAGTATTATTGCAAAAACATTCAAAAACTGATATTTTTCAGCAACTAACCTCTCTTAATATTCTTCGGTCATATATCCTGTGAATGTGTAACATATATACATGTATGCATTCAAAGATCACTACTTAACATAATATGAAAGGGTAATGCTGAAAAAATTAATATCTCGAGTTAAAAACTTAGTGGGTTGATGTAAAAAAAAAAAACAACAGCCAGACGAAAAAAAAATTCTTTTGAGTATGGTGATAATTGTTACTCCATTATTTTAGGGGCACTGCAATTTTACTCACCTAGCATACTGGTCCCTGCCAGAAATGGCAAAGTAGTTGTAGTCTGACGGATCGATGTGAATGGAGTAGAGCGGTATCTTCCCATTCTTATCACTCTTGCATGTGAGCAGTCTACAAAGATCACATGAAAATCATGATACAGTCACATGACACACATAAACCAGTCATACATGTACAAGACCACCCAAACTAATCATACAACTGAGAGAAGGGATAGCCTCGTAATTAAACCACTTTGGCCTTCCCTGCTTGAGTTTATGAGGCTAGAAGATCGAGGTATACTCACGTAAGTGCAAGTTTTGCCTGCTTGCCAGCTCAACAATCACAAAGGTATTCTCTCATTCAGTAACTATTTTCGTTATTGGTCAACCAAGCAACTACATGAGCTAGTGCTCACTTGTTTCTTGTCCCCTGTTCATCTCTTAGATCTATTTCCAGGACCATACCATCTTCACCACAGCTGAGGAACACGTTAGGAGAGTCGGGCACTACAGACAACTGTGTGTGTGTGTGTGTGTGTGTGTGTGTGTGTGTTAGGATAAAGTGTAGATATTAGATAATTAGGGGACGGGATAGGAACCCCTGTATCATGCTAGTACTTTTATTAGCAGCTACCCACTCCTTGTCCAATTTTCGGCCGCATGCCGCTTGAACAAGCTAAAGAGATGTTGTAGCAAATTGCTGAATATACCATGAACCATAGTAAGTTGAGCGTTTATGAAGCTTTTGAAGTGAGAAGACTCTCATACAGCAGTAAAAACTCATTTTTTGAATACTATTTCATGTCTTACATGGAACCGCCAGCTAGGTTACGTGGACATTAGACACATACAAGTAGAGTGCTGAAGTTTTTATCTATTTATTTGTTGCTACTTTTTGAAGCTGTATGCTCCAAAGAAGAGCTTGTAATCACCTTTAAAAATGTTATAATTATATGAAGTTCAACCTCTTGTACATGGAGATCGAACAGTCCCTACTAGGTATTCTTTTGACTACTGGAACAATGCCTAATCTATCCAAGAAGCGACTCTCTACAAGAACAAACACATAGCCTCTATGTCAAACCGGCAGAAGTGCTTACATGACCTACATCCAGTTTTTTTGGACAGGAAGTGAGTGGATTAATTTTTTGGTTTCCTATCCCTATCCCGTACCCTACTCTAATATCTATGGATAAAGTGATGAATAACCTATCAAAGTTGACAAGGTCACTGAGGTTGTCAAAGCCTCACCTTGTGAGCTGAGTCGTTGTGGTAGGCCACTCTCTTAGAGTGAACGTGGGCTCCCGTTGAGGACACAACCTGACACCTGATCTGACCATCCCTGGCAGCTGTCACCAGTACACTGTCATTGGTGTGAGGCATGAATTTGGCCTAAAAAAAAAAACAAAAAAACAAAAACAAAAAAAAGATACAATATATATATGTAGAACAATCATTGCACACATTTGTTTATGGTTGCTAATGGCCAGAAACTTTCGGTAAAATATTTGAGGAGGAGCCTGGGAATGAGGCTAGGACCAAAACTGAAACATCTGTGACCACACCAACTGAATGGTATAAATATGAGTACAGAAACTACTGATCTCCATATACAGTAATGGTACACAGCCACCTCACTAACTAACTAACTAACTAATAAACTAGCTTACTAACCTGAAACACATTAGCAACATGTCCCGAGTCCAGTTTCCCAACGGCCTTCCCTCTAGCCCAGTCCCAAAGGACCACGTGAAGGTCGTCACTACCAGAGGCTAACAGCTGCCCATCAAAGGAGAAGTTGATGCAATTGACACAGCCATGATGCTCCTTCAGTTGTCTCTCTAGTGCTAGTCTTCTAACGGATGAGTGGATGCCATAGCAACTCTTCTTGAATGTGTCCAGGGAGAGGAAGGGGTCGAGGGTCATTTGGCGTTGGAAGAGTTGGTTGAAACAGTGAGGGGTGCTTGAGTGTGGTGGTGCAACATGGGAGGGTGGTGGAGGGTGAGTGGTGGAGCGTGGAGAGTGATGCTGTGAGGGGAGAGTGTGTGTGTGTTTGTGTGTGTGTGCAGGCAATGAATCTTATTACTATATGATTTAGACACAAAAAATATTCTCTTTACATTGTCGTCCAGATCTGTCATCTCGCTGTCGCCATCACTGGCGCTATCCCTTTTCTCTTCTTCGTCATTCCCGCCATCACCGCCATTTTCCCGGGCTCCTTGTCTCAACCACGACTGGACGTCGAGAAGACTTTTCTTTGACATCCTCTAGAAACCAAAATTGTCGATGCTTGCTTAGAATTTTGGCCCCTAAAACTTCTCCAGAAATCACTTCTTTGACAACAAACACACTCAAGCAATTCACAAATTATGGCAACACGCACACACAATAATTAATAAACATTCTTACGTCATACGTCCATATGGCATGCACGTACATAAACAAAGAGTTCCTGTTGAGGGGCGTGGTCTGAGGGAGCATGGCAGAAGAAGATGGTGACTTGAAGAGATTTCTAGAGAAAGTGGACGAAATTGGTATGTTGGCTTTCTACTTATTCGTACCCAAAAGCCCATGGGCATTTATATCAACATGTGTGTGAATGTAATAGGTGGTTTGGTTCGGAATCTGAGGACTGCCGATGATCAGACTGCTTCTTCGGAGGCCATCAAGAAGGCCGATGAGTATCTCCAACGATCCTCCACTACTGTCAGTGAGGATCGGACTGTAATTAATAGGGGCACCCCAAGTGAATGTGACACTAAAACTACACCCGTCGATAACAAAACTGTCAACCAGTCAACCATGGAACCACGTAAGCTGAAGCAAAATTTATGAATGTGGATTTTGACAGTATTGTCAATTGTCATACGGTTTACCATTGCAGTATAATGATGTGTACGCATGCTGGTAATTCTCATGTGCAGCTGACTTCATGCAAAGCATTGAAGAGGATGCTAAGTTGAGGTCAGAAAGAAGGAGAGAGAGGGAGAGAGCAGGCAAAGAATGGAAGAAGAAAGGAACTGTGGCATTTAGGAGTTGTGATTATCGTTCAGCCATCGACTGCTACACAAAAGCAATCAAGGAAATGCCTTGGGACATCACTCTGTACACCAATAGGGCACTGGTATGTCAGGGTTACCATAGCAACTGTAACATGTGTTGGAGGCACAATCTGGTACAGGGTCGTCACAAATATTTACTAAAAACACTATACAACTACACCCCATATAGTGCTACAATAACCTCTTCAGCTACAAAGAAGCCATTAGTGATTGCGACCAAGCTATCAAAGTGAGAGAATAATAATGATTATTTTGCCTAATGTATGATTGTGTATGCAATAAGGTACTCTTTTGTTGACTATAGTTTGAACCAAGGACCCTGAGAGCTTATGTGTACAAGGGAAAAGCACTGGCAGATACAAAACAATACACGCAGGTTAGCTAAACCTGGCCTGTTGCAACTGGAGTGTGTGCTACGTACTATCTATATGTTTACAATCACAGGCAGAAGAGTGCTACTCCAAAGCATGTGAACTGTTTCCTGAAGAGAGAAGTTCGATTGAAGGATACTTGAAGGAGATGAAAGAACAGCAGACTACCTCCACAAAGGAACTGTAGCCTTCTGCATATGTCCAGGTACATTTTGTGATGTTATATATACTACAGTGCACATAATTGACAGCATCCTTTTTTGCAACGACATTCAAAACTCTTATATATTGAACTTGTAAAGTATACATTAAATATTTTGAACTGTGCAACATTCATGAGTAGTGCGTGCATGAGTGTGTGTATGAACATTACAAAATTAATGTGATATATTCCTACAATAATTATTATGCCTACATACGTACATGTAGATAATTTATAATAACAAGAAACACAACTGAATGACAAATAAATTCGCTCGCAACAAAAAGGAATTTTGATGTTTTGTACAAATCAGCCAATCAAGTCTTACAGAACTCAGCCCCTGATCCACTCCCGGCCGTCCCAGAGTGGCTACGATGGACCACCATAGCACCACCATCGTGTTCCTCCATGCTCTCCAGGTTCCCATTGCTCACGGTGGCGTCCACACTCACGCTCACAGCCTCGGGACTCGCCACATCGAGACTTGTCGAAGATCCCAACTTTCCAAATGTCGGTCTAACAGTTGGAGTGCTACCTCGAGAACGAACGTAGTGCTGGACGTCGCAAGTGTACTTGAAGGTGAGTTTCTTCCCCGGTACCTTGTCCATGATTCCTTTGGAGTAGTAGTAGCGAAGACCCCGGCTGAGCTTGTCGTAGTTCATGCGTGGCTTGTTCTTACGAGCCCCCCACAGTTTGGCGATCTCCTCCGGTTGTAAGATACGGAATTCGTAGCCGTTTCCCGTCCATTGGATGAGGCTTTGTTTATCGGGAGAGAGAAGGAGATCGAGAAGAAACTGCCACAGCTGAATGGGACCACGGCCAGCTGGAACTGAGAGTGTGTGAATGAATGAAAGAATGAATACTTGAATACATGGAAACATGAAATCATGGAAATGTGGTAATATGGAAGTATGGAAGTATGGAAAATTGGATTATGGGTACATAATATGGACATACATGGACGAGTGTATGAATTATACTTACAAGGAGGAAGTGCAGTACCCTCAGGTGATGGAGGAAGGGTTGATTGCGAACTGCTTGCTTCCACGAGCTCTCTCAATTCTTCTCCGTTCATTTCCTGGCTAGGGGTCACAGGGGTCATTGGTGTCGGAGCCTGGAATGCTGGAGACGAAAGAACAAAAGGTGAAATTCCAAATCCACCGATCAGTGGACTACTCTGGGGAGGAGTGGGGAAACCGAGCATCGGATCGTTCATCCTCATCTCCTGTGGAATCTGAATCATGTTAGGAGGCTGGGTTTGTCGTGGGCGTGGCTCCTTTGCTAACTGTTGGAGTGGGTTCTTCATCTTGAATAGCGGCGACTCAACCTCTTCCTTGATCACCTCGTGTTGTTTGTCAAACGACGGTTGCTGAGAGAGCTGGGTGATGTCGGGAAGAGAGCTCGAACGACGTCTCTTGGGCATGCTCAACTTCAAATCTTTGTCCATTTCTGGCGTACGTTGTCTCTTGTGCTTGCCGCTCGGTGACTTTGTTGGCTCTTCTTTTTCATCTTTTACAACAGTATTTGACACCGGCGTTTCGGCCGGGGTAGTCCCAAGCTGGTTTACGAAAGAGTTGGCGGATATCAGCGTGATGGTACCGTCGGGCATTATGACAGGCAGTTTCTCTGACATGTTGAGCTGTAGTTTCTGCACTGCAGCAGGGTCTGTGAGCACCATGGATTTGTTGGGTTGTTGCGTTGAGCCGAGAAATTGGAGTGCAGCTTGAAAGGGATTAAACATGGCAAACTGAGACACAGCAGGAGAGATAAAGTTAGCAGCCGGACTGGGATTGGTAGCATTGGACTGAAAATGTGAGAATACCCCCCCAGCATTGGCACCGAGCTGTTGGCTACCTAACAAGAAAGGATTCAGAGGAGATTTCTTCGGCGAGTCTGAACTTGTGGGAAGCTGTAGAGGTGAAACGTTAGCTTTCTGAGACAATCTCGAAGGGCTTCCAGAAGGACTGAAGTTTCCACCAGGAGAGAGAGACAGCTTGGATTGAGAAGAGGTGGACTGCAACGTCGGTTTACCCTGAGACTGAACGGCTTCAAAGTGTTGCTGGAGAATCTTCTCCTGTTCTTCAGGACTGATATTGGAGCTCAGAAGAGCTGCAGACGAAGAGGATGATTGTTTAGAAGAAGGATTCAGTCCCAGTCTCGAGCCTCCTGCAAGAAACTTGAGGGGAGGTTGACCAGGAGATGATGATGAAGAGTTGCTTCGTTTACGCATCTCAAGCTTTCTACTCCAATCCTTGGCGTCCCTGATGTACTTTTGTTTTGTCTTGTCAAAATCTCCCTCGTCTTTTCCACCCCTACCAGCACCATCGCTCTTCTTGTGACCACCAGGGTGTGATGGAATGACCTTTGATCCCAACTTGCCACTCCCACTTCCCGTGCCGGCACTCTGCTGGTATTGGTCGATGTATTCAATCTTCAACTCAAGGTTGCTGCCATCCTTGACCAGAGGGGACGGCTGAGACACCGAGTTGATCTTCGGTTGAGAAGCATTTCGACTGTGCTGATCGGAGTGGTGGACCACCAAACCTTCCGATGTATATACGAAATCGGGCGCACTCTCTCTGTGCAGTAGCACACCATTTCTCTGAATGGACGGCTGCTTCAAACGGTCTTGATATGACAGCTTGTCGTGCTCCGATTGGACCCGGCGGACTTGTCCGTGGGGCTTTCTGGACTGGGAGTAAGGCGAGAGGAGACCGACATGCCGGGGGAGCTCCGGAGTCAGTTGCTGCTGGCTCCTCGAGGCGACACCGAGGGAGGTACGCGACGTGGAGCAGATGAGGGGAGAGGGGAGGGTGGGGCGTGTGGAGGGGGACAGGGAGAGCTGTTTGGACTGTGCCTGGTGAGGGGAGACCGAGGGGCTAGCGATGGGTGCGTAGAGGGTGTTGATTACAGAGACGTTGGTTGTGAGTGAGGGTTGAGTGTGTGGTGTGTGGAGGTGTGACGGGAGAGAGAGGGAAGGGCCTGAGGCAATGTCGTGGTGACCTAAAGGAACAGAAAAAACAGATGTTACAAGCGATCAGTTCCACATGACAGTGAAGCAGACACACCAATGTCTATACCTGCATGTGCTATGTGTACTAGACCATGGCACATGCAACACACATGCATGCAGGGTTGGGCTGTGCAATGAGGACTACATAGGGGCAGTGTACATTACTCCAGTACAGTTTGGCAGCTACGATCAGACCAGCAAGAGAGTTTACCCATCATTATGTAAATGTTAACATTGTACTGTATGTAGACATGAGACAGGTAGTCAAGTTAGCTGTACTTGTGGTCAGAGGAAGGCTGGAAGAGATACAGGTGTGCCAAACAGGACACAATTTGCAAGACTTAGTCAGTCTTAGCTAGACAAACAAAATAACATTCAGAGTAAATATTGTAAAAGCCAAGCCCCCTTTTCTGCAAAATTTTAAGTCAATATTAAAACTATTGATTATGAACAAGTGTACATAAAGTCTTCTTTAGTTTATAAGCCTCTTGGTATGAACAGTTGCTTGTGCAATGTACGTGCACGCATACAACAATTGAATTGCCTGTGTAACAAGTGAGTATACAGTCTTAGCACATATTTGCCACCCTCAAAAACCAACATATCACTCAGAGCTCTGTACACAGTTACTTAACAAGAACACAAACAGCAAAAGGTCACAATTGGCTAGCAATTAAGTCTGGACATGTTAGTCAGCAAATAAAACCCAACAAGCAGCTTCCTGTATTAGATATCACTCACCATAACAACCTCGCATACACGAATATACACTAAAACATGAACAAGGATATCTGACTGACATGGCAACAAAAGAGAGCTGGAGTGTTTCCTCTGTAGTGAGAGCCAAACTTGGGGAGAAATTGAAACATGATAGCCTACACACACTCACAAATGCTCTCAATAGCCTGAATAGGGGATTACTGGAAGTCAGTGACAGTCAACAAAAGCCATTTCAAAGAGAGCCAATGAAATACCGCTACTACAGATCGACAAATTGCTTCACCCAAAATCTCAGGAAACAGATCTTGGTGCTTCTTCTTACATAAGACAGTTGTTGTGACAGTTAGTGTATCAAAGCTAAGGTCAAGGACAAATTAATCCTCCTCTAGCTATTGTCCATTAGGAAGGGTCACAAAGATGTCTTTGTTGAGGTGTGTGTGTTGGTTGGCCAGGAAAGGAAATAGCCACATATTGAAAGTTGTAGCCGGGACAAAAGGAAATGAGACATAGTATGGTGTTATGGTGTCTCCCACTCACACCCAATCAATTATAGTCGGACCATTCTTCACAGAGATGTGGGACTGTAACAACCAATAATGGCTACCTCAACAATTTGTGTCACTTGTAGAGTTGAGCTGACAAAATTCCTAACTGATTTATCACTCAAAGCCAGTTGCAATCCCTACCATGATTGTCATAGTTCAAAATCTTCGTTACATCATTCCATAGCATTACATCATTCCATAGCATTACTATCCCACGTGCTCAACTTGAGGGGGCCAAGAGTATGCTGATATGAGGTATCAGTGACACATCTGCAACTATAAGACAATCATAAAGTAGTTGACATCACATGACTGTCTGTGTTTGCATTAAGAGAGTGAGGATAGTTCCAAGAAAACAGACACTATAATAGTACTGATATACCTCTAATGCTATAAACAGTTGATGAAACACCACATCATATTATTTCAGTTTTACACTCCACACGAAAACTGCCACCACTGATATTAAGAAAACATCTATGCTTGTTCTCTAGCTTGCCAACACTTTAAATTCTAATTTCTCCAGAGCCCTAAACACACCTGTAGGCACACTTCCTGGATACAACAGCAGATGAAGACAACCACACAATACTATCCACCATCAGGAAAACCACCATCACCCAGGCATCTCCCCTTAACTGGAACTAGCAGAAGAGTGTCTACAATTGCTTCCTTTTAGCTTAAATTAAATGCACACTTGTCAATATTTACTGAAACACAATAGGCAGCTTCTTCAGTAGCTGAAGCACACAAGAGCCACTTGTGTAGTGGTTTCTAAGAAAACATCATCTTGATCAACTGCTCTCTAAGTTGTGCGGCTGTATTTGTACAGCTAAGCACTTGGGCACAACTGGTCGTATATAGTTTCACTTTGAAATAAATCTTATTGCTGAAACATTACTTTGATATGATACTCATCAGGCAGGCATAATGACCATTCTAATGGCACTAGATAATATAAATACTAATAGCATACAATCATCATCCACAATGCAGCACACAGCACTGTTGTTGACCACAAAGAGCATGTCGATATCTTCAGGGACGGTGAAGTAGACAATATGTAAAAAAATCTTTTAGTTCTGTTGGTTTAAACCCCAAAACTTCAACTACCCTTGTATTTCTCAACTGAGCAATTGGTAGTATGGTATATGAGGCTATTGGACGTGATGTTATGATAATTGCACTCTGATGCAGTCCGTTTATTGAAGAATAGCTAGGATTCAATAACTCCTGTAGAAGTGGGTTTTTTCGATGCTGTGGTGGAAGTTCATCCCATCCATCAAGTATAAACAATACGTGTTTGCAATTTTCAGACAACAAATTTTGAGCTATTTGTTTTGCATTGAAACTTTCATTTTTTTCTGCTAAGTCAAATAAAACAAGTTGTATTAAGTCGTCCAGGTTTTGTGCTCTCTGTACTTCAGGACGTCGAAGTTGGAGAAGAATTGTGATCTCAAAATCTACAAAAAGTTTTCCTTTTCCCCATTGCTCACAAATGTGTGTGCATAATGTACTCTTTCCACTTCCAGGTGCTCCCTCAAGCAGTACTAGCTGACGTCTGTTTGGAGGTAATTCGTCAAAGAGATCTTGGAGTTCAATTGGCCGTTTCTTTCGAAAGATGTCATCTGCTTTCCCAGTAATAGTTGTCTGCACATATTATTTTTAGGAAAATTGTGTATAGGAATTTGTAATGGGGGATGTGGTTTCTTTATTGTTGTGATCTAGGCTATTCCTTGTGCAATATCTAGGCTTTTCATGTGTTTTAATATCCTAAGCTACCTGAGCTGTTGATGTATGATGTATGTTCATTTTCCAGTTATGCTTTTGAGTTTGTTTCCTTATTTTGTGTATGCTAGGATCAACATGGTCAGACATGCATTGGTGCTTGGTTTTACTTGTGGTTTTTCTTTAGTTATTATTTCCTGTATTGGTTTATTTCTTTGATGTTTTGTATAGGGATTAGGTCATAGGCTAGGATTTGCTATATAACATTATAAAGCTAGGAGCATTTTTGTTGTATTTGTCCTCCGTTTTTGAATCGAACATCTTATCGGCGCTCAACTTCACGCTCGGCTCCTTTACAGCTGGCATGCAGTCCAGTTTAAGTTGCCTGTCTTGTTATGGTTTACTTCACTGCTTAGTCAACTGATTAATAGGAATTTGAACAAATGCAACAATAAGATATGGTACTATAGTAGTACAGATAATTGCATGCATTAATTTTTAATTTTATGACACCCTGAAGGAAGGATCCATATTAGGGATCAAGAATAAATCAAAAATGAAGTAGTCATGTGCCGAAATTGAGACATGTCTTGTTTGTACAGAGAGTATGGGAGATGGCAAGTTGTAAATTAGCTGTTATTTCTACCAGCTATAACTCTGTTTTTTGCTTCTTCGCATTCCGACGAGAACTTTTCTTCTTCTTTTTTGATAGAATCTAACAAATCTTTCAACTGATTGGCAAGCTTCTGGCGCTGGAGAATCTTGAGGTTTTGAACAGGTATATAACCTGCTGGCCAAGAGTTGGGCATAAAAATGAAGTAGTCATGTGCCGAAACTGAGACCCTGCCTTGTTCCAATACTTTTTATCGCACTGCCCATTCCTACACTACATATTTTTTCAAAATTTTTACTACTTGTTCGTTCACTTTTTTCAACACTACAGTGTGGAGACTATCAGAGACTGGTTAGTCCCTACAAAAAGCTTGAGTCTCAGCTACATGCACTTCATTATGCTAGAGGCTAGTGTGCATAATGACCTTTGAACTCTACCTACAAAGATGGCTGCAAAATAAAATCGGTCAATGATTAATGTGCTTGTGTACACATATTACATACACAAACAGAGGCATTGATCTTACTGGAAATACTGTTGGCATAGCTTTCATTGGTACGATGTGTTCAGACCGTTCATCTGTCGGTCTAACTCAAGATGGTGGAAGAAGCACCTCCTCTACAGTGTCTACTGCTGCCCATGAACTTGGACATGTTTTCAACATGAATCATGATGATGGCCGTAAGTTTCAGGCTATAGTATGTACATGATTACAATTATCGATCATTATTGTCTCCAACCAGGAGGATGCACTTGCAATGATCCCAGTGGAAGGTGCATCATGGCAGCTGTTTCTGGTTTTCCACAGCCCACTTCATTTAGTAGCTGCAGTTTAAGTGATCTCAACACAGGATTTAGTACAAGGGGTACAGGCACATGCCTCAATAATGTGCCAACTATGTCTGTTGCTGATCCAGTTTGTGGCAATGGCATTAGAGAAGGCAATGAAGTTTGTGACTGTGGAAATGAAGACCAGTGTACTGATCCCTGCTGTAATGCTATGACTTGTCAGCTAGCAGCAGGTGCTCAATGCAGTGCTGGGGAGTGCTGTACCAGCACTTGTCAGTTTGTGTCACAAGGAACAACATGTCGTGCTTCTTCAGGAGACTGTGATATTACTGAAACATGTACTGGATCATCATCAGACTGTCCATTTGACGACCACAGACTGGATGGAACTCCTTGCAATAGCAACACTGGTTACTGCTACTCAGGAAGCCATTGCATGGTACTAATTAACCACTATAGTATGTATCATACGTAAGGTAATACGTATAGTAGGAATGGGCCGACTCTGTCCCATAGACACAATACAAAATGATGGTCAACATAAAAATATCTAGTCAAACAAAATTAAACCTTCAAAGTTAATTGCTCAGAGGCTCTCACTGACAGTTTACCAACTGCATATGGTGGAACATGTCTACAGTATCATATGTACTGTAGTACGCATAGTAGGAATGGGCCGAATGTCCCATAGACATGCACAATACAAAATGTTTATGATCATAAAAATCTAGCAAAACAAAATTAAGTCTTCAAACTTGCTCAGAGGCTCTCAATGACAGATTACCAATTGCATGCACGGTCTAAAACTCACAGAAACTTTCCTCAGCACTCGTAGAGAGAGCTAGTGGGAAGCCACCCTAGTGCCATTTTTGTTCTTCTAACTTACGTCTGTAGTAACTTACGTTCAGATACTGTATAGCGGGAAATTTTCATTGGCGCAAAATTTCATATAAACACGCCAGAAAATTTTTTCGTAGTTTTAAATTTCGTATACGCGGCGCGCGCTCGTATAAAGTAAATGCGGAAGTTAATTTTTCGCAGTTTTAATTTTCGTATATTCGAACGGCATACGAAAAATACGAAAATTTCCACCATACAAAAATTTCCCGCTATACGGTAATGAGATGCATGCAGTACAAATTTATGCATGTAGCTACAAATGTCCTCATTNAGTCGAATGTCCTGATAGTGGTCAGATACAAAGGTGAAAATGGTTTAGTAGAGGATATGGGGAGTGATTTCAAGACCACTAGTAGCAAGAGATATCTCAGCCAGGAAAATATCTGAGAAGGAAAAAGATTCAAGAATTATTTTAATGACCATTTTGTCATTATTACATCACACACACACACACACACACACACACACACAGCAATGGCACAAGCGGTACTTTGTCCTGTGGTCCTCTCGGCTCATGGAGTACTATTCCTCACACGAGAAGAAACCAACAGATTATCGCAAGACCATCGATCTTAAGCACTGTGAGGACATGACAGCGCCTCTGCCAATTCCCAACAAAGGTTTCGTCATCAAGCTCACTGTTAAGAGCGGTGAAAAGACTCGAGATTATTTCTTTGAGTGTTTCAGTGAGAGTGATATGAACGATTGGGTCAAGTGCCTGGCACGAGTGTGTGGATTTACCCCAGGTATATGTTTGTTTGTGTGTGTGTGTGTGTGTGTGTGTGTGTGTGTGATTATAATGAGTACGTGAGGCTATCAAATTAACATGGTATAGAATACTATGAGCTTTATTATCCGTATGCGTATGTATGTGCGTGCATGCATGTGTGTGTGCGTATGCATGCGTATATAGTTTATTTAGTGGGTAATGGTTTATTAATCACACCCACATTCTTTCAATGGAGGAAACAGATGATGACCTATTCCATCACGATAATTGATTCTAATTAAGTGAACTATTCGCGTATAAAAAATCAACTACATGGCTGATACTGACATAGCATTGGTAATTGTATATCAGATAGGTTTTCCTTCAAAAGCCATTAAATGTTTCTTTTTAAAATTATCCAGAGTTTGTCAATACACTGACTGTCTAGCTCTCCATTGACCCATTGACCTATAGCCCATATCAATTCAACCATTGTTCCAACCTAATGATTACATTCAAACTGTCTTACTTACTTCCAGACACCCTGTAACACACACAGCAAGCAATACACCTGGCCTGCCAGCATGTCTGAATAAACTTCCTGGCTTACATACATACAGACAGCACTCACTATTGAGGCTATCAACACCCTTTGGACACACCAAGCCCACAGATCCCATGCTATGCAATACCACACAATAAACATACTGTAAGTCCACTGCAGACAGATTGCTGCCCCTAGGCTCCTAATCAAGTAGTGGCATTACAGGACTTGAAGTAATAGTACTCACATTGCCATGGACACAGCAGCATACAAATCAGCATGTGCTACAAGCCATAGTGAAGCTACAAAGGAAGCAGAACACCCGAGTCTGCTGTCCACCAACAACACACCCTTCCCCTCTCTCACCCACAATAAGCCGTGATGTATCTTGTAAGGAGTTTCCTGTCGGCTGTGGAGAAGTCTCCGTAGAGAAGAAACATACACTTTGAGAGGAAGCTGGGAAGATTGAGCAGAGACTTCCCCGGAGAGAGAGAGCTGGTTGCACCAGCAGCTGCAGTGGAAGATGATTCCTCTGTATCAGCTGAAGAGAGAATAATGATAGTGAGATTTTGCTCAAAAATTTCAAAAAAGGCACTATAGTATAACAATTAGTGAGATAGCTGTATGGGAGAGTATTTTGGTATGCTTACTGACTCTCTCTCTCTGTCACGACACACACACACACACACACACACACACACACACACACACAACTCACTCTCATGCAAACCTACATCCACTCATTCTCTCCCCCCCCAAACAGATGGAGGAACATTTAAAATCGGGTGGGCTGTCTTCAAAACAGCACAAANGCGTACGTGCGTGTAACCTGAAACCACCAACAAACACACACACACACACACACACACACATCAATGGATAAAGAATATGCACACACATGAAAATCAACACTCACCTGCACTCAGTTCGGCCATAGCTCCAGCAGCTGCTCCACGCGGCGGAGAAGGCTTGAGCCACACCGTGACATTGGAGTCCACAACAACACCAAGGAGGCCGGTGTGAAGGCTTGAGGGAGTCTCGCCAGAGAAGAGCACCTTCCACAGACTCTTCAGTCCTTCCCTGTCCAGAAAGAGCAACAGCTGATGGTGTGTCTGCTCGTGTTTCATCGTGAGCTGGTGTACATTGATGGCAGGGATGGTCTTCACTCTGTCAGCCGCCACAGAACAGCTGGGTTTGTCCCCGTAGAGGAGAGTCACGTTGAGCCTCTTGGAGGAATCGATGCTGCTCTCTCTCGTAGTGCCTGTCATTGGATACGACCACCAGGTGGGGTGAGTGAGTGTGTGTGAGTGGCACATGTGGTGTAGGTAGAGGTTATGTAACAGTCTATCTCATTGGTAATAGTACACAAACTCTGGTTTCCTTCCTCCACACAAAACTAACATTGTGCATTCACTACCTCCCATTATCATGTCTCTCTCAATATCTCACACACATAAACTCACACACACATAGAAGTGTATACACTGCACTGTCCATATGGATCACAATTATACATACATACACACACACAAAAGCATGTAGATCCTCTCTTCCTGTTTTGACTCAGCAAGTACTACAAGGCCAGCTGTACTTCCCCTTGTATAGAACTGCATTCCTTTTGTCCAGAAATCAAATTTCTACCATTTCCTTGAATCTAAATGGCTAACCATGCATATATACAATTACACATACACACACACACTACATACATACACACAGACAATGGGCTATGTAGCACACTTGCCAATGATGATACATTGTTTCTAGTAGCAACTGAAGCTATTTAGAAAGCGGGGAATTTCTGAAGCTATACACAAAAGATTTTCACATCAGCACAACTAAGATGATTGCTGATAGTCTTCCTTTTTATGGCAAACATTCTACCTGGAATATTACTCAGGTATTAAGGTGGGGAAAGAGCTGGAGAGTTCTCTTGGAGTTCCCATAAGAAAAACACCACCACCACACAGATAAGAGTCTGACAAATAAAATGCAAACAAAGAGGTCCTCAATTAGCGGTATTCATGACTAATTTTCCAGGAAGTAATATACAATACAGAGTGGAAATGAGTACCCCATGCAAGTTGAACCTATCCCCCCAATCAACTTGAGCAGCTTGGATCATTATTCACACTATTTACACAACACTACAAATCATTTATATACCCAAGAAGCTGTACTCAACCATAAGTCAGGAAATCACACTCTTTTATACCATCCATAAATGGAAAGGAACTCAGGTGCCAATTTTAATACATTTCGCCAGATAACAAGTTACAGCTGCCAAACGTCATCAACATCCAACAAACTTCTCAAAAAAAGTCACACGCACACATACATACGCACACACACACAAACACACACGCATATAAACCAACAAAAAAAAATGTAATACACAACTCTTGCGGACAAATTTCAGGAGCTTGTGGCATATCAACACACCCAAATTTATTGCCAAAGCAACAAATTACCAGTCGATTTACCTGGTCTTAATAGGGGCTTGGGAAGAAGAACTTTGTCCAAGTGTTCTGTGTGGGATGTTCTGAGCATCATCAGAGCAGGATGATTAAGGAGCTTCCCCGAGGAAGACAATACAATGGAGGGCATGTACGTCTGAATCGAACAGATGAAGGTGCTAGCAAACTTTGCCAGAAACGGATCGTAGAAGCGACTGCCGAAACCGAGGAAGAGAACACTTCGAGTCTTACAAACGTCCCTGAGGATGCTACCCCCTTTGGAGTCACCGACCAACTTGTTGTAGTTGACGCAGTCGCAGCACACCGATTGCGGACGTGAATACACTCCGTGAACGTGAAGAAGACCTTGTGTCCTCCGCAGCGCCCAGTTGGTGACGTTCTCCTCACTCTCCAAGAGGACAGGTGCTGTGCCCATAGCTTGGTCGAGAATGGTGTCGTAATAGGTGTAGACCAACAGAGCACCTTTCTCTTGGAGCATCAGCAACTGGTCTACGACAGAGGAGGGCCCCCTCTGAACAGGAGAGTTGTGGAGGCTGCTGAACACCTCCAACAGCCATTGGTCATATATTCCATAGGTTTTCAATGCTTCAACCATATAGCTACCGACAAAGGCTGGATCCAGCTCGTATGCATTCGCCAACAGTGTCTGCTTTCGCTGTTTTTCCTCACTGTTGTGAAATGTTTCCAATTCCAGTGTCTTCTGTACTCCAGCCTCGATCAGTAATTTGTACGAAAGTGCCGCAGCAGGCACACCGTCTTTCAGCGCCAATGAGGCAGCCGTGAGCTGGGGACCCAGCACCAACACGCACCTTTCTGGATCAAACTGAACAACAGGCTCCATGACATATGGACTACTGCAACTCAGCGGTAGTAGATATCTACCTCCAACGTCTTTTCTGGTTGCCGCCGAACTAAGTTCCGCCTTTGGCTTTATGGGGGAAATGAATTATAAAAGCTGTCCCAGCTGTAGAGATCGGCATGTAACTAAGACTGTGGAAGTTCAGTTAAAAAACGGAAGGGCTACTGCACACAAGTATTGGTATGCAAATAATGAGCAAAGGTGTGTGGGCCCTAATGATATTCATATCCTGAAAATTCGCTTGCTGCGCACGCACGTCACGCGCCGGATGCTTGCATAATAAGTACGTCAATTCACGTCAGTTTATATGATTATTAGTCTGGTGGAACAAGAACACTAAACTATGCACAAAACAAACACATACAGTAGAAAATAGAAGTAAAGAAAAAGGAAATCTCCATGACAACAAAACCAAGGACAGATGTTGGACAAAAGCAGTAGAGATCATAATGCCATTGTGTTCCATAATACCATATGCATCCAACCACTTCACTATTATATACAATCTACGCAATGTGAACAATTTAGGCAGGGACTACAACATAGGGTTGATAAGGAACACATGCTTGTTTCTTGTGGCACATGAAGATCCATTTCGGCTTCACAAACACCAGAGCACTGTTTTCAGCCAACGCCTACAGACATACATGAATGAATTGAAAACAAAACTCAAAATTATCAGGAAAAACGTTAATGCTCATAACCCTTTGCGAAAATGAATCAGAGGTGATTTGGAGAGTGAAGGAAGTGACAAGGAAACCTCTCAATTCCCATGAGAAACATACAGTGAAAGCTGTTCCATCATCGTTAGTTTCCTCTAATTAAAGGAACTCTTGGAATTGTGTAAAAATTGTGGGAGTTGGAATAATTTTGATTGGTAATTACAAACGATTATGGAAAATTTTTCACGACCAGTTGAGAATGCCATGAACACCAAATCACTCTCGTAGTTCAAGGCTCACATCATTGCATATACCACCAAGGTCATTGGTGGAATACTGCAGCAATATAGCTGGCATTGCCTTGAGCATGATTCCTTTTATCGTACAATTAGCCCTAAAGGTGCGTACAAATTAGTCATTTCAGGCCAATAAATTAGTCCTTGCATGCTTGTCCGTGTATGTGAGCGTATGTAGGCATGTTGGAGTGTTGCTTACTTCATCAAAGCTATCGTCCCAGTCGGCTTGTGTGAGAACATGGGTAATTCTCGAGCTCATGTACTCCTCTATAGTCCTGCCGAGTCCCGTGTGTGTGTGTGTGTGTGTGTGTGTGTGTGTGTGTGTGTGTGTGATTATAATGAGTATGTGAGGCTATCAAATTAACATGGTATAGAATACTATGAGCTTTATTATACGTATGCGTATGCATGTGCGTGCATGCATGTGTGTGTGCGTATGCATGCGTATATAGTTTATTTAGTGGGTAATGGTTTATTAATCACACCCACATTCTTTCAATGGAGGAAATAGAGGATGACCTATTCCATCACGATAATTGATTCTAATTAAGTGAACTATTCGCGTATAAAAAATCAACTACATGGCTAATACTGACATAGCATTGGTAATTGTATATCACAGATAGGTTTTCCTTCAAAAGCCATTAAATGTTTCTTTTTAAAATTATCCAGAATTTGTCAATAGCTGACTGTCTAGATCTCCAATGACCCATTGACCTATAGCCCATATCAATTCACCCATTGTTTGAACCTAATGATTACATTCAAACTGTCTTACTTACTTCCAGACACCCTGTAACACACACAGCAAGCAATACACCTGGCCTGCCAGCATGTCTGAATAAGCTTCCTGGCTTACATACATACAGACAGCACTCACTATTGAGGCTATCAACACCCTTTAGACACACCAAGCCCACAGATCCCACGTTATGTAATACCACACAATAAACATACTGTAAGTCCACTGCAGACAGATTGCTGCCCCTAGGCTCCTAATCAAGTAGTGGCATTACAGGACTTGAAGTAATAGTACTCACATCACCATGGACACAGCAGCATACAAATCAGCATGTGCTACAAGCCATAGTGAAGCTACAAAGGAAGCAGAACACCCGAGTCTGCTGTCCACCAACAACACACCCTTCCCCTCTCTCACCCGCAATAAGCCGTGATGTATCTTGTAAGGAGTTTCCTGTCGGCTGTGGAGAAGTCTCCGTAGAGAAGAAACACACACTTTGAGAGGAAGCTGGGAAGATTGAGCAGAGACTTCCCCGGAGAGAGAGAGCTGGTTGCACCAGCAGCTGCAGTGGAAGATGACTCCTCTGTATCAGCTGAAGAGAGAATAATGATAGTGAGATTTTGCTCAAAAAATTTCAAAAAAGGCACTATAGTATAACAATTAGTGAGATAGCCGTACAGGAGAGTATTTTGGTATGCTTACTGACTCTCTCTCTGTCATGACACACACACACACACACACACACACACACACGCACACACACACACACACACACACGGTCGTAAGTATAATCAAATCCACACACACACTCCAGGGTGTTCCACCACAGCCATCACCATGGCAATGAATACCCTGCTAGTGTACATGAAAAGGAGCATTTCAAATAGAGCTTCTCGTGTTCAGAGCCATTTGCTAGCCATTCAATAAGCTCCCTGGCGTAATTATAGTACACAACCACTTGCTTCCTCTAATGACAAACGACTCAATGGGATTTCCTTGGACCTTTCGACAATAGCTGGACACAGTTAGTGCACTAGTGCTCAAAGGTATCCAGGCAATACTAGACTATTGGTATAGAACAGCTAATATTACTATAGGGGCGTGCAAAACAATACATATTATTATCATGGCTCATTTCTTATCTTTTTCTGAGTAACCCCCCCCTTGAAAAGTAATTACACTGTCCACACAAAAACGATGTGTCATAATAATATTACGGTAAGGAAATAATTACTATGACTCGATTGGTGTAATTAGCCATAAAATGATGGGGTGACGTAAAATGAAGCAACTTACGCATACCATTGTCTTCATCAGTTGAACCACCATAGGGATCATCCACGGGGTCATCGTCATGGAGACGGTGGGCCTGTTGCTGCCGAACCCTGGTACATGTGTATTAAAAATACAATTGGAAGGTGAATCAACCTGGTCACTCAAAAAAAAGCTGCAAGTAACTTCAACAAATAAACTTATAATAGAATTACTTCATCCACATGGAGTAGACAGTGGTTTTTACCAGAAACATCTAATTAAACATAACAGAGAAATATCTAATTATTTACACACATACACACACAGCCCATTATATCACATCCTTGCAACACTAATCCATCTCTTATCAAAACCCTTCTCTCAGAGCCAAACTTCCTCTGGGCTAATGAATAGTGACCTCCAATCAGGAAGTTGCTGGTCTGAGACCATAGTACAACCAGGAGTAAACTGAAGCCACAGGCATGAGGGAGTGAATTTAGTGATGTGACTGGTTGTTTAGCAACAAAAGCCACTGAGCGCCATGGAAACTGATAGAGATGAAGGGGTGGAATAATGCATGCATAAGAAGAGACTCAGGAAGTTCTCTCTTGTGATATTTCAGCAACTTATCATCATGAACATGTAAACATCCACATAGCTGTTGAATAAATGCTGACTTGTCTATCAATGATAAATGGTGAGCTAACCATACGCAGCATTACAAATTGTAAAAAATGCAAAATGCTATTACTTTAGCCAGGCTCATCATTTATCCTTAATCGATACATTTGCTACACACATAACAAAGAGCATAAATGATCGATAAATATAGTAAAACTTAATGACTGACTTGTATTCTTTTACCTCTCAATTTCATCTTCTGTATCGCATTCAGAGGAGTCGTTATTGGCAGTGTGAGAGAGGGGCTTACTCTTCACTATAGAGATAATTAACACTCACAATAAAGAATTTTAAGCACCATGCTCACTCATTAGCAAAAAATTAATACGACATTATCATTATTAGTAAGTATACATACCAACAGTATCTGTGTCCATCTCTTCATCAGTTGACCCACCATAGGGGTCATCCCCTTCGTTAGCAGTACCTAATGAACAATTCAAACAGACAAAGGAGTGGAAAGCAGAACCAGTTGAGACACAGACACAAAAACCAGGCCAAATTACATCAAAGTTCACCACAGTGCAGCTCATAGACCATACCTTCCTGTTTAAAAATTAATTCAGCTGTTGTCGTGGAATGTACATTTTTTGTAGGCTACTAGCCACATGCCTGGCAACAATCAGACTTATTTTAATTTCATAATGAGCTCTTTATATCATGGTATATGTTACAGTGGCTAGCCCAGGGGAGAGCCCAAACACAGCCATGAGAGGTCTTGGCTGATGAGTTCCTCAAAAACTGTCCACGCTAATGAGAGCCATTAAGAGAAGATTAACTGTGACAAATAAGGGGAAGTGGGTTTGGAATTCCTTAGCTTCCTTATGCAACACACAGTCAGGCAGACAGGCACACAGGCACACAGGCACACAGGTACACAGGCACACACACACACACACACACNCACACACACACACACACACACACACACACACACACACACACACACACACACACACACACACACACACACACACACACACACACACACAACCAGAGCAGCTGCCTGGTATTATATTGATTATCAATTGATACTTTCTAACTTCTGCATTGTCGTAACAGAGACAACAGCTATACAATGCCACAATAGAATATCTTGACTGCCTGTTTACCTAATGCTCCCATATCTTCCCATAAACTACTAACAAAAAATAGACTTGGCCATGTACTGTAGCTACAGTAGCTATAGAGCTAGTGGGTGTCTGAGGGTGAACCCCTTGACTTTAAGAAGCTAATGTGGTCACATTTTGTCCAAAACTGCCCGAGGTTGCAAACAAGAATGACATCTTGTAGAAAGCAAAAGCAGTCCACCCATTTTTATTGACAGAGCTCTACATGGGATGTGTAGTACATTATATGTCAACCACCACAACAACACCACAGCCCAGTTGGCTCAACATCAGGAAATGGTTGCAATTCCTGGTAGATAATCTAACATGGTTGACCTTTTCCTATACAGTACACCAACCACAAAAACAAGCACACACTACAAACCTCAACATTTCCAGCTAACTTCAACCAACCCAGGGATTTCTCATGGGGAAACACTGAGGTTTATCTGTGTGGTTTAGAGGGGCTAACTATCAACAAATCGAAATCTTGTATACACCAAAATGGTTTATGTTTGGCTGGATACCACATACCACACGTTCATTTAAAGGTCATCTGATAACCTTACTTCTGGTGGAAGTATCTTCCTTCGTTTTTGTTGTCAGGTTCTCTCCATCTTCTATCTTCTTCTTTGACTTCCGGAAAATAGTTTCTTCTTTTTGATCGTAGAAATCTTCTTCCGAAGAACTAGTGTCCCCACTACCAGAGGACAACCGATACCTGTGAGGGTGTGGTATGTGTGAGAGTGTGATAAGTGTGAGAGTGTGAGGGGTGTGATGGTGTGAGGGTGTGAGGGTGTGTAAATGACCAACTTTTTAGCTGGAAGTCGTCTCTTCTTTACGTAGCTGTCCAATATCCATTCCTTCTTGACAATCAATCCTCGCTTTCCTGCACACATACGTAGTTAGCAGCAAAAATCATATAATTATTATGTAGTTAGCAGCAAAATCATCACAACTTTCAAGTTATTTATGACAATATTGCCAGCCAGCATCTCAAACAACTTACCCTTCACTTGGTTAAACTTTGGAGTGTTGGCAAAAGCACAGCTGAATGAGAAAAAAAACACCAAAACATTCAAAAAGTAACATTACTGGCTTCCAACAGTTACTGTCCAACAATATCATCTATGGCAAGTGAAGACTCAAAGCTTGCAACATACATGAGGTGTGTACAGGTCGGCCCCCAGTCTGCTTCGTACTTGGCCCCCATTTCCAGAGCCTTTCCCCTCAGCTCCCCCCTGAAGGGGTTCTTGAAGCCACTCAATGCAATCACGACACCATTCTGTAAGAGTGTGGACACATCAGCAATGAATTATGGATGAGCTGTATGAGACACACAAAGATGCTAATGTTACCATGATTTCCTCAAAAGGAATGTCTTCATCTTTACTGGCAGTTGGAGGATCTGCTACTCAAAGGAAAAAATGTTTTTTAAAAAAACAACAAACTTGTTTGAGGAGTGGGTTGGCGGGTACCTTTTCTTCGTTTTGGTGTTCCACCAGCACCAGTGGGTGTGGCCTGTCGCTTCTTAGCAACTATATCTCCTCCTGGTTTAGACCGAGAAGCACTTGAAGTTGATTGGTCCGTTTTCTTCGCTGTCGGGCGAGGTGATGAGTCTGTCTTGAGAGCAGCTGCCGAGGCCATTCTAGCCTGAGCTGCAGTGCTGACCCCAGGCGATGATGATGATGATGTCGTTGTTTTTGAGTGCTCCTTGAAGAAGAGGCTCCCCGGTGGAAGGTCTTTCTTTTCTTCTTTCAGAGTGAAGGCACCGAGCTTAGAAGGCTGCATTGTGGAGGGGGGAGTGGGTGTGTCTGTGGGTGTGTCCTCACTGCTAGGTGGTGAGTGGAGTTTGATAAAGGACAGTCCATATTTCTCCGACTGGGAGAGAAAGGAACAATCAAAATACGAAGGAAATCTATTAGATAATCTCACGCAATACAGCTCTAGTGCTCCCAGCCTTTCCCCAACATACTTCACGAGTTCTAGAATTTTATGGGAAAGGCCTGGGTATGAAGCTATTGCTCTACCTTGTTATAAGGTTGTGTGCAGACAATCTTGACTCTGTCCCACTTCTGATCGGCAGTGGTCTTGGAGAACTTCTCCTTACCTGGAGGAGAGGTAAAGAGATAGACAGACAGAGAGGCCCAAATCAAAATGGCATTCGGTGGTACTATTGCCTTGATTCTAACAATGAAGCTCACCAAAGATTCTCACCCGGCTGTTAGCACTGCTCCACTGCTTGCTCTCCTGGGAGGTCATGAATGTGGACATTCCAAGGAATGCTTCGTACTTGTCTGGATCTGTTGATCTCCCAACCAGCACTTCAACAAATGCACTTCCTCATGCCTGTGGCTTCAGTTTACTCCTGGTTGTACTATGGTCTCAGACCAACAACTTCCTGATTGGAGGTCACTATTCATTAGCCCAGAGGAAGTTTGGCTCTGAGAGAAGGGTTTTGATAAGAGATGGATTAGTGTTACAAGGATNCTATTTAATGCCCACCCAAAGGATAATATATACCTGCAGAACCACAGTGGCCTTCTTCTCTCCAGCTATTGCACACTTCCACTTGCGATAGGTTTCGAGATTGAGCATGTTATCAGCTGGATGACTCTGAGTGAACACACAACAACCACAAATATCAAACTGAAAATTGTACTTCAAATTTGTAGCAACAAGTTATGGTTCCACCGCTTTCTAGCAAAATTCTACGTTAAGAAACTTACTGGGTCTTCGCTACTCGCAGAGCAGACGTGCAGAACTTTGATAACTGGCATTCTCAAGCTGTATTTTGGTTCCCCCCAAAATTGATGAAGTGGCTCAAAAACAACTGGCGTAGCAATATGACGATCTTTACCATTTGCGATTTGGACTGTGACGTGACTGAGCTGAGCGCGCTGAGCTGAGCTCCATAAGAATTTTAGGATTTTCAACTTGCTAGGCCAACAAGCAAAGATGTCTGACATGGAGGATGACATGTACGATGATGAAGATTATGATTTGGTAAGGTTAACACACAAGACACTGCGTCTAAATCAAGACACAGCACCACATATGATTCGGCAATTTATCGTCCCTAAACTTTTCTCAACCACTCATAAAAACGCGTCAATATCCCTTGCAGGAGTATACTGACGAGAGCGGGGAGTCCACAGACGATGAAGAGGTAGCCATTGAAAATGAATACTACAGTTCCAAGTCCTCCAAGGAGGAAGAACCAAAAGCTGCACTGGCAGGCTTCCAGCGGGTCCTTGATTTAGACCAGAAGAAAGAAAAGAAGGGAGAATGGGGCTTCAAAGCTCTTAAACAAATGCTCAAAATACTCTTCAAAATGGTACGAAGTCACTCTTTTTTGACTGAACAAATGCACATTATTGGTAGCCATATTGTTGGTAAGGGGTCGTCACCTTCCTATGCTCTCCTTCTTGCAGGGAAACTATGAAGAGATGAAGACACGCTACAAGGAGCTATTGACCTATGTCAAAGATGCTGTGACTAGAAACAAGTCAGAGAAGTCCATCAACTCCATTTTAGATTACATCTCAACATCACAGAAGGTCAGTCTCCATCCCATCTATAGATATGCATGTACTGATGAGTTATCTTCGAAAAAAATAGGCCGAACTCCTTCAATGGTTTTATGAGACGACCTTAGAAGCCTTACAAGATGCAAAGAATGACAGACTCTGGTTCAAGACTAACACAAAGGTGAGAGTACAAGTATTACCATAGCAACCACTGTATCTTCACTCTAAACTCATATAAGTGACAAGATTAAAATTAGTTTAATGTCGATAATTATTTATTATTTTGCTAATTTACAGCTAAACATTAATTTACAGTGTAATATTATACAAGTGTGCAGCGGCAGTGTTCCAAAGCTGTAGCTGTGATCTTTAAATTAGTCTGTGTTGCATGTAAGTGGCCATTGACAAAGGATTGTTGGTGACAAGAACACAAATTCAATGATCTGTCTTTCACATAATAGGATATTGTACTGTGTGTTTGTATCTGTATATTCTCTGCTCCAATACCAGTGAGTTCTAGGAGCTGGGTAGTAAGAGCATTCGACTAGAATTTAAAAAACTTAGACCTAGGGTTCAAATCCCAGCTAGATCTCAAGATTTTGATTTTTTTTCATGTTTGTGTGGGTGTGTGTATGTGTGTGTGTTTATGTGTGTGTTATCCTTTGTGCTCTGTCCTGTGTGAAGCACGGCAAAGGCCATGAGTGACCTGGGAACAGAACTGTGTGTGTGTGTGTGTGTGTGTGTGTGTGTGTGTGTGTGTGTGTGTGATGGTACTTCCATTGTGGTTAGATGGGTGGAGTACCATCTTCCTTCCATGCTGAGGTGTGTGTGTGTGTGTCTGTCTGAGGTTAGCTACCCCATCGAGAACACTCTTGTCTGTCTACCACTCTCTGAATGGTTCTCAAACCTTGAAGCCACCACATGCATTTACGTAAGAGTAGTGCGGACCAATTACTCTAATAACGAGGGGGCAGTCAGACGATCTACTCGTCTGGTGGTTTGCTTCTCCTCCTCCGTTGTCTGCAAGACCAGCCAACTCTCTCTCCCTCCCTCCCTCCTTCCCTTCCTGCCTTCCTGGCTGGCTGTGGTGATGATAGCCCATGTAATACAGCTGTAGCATGCACACTTGATCAAATCATTAGTCTCAACTTTTCTCCTGTTATAACGTTACAATAGCATCGATAAGAAATAAGCATCGATAAACCTCATTATTTTGAACCACTTTTTCAAACTAATATATATTTTTGTGTAGGTTTTTTTTGTGTGTTTATGTTTATGTTAATGTCTCTCTCTCTCTTTGCAGCTTGGCAAGCTGTGTTTTGATCGTGGCGACTTTCCTCGACTGGCTAGGATTATCAAACAGCTCCATCAGTCGTGCTTGACCGAGGACGGCATTGATGACATGAAGAAGGGTACACAGCTGTTGGAGGTGTACGCTCTCGAGATCCAGATGTACACAGAGCAGAAGAATAACAAGAAACTAAAAGCCCTCTATGAACAATCCCTGCATATCAAGTCGGCTATACCGCACCCCTTAATTATGGGTGTTATCAGAGGTATATCACATGGCTATTACCATGGTCACATGACTAAATTAGTGTAGTCACATGACAAAATTTGTGGTCATGTGACTATTATTGTGTGGGAGTGTATGGGCCCTCTATAAGTTATTGTCTGACTCAGTGATTGTCACCAAGGGAAGTTCGTACCATCCCATTTCTGGCTGCTTGCGTGTCAAAGTTCTGTTCTTCCAGACACCACACGATAGACAATAATTGCATAGTTTGGCTGAAAGAGATAGAGGGGGTCTTTAACCATGTCCCTAGTAATTAAAAATCATTAATTGACCCCTTACTATGTTTTTTTTTCTTCCTTCTTCTTTGTAGAATGCGGAGGAAAGATGCACCTCAGAGAGGGAGAGTTCAGTAGAGCACACACAGACTTCTTTGAAGCCTTCAAAAACTACGATGAATCTGGCAGCCCCAGGTGTGTGTGTGTGTGTGTGTGTGTGTGTGTGTGTGTGTGTGTGNCAAAGAAAAACAGGAATTTCTATTCTTACATTATTAAACTGCGATATAAGACTACCTCTCTGTTGCGTGTTTGTAATGAAAAGGAGAAGATAGACTATGCTTTAGCAGAACGAAGTGGCTAGCTGCGACCTCTCAAGAAGTCTGACGAACTGCCATCCAATAGTTGATAGCCAGGCGAACTGAATATTAAATTTCCGCCCTCCTCCCTGGACGAGCAAGCCGCGGACTCAGCTCGATCGTGCTGCAGCCAGTCAAGAGTTTCTAATCATCATGACAGCTACGAACCCACTGCTCGAAATCAATCCGGCTGCTTGTCTGTTCGTCGTGGGACCTCAGCTCACTGCTACACAACGAGAAGGATCGACTGCGCAGGCTCTGAGCTACCGGTCAATCGTTGAAGCTGGGATATCAACATTGCAAACATCAAAAGCTTTATACTCCAGCAGAGAAGAGAGAATGAAAGACATTCGAGCTGTCAAGGAAGAAGCAAGAAAGAGTTTGGTTCTTGCAATGCAGAAAATCATTCACAAGTTGAAGCAGCATGGTGTCTATGAACAATGGCTCAAGTCTACATTTGGTCACCTAGAATCAGATGCTGAGAGCTCCTCAGTTCCAGAATCAATAGCTCATCTTCTCTCCTTACAATCAAAAGGCGCAATGTTAGCATGTACACAGTACGATACGCTCCTTGATTCACTGGCGGGCACCAAACCATACACACTGCGAGAAATCAAAGAGTGGGCTGCAGAATCAGGTCCCAGCGGATCCGGCAAGAGAAATGGTTCATCTTGGAAGTGGTCGGAAGGATCAGACAGTGATGCAAGTGGTAGTGGTGGATTTCTTCACTTAAACGGTGTCTTTACAACACCCGATAGCGTCCGCCTAGGGGACAGTGAAATGGATCACCCCATTTGTAAACAACTCAAGGAGATATTTCAGAGGAAGCTGGTCATTTTCTTCGGGTTTGATGGAGAATTCATGGACCCACTTCTTCCTGGATTCCTCAACAGCCTCTTCCTAGAGACAGAGCCAGGCTCTCTCCGAAATCCCCCCATATTGCTCACCAGTCGACCGACTACCTCTTCCGCAGCTGGTGGCTCCAGACGTCCTCCAAATACAATGATGTCATTGTCTTCTCGATACGGATTCACTATTCCAACAAAGTTTCTTCAATTGAAGATCCACGATCAGGAAATACACCGACTCCCTGGAGTGATATCAGCAGGATCTACAAAGAACTTCACTGTTGGTAAGCCATTAAAATTATGATCATTGTATAATTTTCATGGAAAAAGTCTGATTGTAGCAACCCAATATACTATTGTTGTACAATCATGACCTTTTTTTGAAGGGAAAATATATTCATAATTTTCTGGCCAGCTGGGTGGTTTATTAGCATGTTCAGTGTATTCATTGTAAGGCATTATCTCTTCCATGGGTCAACCTCATGCAACAGCTGAGTGTCACAAAGTTTCAACATGATAATATTATTGATCTGATAATAATTATTTATAAAAATATAATGTGTAAAATACTCCTATTATGAATGCACATGTATCAATTATAGCATGACCATTGCACATAACATAGTACAAAGTCACACTTTTAAAATGCAGCAGCCTATTATTTTATTAGCTACACCCTTCATTTAATCCTCCTTATGTCACTAATGTGATCCTTGAGTTGGCTGTTATGCAATTCATGTGTTCCTGCATTAATCATGGTCATGTAGTGAGTGGTGTATGCAGATTCAGATGTGCATTTCTGTGTTTATCCTACTAGCCTACATACATGACGTAAATGTGCATGCACATGTAGCAACACATGATTCAAACTCATCTATCATATCAACCAGACTGATGATATTCATTGTAAAATCACCCCCTACCTAGGCCTTCATGCATACATTGTCTGAACGAAAACATCACACTTTATAAAATACATATTGCATACTTCTTATTAAGTTATTATGGTGGATGTATGCATGCAAGAATCTCTTCTTTGAGACAAACAGACTTTACTGCATTATTGTTGCTGAGTGAGTGTATAAGCGATGCATTGCTATGCTGTATATGGCGGCAAGAGTAAATACTAGATGGCGGACATTCTTGTGTCCTACCACACCTATGGAAGAAGGCCGTCCGTCTAGATGTGTCTCGTGGCCAGCGATGGCCTGTGGGGGAGTGTCTGCCAATCAGGGAGGGAAGGAACGATCGAGATGGTCAGCCGCCATGCCAGCCTAGCCAGGTGTGGGAGGGAGTAGGACAATTAATCAGACTAATGGCAGTGTGTTTGCTACTTATACTCATGCAGTAATACCTAACTGGGTAAAACTGTCTGCAGGCGTAGACAATGGTTTGCATGGTGTGCTGATAGTACTAGACAAGGTTTGATTGGATTCTGTTCGCTTGCTGGCTATTGTCGAATGTATTGTAAGCTTGAGACACGTAGTATAATGTTATTGTTAGTGGGAGCCAGTCTGTGTTTCAGTTTAATTTGACGATTAGCTTAAGCTCAACTCAACTGTCCGGCTTTGACTATATGTTACAAATTGAAACTGTGAACTATAGTTGTACTGACCCTCCAGTGGCATGTGAATTCACGACACATTACAATACAAGGTCAATTGATGCATGCAAGGGATGTATTGTAAACTAAAAGAGTACACAAGCACAAGTATGCGGCTACTGCCAGTGTGATGTAAAGCTGAACTTGTACAATTTCAGAGTGCATGCAATGCATCACTGCAGTGCAGTACACATGGAGTTGTTGACATATAGGATCTGATAGGGTATTTCTGTGGGTTAGCCTACAGCAGGTTGTGGCCATGGTGAACTGACCTTCATATAGCATAACCAATTTATGTGAATTCAATCTCTGGCTAATTGAATTAGGCAGGAATGTACTAGTAACACTGCAGCTTCATTATTTTTGGTCTGAGAAAAGTGTACACACTCTATCTTTTACTCACTCACACCTACACATTTATACCAGCCTGTACATGCATGCTGAGATTATGGGATGGCAAGAAAGTGATGTGTCAGTCATGAAAATAATCACTGTAGGTCTAGTACTCAAAACTTCCAGTCACTGGTGAAAGTGAGAATAGTGATACAGTATAACCGCATTCAATTTCCCCATTATAATACATAATGTGAAAAAGCACACTCACTGTTAGGTTGTGGTGTGTGGGGATCCTAATCAGGTAATCTTGTTACTGTGTGCAAGTCAAGTGTCTGGAACTCTAGGTGTATTAATTACCAATTATAAGTAAAGCTAAAATGAACCAAAGGAGTAGTGATCCTAATAAAAACTGAGTGTAATTTATATAAACCAATTGTCCAATTACATCCAATAATGGCATAATAAGCCTCAACCAACAGCTATATCGCCATAGAAACCACACATAGTGGCCACCACCTAGACAAGTAGATCATGGTCGATCAACTAGTCGTAATGGACGACCAAAAATAGGTATGATGGGCCACCAACTGGCGACAATGGACGACCAAATGAGCTACGATTAACGACCAATAATTGGGAGATACTCCTCCACTTGGTGTATTTATAATTATTATCAGGAAGCGATAATGTTTGACAAATTGTTTGATGAATAGGTTCTCATTGTTTTGTCGTGCTCCAATGGCTATTCACAATGTTGATCACGCCATTACATAAGACGTATAATTGAATCAACTGACATTCAAATCTAATTACACAACCAACATGAATATTCATGAATAGAACACCAAAACAATGTGGCCATGAATACGTTTATGAAGTCACCTCACACTGCAGTTATAGTACTAGTTAATTAGTAACGGGTAATTGAAGGAGTACATCCAATAGTTCTCATTTGTGGCTAAGCTAAATAGCAATATGGGAATGGGACTGGTATGGAATGGGAATGGGAATTATTCTGTAATTAAGGAGACCACCCATCTTCAAGTGTTTGTACTGTTAGCGATAAAATGCTCATACAACAGCCATTATATAGATTCTAATGATTTTTACATGAAATGTCTGTCTAGTAACTTGTTCTCTTGTTAGCGGCACTATTGAACATACTCCAATCATGTAGTTTCTCATTGACCTAATGACATCTTTAGGAACAATCCATCGAACCACGTGTGATGCATCTGTGTGCCTTGGTTTCATGCAAGAGAAGGAACTTTAGAAAAACTAATCTTATGCCGTGAATCTGCAAAATTTCGCTTCCATTATATTTCTCAGTTCGACATAACATAACATAATATTATATAGGTGAAAATGTATTGTGAACAATAATTATTAGCATGCATCCCATTCCTATATATAATTGTTACACTCTGAACCATAGATATATGCAAAAAAAAAAAAAAAGAGAACAAAAAACACATGAAAATTTCTGGATTTACAGTATTCCACCATTGCAGGTAGGGGTCACACTGAGAAGCAAACAGATGGAATGAAAGTACAAGCCTTTCTCCTCTTCAACGAAAAACAAAGTTTTCGCAAACTTGGTGATGTCATCTACCAGCAGAGCAAGTCAGGCGAGATCTACGTTCGTCGTGACGCTCTGACGGTCATCTTTGATAACAACCAGATCCTCTACGGGAACTTGGTCACGTACGGGGGTAACGGGCTGCGCCAACTCTGGGACCTGGTCTTCACAGAGGAGTCTACCCTACTGGGCAAAGGACTGGTCGGATTTGGTCTGCAAAATGCTGCAATTATTTGGACCAGAAGAAAACCCGCTGGACTTGGCAATGTTACAGGTCAGTCAGTATATTATATAGCACTAAATGGACAAAGTGAGATTGTAGTATAGGTAGTTGTTCATGTATTATAGTTTGCATTCACCCAGTCTACATCCAATTCTTCACAAGGGGGCGGGGCTAATTAATACTGGCTGTGAATATCATTAACAGAATGGAATGTGCTTCCTGTTTTGATCTATGTATATAATTGGATTACTTGCCACCTTTATTGCTGTTGGCAGACAGGCTACCCACTAACAGTATGCCCAGCAACACACAAACACACACAGCATACATTTCTGGTAAGCAATACACACAGCCATAGTGTGTATACACATACCCACCTGCCATGGCCACCACAGTACATTAGAGCTTGAGTTGATTTACATCCCATTGTGTTCATCAATGCTGAGGTGTTGTGTGTGTGTGTGTGTGTGTGTGTGTGTGTGTGTGTGTGTGTGTG
>CAXIPT010000005.1:1546765-1625946 GCA_964030475.1 Tethya wilhelma | reverse complement strand
GTCAATAAGGTTTCAATTCTCTTTCTCTCTCTCTCTCACACTCACACAGGTATCAATTCTGTACACACGTATGCAGCACACAAAGCTCTACATACACTCACGTTGGCTCAACAGTGCAGTATGTCTGATTCCAAATCTCCAATCCTCATTCCAGTATCAACTCCACCTTCAAGCAATGATTCACGTAACGAAAGTGCATCACCTCCTGGTGACCTTTCCACTTCAAGACCGTCACAATTGAAAATGTCATCACCCCCTGGACTTCATGGGGGTCAATCAAGCACCAGGACCCCTGTAATTACCCAGCCAATTGCTAGTCCCTTGACTAGTTTGTTCCCTGGCGTACGAACACAGGCTTCAATGTCCCCAGTCACTGGTCCTCTCCCTCTAGCCATCAATCCCATTCACAACCCTTTTATGACTGGTTTGACCCGTTTTACGACCCCTGGGGGAGTGTTCCCCCCACCAATGTTAATATCGGCAAAGAATCCCCTACTCAGTTCGGGTGCTTTGCAATCGAGAGTGCCAAGTGGAGTTGCAGGCGTTCACTCTCCAGCCATGAAGGTGAGTGGTGATCTCAGTACACACATGAAGATGGTCTTGCAGTTGCAGAGTGCTCAGTTCAATGCCTTCTCTTCACCTGGGAGCTTACCATCGTCACACGACCCTCTTGTGTCGCAGGCCATCGAGAAAGCGAGTTACATTTTGAAGTATAGAAGTAGCCCCCCGATATATTGCATTGCACCCCCTGAAGAAATATTGCAATCGTCCCCTCTACCTCATTGTGACCCCTCTAATTACGAGCACACTATTGAATACATAGACACACTATCAGCATCATACACTTCTTCGTCCGATAAAGAAGGAGAACGAAGGGGAGAGAAGAGAGTCTCAAGTCAAGAGAAGAGAGTGTCAACAATGGAGTCGCCGTCTTCTTCAAGAGGAGATCTCGAGAGGCGTCGAGCTTCAACATTCGGTGAATCATCTTCACGGAGGGAAGATAGAACAAGAGAAACCTTCAATCGACAAGAACGTGCAGGGCGATCCTCACCATCACCTGCTGGAGTGTCCGATGATGGTGATACAGACTCTGATGATGAAAATCGATCTGGTCGAACTATTTCACACCAAAGCCTACCACGACAGAATGACCAGAGCAAGCAAAGCTTTAGCGGACGACAGCACACACTACAGAGAAGACGTATCTCACCACCACCTTTACTACGAATAGCTCCCGACAATGAGAAACCTATCTCTACTCTACCAGCTTCACCTCTCTCTTCAAAGAAACAGCCTTCAATGAAAATTGTACTTACACTACCCAAGACAGTGACAACACCAAAATTTCTCCCATCCATGGCAACCACTACCCAAACAGCTGGTCTCTTGAAAACACTCAACAACAACATGACCTCTCAGTCTTCTTTCACACCAACAGCAGTCATGGCTGCACCTGGTCTTGTCACACTTCCCACTCAGGGAGTAGCTGGCTACTGTGTCATGGTGAATCCTCTCACTGGCCTCCCAGCTGTACAACTGCCCTCTCAGCCTACAATGGTGCTACCCAGTCCAGCAGGGAGTGCAGTCATCACACAAGGAGCTCTTCAACAACCACAGCTCCCAGTTCTAATACCAGCACAACCCACAGCAGCAGCTGCAGTGCCTGCAGTGGTAGCCGGTGGACTCAGCTCCCCACCACAGATGGTGTACTACCTAATGGCAGCTAACAATGGCAGTGCTGCACTCAAAACACAACAAACTAACGCTAGCAACAGCACTCCTACGTACATGGTCCTACAACCAGAACAAGAACAGAAAGAGAAAAACACTTCTTCGTCTAAAGCTGTCCATCCCACTACACCCACTTTAAACACAGGTACGCCAACAACTGTCAAACATTTATCGTTGCACAAGAGAACTAGTTCAGAGGACTTTCTTCCTCCGCCAAAACCAAAGCACAAGAAAATGGTCGACACTGAAAACTCAGAACATCGTATCCATCGAAAGACTAACCACTGTGCTGAAAGGAGGGACCCTGATCATTTAAACTCCAAATGCGAGTCACATGAACTGCAACACAGATCACATGTCATTCGTCATCGGTCACATGATACACAGAGTAGGTCACATGACACAAGGTATACTTCAAATTCGAGTGCAGAGTCCATTGAAGTGGACAGTAATGAAGACACTGGCAGCGAAACAATTCGACCACACCCCACAGAGCAAGTGATCACTAGGAGAAGACAATATGCATATGAAGATGAAACCATGGCAACGGAATCGGAAGATACCGAAGGGGAAGAGAGGACAATTGCCACCGAAAACATAAGACACCACTCACACCAACAAATAGCTGCAACAAATCCTTGTAAGTATACTTCTAATAAAGCACAAGATATATATGTATAGACTGTGTCAATTCAAATCTATCATATAGCTAGAAATTTTCGAGGAGTATAAATTTCGCTGTTTTGCGGATCGTTGGCTATCTGCGAAAATTTACTCGCGAAATTTTCAGGATCACATTACAATATATGGGTGGGGCTGCTCAATCCTCAAAAATAAAATTGCGAAAAGTTTAATTGGCGATCGCCTTTCCGCAAAAATTTTGTTTCTTGAAAATTTCTATATAGCTATATGGTATACACAATCAATCAAATCTTCACACAAATCTATCTCTGTCACTCATGTAGGTAAATCGCACATCCAGTTATGGGAGTTCCTCCTCCAGCTGCTCCTCACTCCTGACCACGGAGCCATCATCCAATGGACAGGCAATAGCTACGAGTTTAGCATCATCAACCCTGACGCCGTCGCTCGTCTGTGGGGGAGCTGTAAGAACAAGCCACGCATGACGTACGAAAAACTCAGCCGGGCGTTGCGGTACTACTACAGCCGAGGGATATTGGACAAGGTGGCAAACAAGAGATTGACTTTCAGATTCTCTTTCGATGTTCACAAGTATATTGTTGAACGCAACAAGGCAGTAAACTTGAACCTGCAAAATCATATCACTTGATCGAGAATTGTGTCAACATGACGTAATAATTGCATTTATAATAATAATTGTAGTCACTGAGTATCAATAGTGTGTGTAACTTGATGAGTCAATTGATTCTATAATGAGTTAAATTATGTAAAGAGTTGCATTAATTAGAATACAAACAATAAAACAGAAAAACCACCACAAAAATTTTTGAAATTAGAAAACCATTCTCTATTACTACATATTAGCTATAATATATAACCATGTATTGTACTCTTGATCATTATAACACAGTGGATGTACGTATTATATAATATGCTCTGTTCTGTTCTCCTACCTAACTTGCATTGCATACGGCTGATTGCTCATTTCCTACAAACTCTGCATCGACTTAGTCTTCTATTGGCATCTTCGTCAGTCATTTCTGCTGATTGGTCAGCACTCTCATCTTCTTGCTCCGCCCACAGCCAGCTGGCACTGTAGTCGGAAGATCCCGATCGATCCAAGACACAGGTATTTGTGTCTGAGTCACAAGACAGATGGGGGTTGCTAGGGATCGACACAGACTCCAGGCAGGAGCTTGGTGTTGAGAGTGGGTTGGGTGAATCCTAGGGTGTATGCATAAGAGGATGGAGGAAATTAAAGACATGGTATAACGACAATTGTATCATGTGGTTTCAATGAGTGAAATCACATAAAAATTTCATTGGAAAAAAAATCTTGAGATCTAGCAGGAATTTGAACCCAGGTAGATCAAATTCTAATCGAATGCTCTTTCCACTACACTACTAGAACTCAGTGGCATTGGAGCAAAGAATAGCAGCATAATACTACTAGTCATAGACACAACAGCTGGTCATGTCATAGTATAGCCTCATTCCCATGATATGCGGGCTCCCTTTCTAGTGGGGAGGAGTCTAAAGACAAAGACTGATGTGTTACTCGGGTGATAGCTAATGGCAATGCTGCTTACGAGATTCAAATAGCTGTATCCACTCCACATGCTCTCCCAGGAGTCAGGGCATTCTGGGACCATTGATGTTTGTGAGTGAAGGGTCAAGATATTTCCTTGAACTTCACACACACTACAACGTGACACAAACTTGGCGGCCATCTTTGACTCCAGCTCTTCTCCATCTTGTACCATGTTCTCCTCATAACTGTGCTGTGCAAACATCCACTGCAGTGAGTTGTAATAGCCAGCTGAAAGTCTTTCTCTCGACAACATCGTGAACCGCTGCAAACATGTTCCTGTGCTACTTCGGTCGTTGAGAGCTTGTCCACCTAAACTGTATCCCTTCCACAGTCTGTGACTGTTCTCCGGGCACTTCGGTACATTTCTACTGTAGCTGTGGATGGCGATAATCTCAGCACGACCTCTACCGTCACGCCCATGCTTGCCAGGTAGACCTGCATGGCCTGGTTTGCCAGCTACACCATTGTAACCAGGTTCTCCCTGTGATCCTTTTGCACCTTTCTCTCCATCAAAACCAGGGACGCCATCATTACCTGTACAAATGAACACATAAACATTAAATCAGTTCCTAGTTTCTTTCTAACGTCACTGCTTATACTAACCTGGTAGACCTTGTTCTCCCTTGGCTCCATCAGCACCTCTCTTTCCCAGTGGTCCTTGTTCGCCACGATCTCCTTTGCTTCCCGGCAGTCCATCACGACCGTCCATTCCACGACTACCATTTCTCCCCCTCTCTCCTTTCTGCCCAGGCAGTCCCATTGAACCCTGGCTCACACAGTGAGAGAGAAGCAAATGAATGATACCAATCAATATGGGTAAACTAGCATGATTTAATGCTCACTCTTTCTCCTCTACTTCCTTTCTCTCCTGGCCTACCGACAGCACCATCCATTCCACTCTCTCCTCTTTCACCCTTCATACCAGCTGCACCATCTTGTCCCTTGAGTCCTGGTTGTCCTTGTTCTCCCTTCATGCCTTGCTTCCCAACACCAGGCTCTCCCTTTGGACCAGCAGGACCAACATCTCCCCTCTCTCCTGGCACTCCTCTGTCTCCTTTCTCGCCATTTTTACCAGGGAAACCATTTCTGCCTCTCTCACCAGCCTCTCCTTTGCTACCTGTAGTGAGAATTGGGATAGAAAACAACATATTTTTCATGAGCTTTCTTTATATACTTTCAATCCAACAACACAGGTTTTGTATGTATTATAATATTTCTCAAAGAAACTGACCATTATAGCCTCTTGGTCCCATCTCACCACGGGGTCCTTGTTTACCCATCTTTCCGGGCAGTCCTTGTTGGCCATCTTTACCTGGTCTACCAGGTGAACCATCAGCACCATCTTTACCTGACATTCCCGGCAGTCCCATTTCACCTCGTGCACCATTCTTTCCTGAAACTCCCTGTGGACCCCTCACACCGGCCGGACCTTGCATTCCCGGTGGTCCCTGTTCTCCTGGAAGACCAGGTGGGCCAGGAGGTGCCTAAGAATTTGAAATTGAAACAAGTAGAGTCAGTGTGAACTTAACTATCTACAATTAACTCACAGTTGCCATTGGCTGAGTATAGCTATCTTCAGCATCACGTTTACTTCGACTATCAGCAGGCGGGCCAGGCGGCCCGGGTTCTCCTTTTGGTCCAGGCAATCCTCTGATACCAGGTGGGCCCATCGGACCTTCAGGCCCTGTGAGACCAATAGGTCCCTCAATGCCTTGCAATCCTTGTGGACCAGTTTCACCCGCTGGACCAACTGGACCCAATTCACCACGTTCACCTGAAAATTGATACATTTGAAGTTAGTTTGATGGTGTTCGTATAATATATAATAATTTATATATAATTTCTTTTCAAATTTATAATTGTCTTAAATCTCAACTCAACCCCACAAAGGAATACATCATGCACATTCTTATGTGTGACATTGTGTACCTTTCATTCCAGTCTCCCCAGGTTCTCCTTTCTCTCCAATGTCTCCCTTGTCACCAGGCTCTCCGTCCTGACCATCAACACCATCAGCACCTCTCTCTCCCGTTTGGCCATTATCTCCTGGTTCTCCCTTCATCCCTTGTTCACCTTGATCGCCAGCTTCACCCTTAGCTCCCATTGTGCCAGGAAGACCGTCACTGCCTTGAGGACCAGTCAATCCAGTGTTTCCTTTCTCTCCCTTCTCTCCCATCGGCCCTGTAGCTCCATCTTCACCATCATTTCCCGGAGGTCCAGGATCTCCGATCATTCCCTTCTCTCCTTGAACACCTTGCATTCCCTTTGCACCATCCCTTCCAGGGGGTCCTTGTGGTCCAATATCTCCTTGTTCCCCCTTATCCCCCTGTGGGCCTGGCTCTCCATCAGCTCCAGGCTCACCAGGTGCACCTGTTTATAAGAACACACATCAACTCTTATAGGTGTAATATAACACATGACTTATTGCAATTTTAGCCTCATATCCAACTAACCTGGCAGACCTGGTCTACCAGCAATTCCATCTTTGCCATCTTTTCCCGGGATTCCAGGTATTCCATCACTTCCAGCTGCTCCAGGTTCTCCAGGGGAACCTGCATGTTGAAGTGTTGTTTTTTTGGTTATAGATATAATAATATTATGTTATGTAAACTATATATTATCCCTGGTTATCATCATGCAATTGGTTTACCTATGGTTGTATTATCTCCTGCTGGTGGTCCAGGTCCAGGCGGTCCAGGTGGTCCAGGTGGACCAGCGTCACCAGGGAATCCCTTTGAACCGGGTGGTCCAGGTTCACCAGGTTCACCAGGTATTCCAGGCTCTCCATCGGCACCATTGTCGCCTGAGAATTAAAGATGATACCAACAATTAATATGGTTAAAGTAGATGTTTATGTCACTCTATTTACCTAAACAACATTTTTCAAACTAGCTGCTACAGAACAAACAATTTAGGCATATCTGCTCTAACTATACAACATTAATTTTGTCAATTAGAGCACTAACAATACCTGGTTCTCCCTTGCGTCCAGGATCTCCCTCAGGACCAGGATCACCAGGAACCCCTTTCAATCCCGGTGGACCTTGATCGCCTGGTTCTCCATCAGCTCCTGGTGGACCCATAGGTCCAGGGGGACCAGAATCACCAGGAAATCCTTTCAAACCCGGGGGTCCGGGCATTCCAGGGTCTCCATCACTGCCATTTCTACCAGACTCACCAGGAACACCTGAATCACAAGTTGACAACAAATTGTAAACATAAAAATACCGCAACCACTAAGCCAAAGAAATTTTAGTAACATCTACAAACATAGCTGGGACTTGGGTTTGAACCTCAGACATGTGAATCATATTCTAATGCTCTTACTACTTTGCCACTAGCTAGTAACACAATTGTAGTGTTGTAGAAAACAATAGAAGAGGAGTATATACATACTTTAGTATAGTTTCTCACCCTTCATTCCTGGTGGTCCGACCTCCCCATCAGTGCCTGGATTTCCTTTTCTTCCAGGTGGGCCTGCTACACCTGGATCTCCAGGAACCCCCTTCATCCCCGGGGGTCCAACATCACCTGGTACCCCCTTCATTCCAGGCGGTCCCTCTGTTCCGTTCAAGCCAGGCTCACCAGGCGTACCAGCTGGTCCAGGCATTCCCTGTTGCCATGAAAACAAACAACATGCACACACAATAGTTGATACTAAATACATACTGCTACATGCATAATACACATCCACATACATCTAATCCAGGGGGGCCAACAGGTCCGGGGGGTCCAGGAACAGTACTCTGCAAAGATAAAACAAAATGTTTGTGTAAGACAGATTAATGAGAGAACTCACTACAGCTTACATTTTCCCCCGGTATTCCAGGCTCACCATCATCTCCAGGTACTCCTTTCATACCCTGCCGGCAAAATTTATCAATCACATGATACAATGTAAAGTTCACAAATAAATCATTAGCTCACAGGTGGGCCTGCATCTCCGGGCAGTCCAGGTTCTCCATCACTACCATTGAATCCGGGGACTCCTGGTTGACCGTCTGCTCCAGGATCTCCTGGAACACCTTTCAATCCAGGTGGCCCTTGCTCTCCCTGAAAAAATGAACAATCATGCACAAAAATACCAATAAATTTCCCATAATGCTGAGCACTAGTGGTTAGTCCCATTCACAGCCAATGCTTTTCTAAGAGAAGGAGGCTATTCAGACAGCAAAACAATTCAGTAAAAATTATCACACTCACAGGATCTCCTGGTGTTCCTGGATCACCTGGCACTCCCTTCAATCCTGGTGGACCATCTGCACCAGGATCGCCAGGAGCTCCATCATTACCCTAAAAGAACGAACACCAATGAGTAGATGCACACATGTAGCCATTTAAACACAACTATAACAGTATGAACACTGTGAGTACCAGTTATTATATAGCTATACCTATATAGGATAACTTACTGGGTCACCAGGTACTCCTTTCAGTCCAGGTGGTCCATCAGCACCAGGGTCACCTGGGTCACCGGGCATTCCAGGGAAACCTGGTAGGCCTTTTGATCCTGATTCTCCCTACGGATGACCAGACACCGTCCATATGATACAACAGTTCAAATATAGCATTGAGTACTGCACATGCGATACCTTCATTCCAGGTGCACCTGGTAGACCTTTACTGCCGGGCACTCCAGGCTCTCCCTGTTGAATAAATCACATGATAATCACACTACTGACTCTGTTGTCATGTGAATCCAAACTCACGGGATCTCCTGGTACACCTGGATCACCATTCTGACCTGGTAAACCCTACAAAACAAAATACTAATTCAATATAACATGAGCCAAAAAAAAAAGGGGAAAAAAAAAAAAAAAAAAAAAAAAAAAAAAAAAAAAAAAAAAAAAANAAAAAAAAAAAAAAGAAAAAAAAAGAAAAAAAAAAGAAAAAAAAAAGAGACAAAAGTAAATGAATTTGTAGCAAACAACTTACCTTTCTTCCTTCTGGTCCAGACTCTCCAGGGGGTCCTGCTGGACCAGGACGACCTTTTGCACCAGGGAGACCTTTGCTACCTGGCACACCATCATCTCCCTAGTACGAGAACGAGATCATGTGAAAGTCATGTGAGAATAGTGGATTGTATGAGTCCAATTTTACCGGCAATCCTGGTCGCCCAGGTAGACCTTTACTTCCTGGTATTCCTGGGAACCCCTGTAGATTGAAAGAGGCAGTAAACTGGTCATGTCACACACACACACACACACACACACACACACACACACATACACACAGTGACAAACTTACAGGGAGTCCTTTTGATCCTGGTTCTCCCTCTAATCCTGGTGGACCCTACAATCCAAAAATATCATCAATTGATTGCAATACAACATGGACACAAAGAGATTCTTACACACTAAACTTACCACTGGCCCCATTCGTCCTGGAAACCCCTTAATTCCCTGTATTATAATGGGGGGAAATCATCGCATTTAGTGTTATCATTCACTACAAACAAAGCTGAATTAACTTACAGGTTGTCCTGGTTCTCCCGGTTTACCAACTCTTCCTGGTAGGCCCTGTATTCAGTCACATGACAACCACACAACAGTCAGTTAGTCAACAGATCCCAAGGTACGCTAGATAACTCACATCCTTGCCATCAATTCCATCTTTCCCGGAAGCTCCCGGGAGTCCCTTGCTACCAGGTGTACCCTGTGTTAGAATACAGTAATAGCGATGCCTAGAGACAACACCACATTGGAGCTTACCTCTTCTCCCTTCATTCCTGTAGCTCCTGGCAATCCTTTGCTCCCAGGGATACCAGGTGGGCCCTGTAGAATTATATGGAAGCAGGTTTTGAATGATGTAAAACAAAAATCAAATGTCTAGATTGACAACGTAAAATTTTTAGACATACATCTTCTCCTGGAGGTCCACGTGGTCCAGGCAACCCCTTTCTTCCTTCAGGTCCCTACACACACACACACACACACACACACAAACAATACATACATTCGATCATACATACTTATATCTTCCTCAAGCTAGGCATTCAGTCGACAACATACTGATTCTCCAGGTGGTCCAATTGGTCCAGGGAGTCCCCTTTTTCCCGGTAATCCCTGACTCCCTGGTTCACCAGGGTCTCCTGGATCTCCTGGTGTGCCCATTTTCCCTGGTCTTCCCTGCGCTCCAGGTATCCCGGGATCACCAGGCGTTCCCTTAGCTCCTGGTAGACCCTGAACGAAGATATGCATGTAATGTGTGTAACTCACAGCTTTGTACAACCATCCTAGGCTATAAAATTATGACTCAGAAATTTCAGTTGAGGATTTGTGGGCTGTATATATATATATATATGCACCTGGGATTTTTTATTGATATTTCAAGCTCAATTTGCTTAAAATTGTTTAGTAGCTGTATCTACCAATAATTCCCACCTTGCTGCCTGGTACTCCAGGTTCTCCATTTTCTCCAGGTATTCCCTTCATTCCCTAGATCAAAGATGAGGAGGCAAAGACATCACACGTACAACTCAACATTCCAATGGTCTTCTTGTGTTTTCACATACAGGTTCTCCTGGACGCCCCTCAGGTCCAGGTGCACCGTCGTTTCCAGGCTTGCCTTGTCTGCCAGGATCTCCAGGGATACCAGGCGTTCCTTTCAATCCAGGAGGTCCTTCAGAGCCATTTCTTCCAGGCTCACCCTGCATTGAAGAGAACACAAAGCATGAGCCATAGCTATACATGTGGAAAGAATTGCGGAGTAAAACTTCTGTGAAATCATAATCATCTGCGAAAGTTTATAGCTGTTACATAATTTATGCATGGGCATTGCACTAGCTGCTCATCAGGATAAATTAAAATGCAAATTGTAAAAATTAATGACAAGAGAAGCAAAACCTTTTCACTATACAGCATCTTTACTTGTGACAACTCCATGGATGCAGGTACATGTTATTATAGCTAAGTGAACAATCAGCACTCACAGGTTCTCCTGGCATCCCAGGGATTCCAATTCCTGGATCTCCAGCTGGTCCAGGGTCTCCATCTTTGCCCGGGGGACCCTACAATAGTTAGAGAGAGAGTTGAAATCATACACATGCTGCTAGCTTAGTTGTAACTGAAACAGAAAGTTAACCTACCCTTCTTCCAGGTGTCCCAGGATCTCCAGCTTCACCTGGGTTGCCCTTCATACCAGGATCTCCCTATATAGAGGCAACAATAAACAACATGTCAGTTAGTTGCTATGGTAATGTACACAATCTGTGTATGGTATAATAATACACATACCCGTTCTCCATCACTACCATTCAAGCCTGGCACACCAGGTTCTCCCTGCAAGAATCACCATAGAAACACAACTCAACACAACATCGACATTAGAATCATTGATAGTCAACTCACAGGCACTCCCGGAAGTCCAACATCACCAGGTACACCTTTAAGACCAGGTGGCCCCTGTGTATGCATATGGATATATTAATAACTAACTAACTAACTAACTAACTAACTAACTAACTGCTAACTAACCAATCACTAACCTGGATTCCATCTGTTCCATTCAAACCAGGCTGACCAGGAGCACCCTAGGAAGCAATGATATACAGCAGATCATGGTCAAAATTATATACCGTATAGCCGGAAATATTGACGGGGATTTTAATTTGACGGTTTGACGGTCAAAGTCCAAATCGTCAAATTTAAATCCGCCAATATTTTGGGCGCTGTATATGAATGTATTGTGCGCACGCACAAATCGTCAAATTTAAATTCGTCAATATTTTTATTTTACGTTCTGTGGAGCAAACCGTCAAATTTTTTGGCCGTCAATATTTCCGGCTATACGGTATGCTAACTTTCTTTCTTAGTTACATTGAGTTAGCATAAACACATTGTATATAACATCACACATTAGTTCAAACTAACTGGAGGTCCCACTGCTCCAGGGGTTCCAGGATCTCCTGGCACACCGGGGTCACCATCTGCACCCTAAAAAAAAAGAAAAAAGAAGCAAAGTAGATGAACAAACTGTCTTACTACACAATCACATCATACTCACAGGATCACCAGCAGGTCCCGCTGGCCCAACAGGTCCGGGATCTCCAGGGACTCCTTTCAGACCAGGCTCTCCCTGCAGTAGTCAGGAAGAAATACAGTAGACAGGGAGAAAATATGAATTTTGTATGTGCAGCAAAGAGGGAAGCAATCTCTTACAGGTTCACCAGGTGGACCATCATCTCCTGGCTGGCCTTTTCTTCCAGGCATGCCCTAAGAGGTAGAAAGAAAGATGAGAGCATTCAAAATTATATCTCCCTCAAATCATTCATCTAACGATCGACTTACAGGTTCTCCTGGTAGACCAGGGTCACCATCAGTACCATTGTTTCCCGGAGGTCCCTAAATGGAAAAAAAATAATAAAACTTTAAATAATGTGTTGCACAAATTTGTCATTTAAACTTCTACTACAGTTCCGTAGCTAAACTGGCTCACCTGTGTTCCAGCATCACCAGGCACACCTTTCATTCCAGGTGGTCCTTCAGGTCCCTGTATTACAGTCATGTGACAGTCACATGATCATGTAATCTTGGCGCTATATATTTGTGTAATAATGACTCACGTCTAATCCGGGGGGACCGGCTGGTCCTGAAGGTCCAGGGGGACCCTGAAATGCAATAGTGGAATCAGAGCAATGTGAACCTATATATACATTGCAATTACTGATTTTTCTAATCTCTTACGGGATCTCCATCAGTTCCATTTAGGCCTGGCAATCCCTGAATAGTAGGAGAGGAAAATATTCATTAATTCTGATCGTGATTTATAATGCTTTTATTTTCTGTTACACGTCCACACTCCCACACCCACAGACTCAGAGACTCACACCTTCACACATTCACATTCTCACACACTCACACACTCATACACTCACAGGTTCTCCAGGCTGACCATCATCTCCTGGTTTTCCGATACGTCCAGGCTCACCAGGTTCTCCAGGGAGACCAGGATCTCCAGGGGGTCCAGTAATATTCTCTCCAGGGGGGCCAGGATCACCAGGAAATCCTTTTGAGCCAGGGGGTCCGGAATCACCAGGGAAACCCTTACTTCCTGGGGGGCCAACTTCACCCTGGGGGGAAAAAACAATAAAAAAATGAACATAGTATTATCTGATCAAGCACCATTGTGACACAAAGCTAGAAAGATGCATAAACACATACAGGATCACCATCACTGCCATTAAAGCCAGGCACTCCAGCTGGTCCGGGATCTCCAGGTACTCCCTGTGTGCATTAATTAAAATTAATAACTTGAAATCACAGTAAGGTTTGGATGTGCATAGGTCTTTCTAAAAAAAATACAATCATGATCTTGGTGTGTTTTCGATCACAGTCACTCTAATATTAACTGCATGAGCTAGTGTGCTGGCACATGCAAGCAGGAAGCAACTCACCTTTAATCCTGGTGGTCCGATCATCCCCTTCATGCCTGGGTCTCCTGGCAATCCTTTCCTTCCCGGGGGGCCAATGTCTCCTGGTGGACCCGGGACTCCTTTACGACCCTGCAGACAAATCACACCCACTTATCAATTATGAAAAACACACACACACATGTGTCTGGATGTTTACTGGTGGTCCGATTGGTCCTTCTGTGACGTTTGATTCACCAGGGGGCCCGGGAATTCCCTGTGATAATAATGATGAATATTCATAAGTAAGCAGGTATGCTTATAGTGTAATATCATCAACAATACCTTTCTTCCGGGAGGTCCCTGCAGTTAAGAAAAAGAAATATAGATAAATTAAACATGACTACTGTATAGGACATTTCTTTCCTGGGAAGCAACTTTCATGGATTAAATTCATTAAATTTGTTTTCCTCGAAAAATGCCTATACTGTATCTCATTATGGTATTACTCATGGAATCAGGAACCTACTTATGAAAGATGAATTGAACTTATAAATAAGACACTAAAGACCCTGTAGTAGCAACAACAACCCCAAAGCCATGATTAGCTTCCTCTTCCCAGTAATCTTACTTGCAACAGCAGCTGTAGCTCAAGGTCGTTCTGCAACAGCTCTATGAGTAGCTCCCTCAGCTCTGTGATGTTACGTGCTTCTCTTCTTGCCCGATCCAACACCTCCTCCACCTTCTCATTGTAGTATCTCTCGTCAAGATCGTCTAAAGTTCTCTTCTCGTGGACTTCAGGTCCAACTATGCCAGACTGCTGCATGTGGAATTGGTGCATGGGCACACAAATCATAATGGACATAAAGTTATCAGGGATTGTATTTTGCAAGTGAGAGACTGCGTGCAATTGTCACTGTGTGATATGATAAAGATTCAGCGTCAAATTTGAAGAGTGCATGCATCACTAAAGTATATGGGAACACAATACTTATTGTCAGTGGAAGGACACCACTATTGTTAAGAAGAGACAGTTTGACAAGTTGGTCAGGTGGGTTTAAAAGGATCTGAGTATAACTGCAGCAACACACACATATATGCATCTACTACTTTCTAACGAGATAATATTATATAGTGAATGTTAATGGAACAGGCAGACTGACCGCTCCTACAGGTGGAAGCCTGCCAAACTGCCATCTACTGAACTTTTCCACTAGTACTTCACACACCACACACACCACACTGCAAAGAGCAACAAAATACTATTTCCCTTTGCCACTATAATAGCAGCTGTAATTGATTACTGTGGTTGATTGTCGTTGGATACCACAATGGAGCCATCAGAGCTTAAGAGGGTCAGTTACCACCTGTTCACTCCAACCTAGCTAAGAGCCTTTCACATACCTCACCTACAGAGCAACAGATGACTAGCTGGCATCTTCATCTTGTGGTGACATGGAAACACATGCTTTGAGGGGAAGAAGGAATGCATGGCTGGGAAGTTAAGCTTGGGCACTTGTCAGCTTTTGTTCGACCACACCCATGTGTTTTTGCACTGAAGGTATACGAATTACTTTCTTGCAATAGCATGCATGACAGGTTATACTGTAGTAAGCTTGTTGTTTTTTTTTTTCAAGTGGCAAGTGTACAATTACAGAGTCATTCTGTGAGGAAGAGTATCAAAAACCACACATAATATGTTAGAGGACACTATCTAGCTAGACGCATTAGCTAGGACCTCCATTACTATAGGTCTAGATAACCTATAGATATCTGTTTGTGGAAACCCCAAAAATTAACGTTTTGCAGGTATATATATACATACATATACTGAAAGGTGCCAATGATGTATGTACACTGGCAAGTACAACAACATAGCCACAAGGAGGAGACCTGAGGGAGATCAAAGACAGCAACAAACCAAACATACCAACTGGTGTGTTTACATTAGACACTGTCTAACAGCTCTGTAGCATTTTTGTGGCTGGGCACACTCATAATTTGTATTGTACCCTCCAACACACACCACCATCTGGTCAATCACCTTGGGCAGCCACTCCAAGGAACTCAAATGCTGCTTCTGCTTACAGGATGCTCAAAAGTCAGTGTCAATGTTTTGACTGATTGTCCCATTTAGTTTGGCAGATATAAAGTGATTAGAAACAGCTGCTCCAATTTAATTCATGTACACACACAATTCCAATCACTATCCTTCACAAAGACAACACACACATTAATTCTCTTTACTGTGTAGCTTCATTTATAGCTCCAAGCCCCTCTTTTCCAGAAATAATGATATCCGATAATAACTATGCATCATGAAGAGTACATTTACATGAGCTGAAAATTGTGATCTCATTACTATACTAATTATTCTCAAAATAAAGTTTAAGCTGCATGACTTGATATAATATTACAAAGCCTTGCCAAAAAATGTAAGTGCATGTATGAATGAATCTTTATCATAGTGAGCATTCACTTTAAAATAATGGATCTGAAGAAAAACAAAATACTCCACTATAACTTCAATAGGAGCCGACATACCTACCCCTTTGTAGTGTTGCAATAATTGCAAACAGCTGTCCTTTCCATTTAACTCTACATCAAACATTTGTACATACAATACAGTGCCTGAGCTATCATCACCAATAGTTACTCCATTTAATTGTCTGAACACAATAATCTGCCCTCAAAGTTTACCCATAAGCAATCCATATTTAACCTTTGCTGAGTAAAATTCATTGTCACACTGATTTGTTAATGAATGCCAATGACAACACACAACAGCACACTGTGGCTAATACAATTCTCACTAGGATCAGATCGTTATCAACTGAACACTCAAGAAATTTGCACACTAAGCGCATTGATGTTCTTCTCCAATTTTTTTATCAGAAGTTGCATCCACAGATAGGCATTGCATTTTGAGGTCGCTAACACAACCCAGTAGCAGCTGCTCAAGGGAACCACAAGGATTCGGAGGGTGTAGTGTCCTCACACAAATTGCATTTGTTGATATAATTCTATTATTTGGTTGCCGGCTTACCTCCTTTCTTGTTGGTATGGAAACAACACATGTGGCTAGTACCAGCACTGCTAGTGACAGCAACCAACTCCGTCTAGAAAGAAGAAAGGCATACCACACAAATGAAACCACAAAGCAGCTTTTTCTTTTCTTTTCTTTTTTCTCTTTTGCAAGCCTCAACTTATGTGAATTCATGCATGGTTTCAGCAAGCCAGGCTCATTAACTTTGGCTGTGAATATATTTAGTGTTGCGACTAACCTCTGCATATTCTCTGTCGTTTTATGAAGACATGAGCTCCCCCACGAGTGTCTGCGTCTCTGTTTGGGCTAGAGGCGGTATCAAACTTTATGGTATGTGCCTGTACTTTGGCAAGCCTGCTTCAGAAATATGTCAACAGTGAAGAATGGAGATGATTCTGTGGTGAGGTGAACAGTCCGTCTCTTTTCTTCAAATGACTTATTTCTTTGAAAGCTGTAGACAGTTCTGCAGCAGTATGGGCTTGAGCTTCATGCACTGATACTCGACTCTGAGCTGCACGGAAAAAACCATAGGCATGCAGAATTCAATCTGGTGGGCGTAGCTTGTTGGGCGGGAGACCACGCCTACTCACCGGAAGTTGAACTTTTATTTTTAACTCCTTTGACTCCGTTATATTGCAGAAAATGAAAAATGACTGGTTTGTGTCAGTTGCATCTTTCTCTGTGCTGGAAATCTGTAAGTAGGATAAGTTAATCATTTAGTGAGATCTGTCAATGTATTATCTCTCTCTCTTCTACAGTTATCTACCAGCACCAGGCTATTCAGTTATCTTAGCTGCTCTTCATCAGCCTTGACCATGCAAAGACACTTGAGCAGATTTTACCATAGTAAGAGAGGCCTATTACATCCACACTGCTGTCCCAGAACTAGATCACAACCTTACAGACCTCTGTTGAGCTGTGTGTCTCAGAAACTATCCAGATTGCAGCAAACAACTGGTCTCTCCTTTCAACCAGTATTAAGATGTCTGTCTCTGACAACGCAGAGAGATTACTGCCAGAAGACTTACACAGAGCTACAGAAACAGCAGCCATTAGTCACCAGAGATGAAGAAGACGGTGAAAAACATCTCCACAAAGATAAAGATCAGATGTCAGATGCTATTGTACAGAATATTCGACCCCCTGGAGAGGGGGAAGAAGATATAGTGACCCCTCGATTAAAGGAGATATTGAGGGGGGTGCATCGGGGGGACAGAGCACGACTGGCCGAGGCCATCACTCTTGGTAAGAACATCATCTATAGAGAGCACTATGCCTAGCTCAATACTCAATAATTCAAGCATGAATATGAATGAATGAAAATTAATAAATTTTGCTCATGCATGTACATTGTATGGAAGAATGTGCTATATGCATGCCATGTAGTTGCAGCTAACTTTGCTTTGAAAGAGAAGAAGAGATTATCAATTATTGTCCATTGCTAGCAATATCCAGGCACCAAGTACTAAAGAGAGTTTGCATTTGAATAATGTTCTGGGGGTCATGACCTGACCTTCTTACTCCTGACCTGCCAGGAATGTGGATGCACCCTAACATTATTGTAATGGTTACTAACCCCCTCACACACACAAATAAACACACCATACTATACATGTTGCAGTTGAATCAAAGCACCCTAGGAAGCACAAACAAGCCCAATGGCTACTCACAAAGATGTTATCTCACAGAAGCAAACTCAGACAACTGGGAAGACTCCGACCTACCATAAGGATTGGGCTGACTGGCCCTCCAGGTGCCGGGAAATCAACACTTGCTGAAACATTTGGACAGCTGCTAACAGGAAAGGGATACAGACTGGCTGTACTGGTAAGAGAAGAGCATTTGTAGTAGCGTATTTCACACACACACACACACACACACACACACACACACACACACACACACACACACACAGGCAGTGGATCCATCTTCTTGGCGTACCGGAGGCTCAATCATGGGCGACAAGACAAGGATGGTGAAACTATCTTGCGATCCAAACGCTTACATCCGACCTTCTCCATCGAGTGGGAGTCTTGGTGGAGTCACACGCAGTACAGGAGAGGTGATGCTACTTTGTGAAGGTACAATTGGGTTCAGTTATTACTGTTACAGTGATTCACTACTAGGTACATTAGTGGTGATACAGTGTAGCTAGAAATTTTCAAGGAGTATAAATTTCGCTATTTGGTGGATGGCCTAGCCTTGATCCCAGCTCCCTTTCTTTTTTTTTTTTTTTTTTTGCAAAAATCAGAGCCTGGGAACGAAGCTAGGATCGCCAGTGATCAACAAAATTTTTAAATTGCAAAAAGTTTGCAATCACCTTTTGCAAAAATATTATTCCTCTAGCTACTGCTGTCTTTTGTTTCCATGGTTACAGGAGCCGGGTATGACATCATCTTGGTGGAGACTGTAGGTGTTGGTCAATCGGAGACTGCAGTGTGCGATATGGTGGATATGTTTGTGCTTGTTATACCACCAGCAGCTGGAGATGAGCTTCAAGTATGACAACAATAATTATATAATGCACATGTGCTCTCCATGGAAACTAAGTTCCCATTGTAAAGTATGCATTCAGTGCTCGTAAAACCACCACCCCAATCCTTAGTGTGTTCATATACTTGAGGGAACATTAGTAGTAGGACTTCCTGTTATGTGGTAGCCTTGCTATTAGGGGGAGAGTCCTGGTAATGAAGCTAATCATGTGCTGTTGTAAATCAGCTCTATTTCTAGCCTCATACCGAGGCTGTTCCTTGTTTTGGTTACACTCCTACGTACATCACTGGAACTGTTACTCTCTCTCCTTTGGTTCAGGGATTGAAACGAGGTATAGTTGAGATGTCTGATCTAGTGGTCATCAACAAGGCAGACGGTGACCTCCTGCCAGCTGCAAGGAGGATCAAGGCAGACTACATGAGTGCCGTGAAACTCACACGGAGAAAGAGTCGACACTGGACTCCTCAGGTTGGTAAAGATAGCATCACTGTATTCTTTTAGAAGCACACTAAGCAGTGTGTTTGACAATGTGTCATTTTAGGTCTTAATGGTGTCTGCATTGGAGAACAAAGGCATTGAGAAGCTATGGGATACAATACTGGAATATTGTGAGAAACTTAAGGTATATGCTCTGTATCTCATTGTCCCTGGGGCCTCCAAGTTAATTGAGATTGCTCCTGATGTTTAGGCTGCTGATGAGTTTGAGGAGAAGAGGAAAAGACAACAGATTTTATGGCTATGGAATCACATTGACATGGAGCTAAGAAACAGGTATATAGCATACAGCTAGCCTTGTACCCAGGCTCTCTCCTTTGACCTTACACTAACGGAAAGGAAAGGTCAAAGGGGAGAGCCTGGGTACATGTAGCCACATAACTTAAGTTGTCAAAACCATTCAGAATTCTCATTGTTGTGTTCAGGTTCAGATCCCAGCCAGGAATGACTGGTCACATTGATAAAATGGAGAGTAGAGTGATGGCAGGAAGCATGGCTCCAGGCACTGCTGCTGATATCCTCTTGGACAAGTTCTTTCAAAGAATTTATAAGAATCATTGATTGCTGATGCTTTTTTTTTCTTTCTATTCTTTTTTATGGCCTGTATTATGGGTATTTTTTTATAGTTTATGTTGTTTGGGGGTTGCTGGCACATGTAAACTGTATCATGTTGTTTGGGTGTATGTTGTATGTATAGAGATTTCAAAATTTCTCTAAACTTCGGTTAATTAGATTTCACCCACGTGGTCTCAAAAATGGCAGAGGTCGAGGCTGCAGAAGTTCGCAAAAGAAAGCGTAAATCAAAGTCTTCTAAGAGACAACATGGCGGGAAAAAACGTGTACCAAAGTGGAAAGTAGAAACTGAAGAGATAGAACTGGTCACAGCTGGATATGAAGTTCTGGGTGAGTCTGAAATTGCCAAATTCACTGATCTACCACTATCAAAGAATACCCACGAAGGCCTAAAGAGAAATGGCTACACTTCTCCCACCAAGATACAGAAAGAAGCTATTCCTCTAGCCCTCCAAGGTCAAGATGTGCTCGGCGCCGCTAAAACTGGTTCAGGAAAGACCCTGGCGTTCTTGGTCCCTGTGTTGGAGCTGCTATGGAGGGAACGGTGGACGTCTGACGATGGTCTGGGAGCTCTCATCATTTCACCGACAAGAGAGCTAGCGTACCAGACGTTCGAGGTACTCAGGAAGGTCGGTTGCTGTCACGACTTGTCGGCCGGTCTTGTTATCGGTGGGAAAGACGTGGAGGGTGAGAAGAATCGAATACAACACATGAATATTCTCGTCTGCACGCCAGGACGGCTTTTGCACCACATGGATCAGACGGTCAACTTTGATTGCTCCAATCTCAAGATACTCATCTTGGACGAAGCAGATAGGATTCTTGATCTCGGCTTCCAGACCACCATGAATGCTATTGTTGAGAATCTTCCTCCTGAGAGACAGACGCTGCTCTTTTCGGCCACTCAAACCAAGTCAGTTCGTGATTTAGCACGACTCAGTCTCTCCGATCCAGAGTACGTGGCTGTTCACGAGCATTCTAAATCGTGCACGCCACACAAGTTGAGTCAGAGTTACATCACTTGCAAACTGCCTGACAAACTGAGCGTGCTCTATTCGTTCATTCGAAGTCACCTGACGTGCAAGACAATCGTTTTTCTCTCTAGTTGCAAGCAAGTCAAATTCACGTTTGAAGCATTTCGTCGGCTCCGTCCAGGAGTGCCACTGATGGCGCTCTACGGGAAGCAAAAACAGATAAAAAGAATGGCCATCTACAATGATTTCTGTGCGAAAAAGTCAGCAGTTCTACTCTGCACGGACATTGCAGCTCGGGGTCTTGACATACCGGCTGTGGATTGGGTGGTACAATTGGACTGCCCGGAAGATGCCAACACTTACATCCATCGGGTCGGGCGGACCGCTCGCTATAAGAAAGACGGCAATGCCCTTCTAGTGTTGATACCTTCAGAGGAGGAGGGGATACTGGAGACTTTGAGGGAGAAGAAGATCCCCATCGATGAGATCAGAGTCAACCCGAAGAAGATGGTCTCGATTCAGAGCAAGCTGGAGACGTTTTGTGCTCAAAATCAAGACATGAAACACTGGGCACAGAGAAGCTTCATCTGCTACCTGCGCTCGGTGCATTTGCAATCAAACAAAAGCATCTTCGATGTTCATAAACTCCCAACAGACGAATACGCCAAGTCTCTCGGTCTTTCTCAACCACCGAGGATTAGATTCTTACAACGAGAAGCCGCTAGGAAACTTAAGGATACTAGGGGTCAAAGTTCAGTGAAAGACACTCAAAGTGTGATGGAGGAGGGTCAAAGTGATGAAGAGGGTGTGGCTCCGTTGGATAGATTTGATGACAATGATGACACAGATAGTGAAGATGAGGATATTCTACAAGTGAAACGGTAAGTATGGGAAATTTTACACTAGTGACTAAATTAATACATGGCAATGGCATTATGTTTGCACTTAAGTTTAATGTATTTTTGCTTCTCCATACACCTAGTGTTATCCCACCAAGCAAAGTGTCCCTGGATCCAAAGAACAAAAAAGAAGCTGCTACTTTGAAAGCGACCTCCAAAGCATCAGCGGCAAAGAAACTCATCCATAAGAAGATCAAGACAAACACACACATCAAGTTCGATGAAGAGGGAGATCAGGTTGAGTCTCCGAGCGACCATGAAGAGGAAGAGGTGTCCGATTCTGACACCCCTGCTCCCGATTCCCTCGTCCCTGTCCCGTTGGACGATTTCGAACAATCCAAGAGTGTATCGGTCGGTGGAATAGATGTGAGCAGCGCTCAAGAGCTGCTCAGAGTGAGAGACAAGCAAGACAGAAAGAGAGAGAGGGAGAGAATCAAAGCTACCCATCGCGAAAGAAGACTGAAAAAGAATCGTCTGACGTACACAGAGAATGAGGAAGACTCTGCTCTTGGAGTGACACTGGCTGGTTCGGAGGAGGAGAGTGAAGATCAAGAAGAAATGGAGGATGTGCAAACTCTAGAAGAAGAAGGAAGACCTTCGGAAGACAGTAGCAATTCTGATAGCGATGAAGATGATGTGTCACCACCCAGAGCTAAGAGGAGGAAGAAAGTTGACCAACGATCCTCAAAGAGGATTCATAAGCAACTTGGAACAGACTCAGCTCCTGATCTGAATGATGACGAAGAATTAGCATTACATCTCTTAGCTTCATGAGATAAATTACTTACTATTGTACTCTTGGTGTTGGTGTGGGTGAATTCACTGAATTGAAACCAAAGCCAGCTGTAGAAATTTGCAAGCTAGATAAGGGGGCGGGGCTTGCTTGTGTCCCTATTCTTATTAGTGCACATCAAGGTAAAACTGGTTTCAAGTTTTCCACCCCTTTTTGCAGTGGTTGTGGACTTCTGCCTAACGAGAAATGAAGAGACCGGTATTTCTTCTCTCTGTATGTGTATTGATAGCATTGCTACCAGTACAACAAGCCGAGGAGCAGCAGTCACTAGTGCCCACCTCATATGAGTGGGATGACTATGGCTATGTGCTTTACTGTCCTTGTATGGGTGAGTGTTTTTATACTATATCTTTCTATTGGAGGTGGTAGACTACAGATGTGCTTTTATATCATGCAATCATCTTGCAGGTCGCTTTGGTAACCAGGCTGCTCATTTCTTAGGGGCATTGGCATTTGCCAAGACACTCAACAGAACACTAGCAATACCTCCATGGAGATCTTACTTACGTAATGTAGGTATACATGAATGTGTTGCTGTATAATTGTATATGAGTATGTGGGCATGTACGTTCGAGCATTGAAAGAACATTGCTCACTCTCACACACACACACACACACACACACACACACAGCGTAACATCCCATTCACTGATTGGTTCCAACTTGAACCAGTTCAGTCCTACCACAAATCTCTCCCACTGGAAGACTTCATGACTCAGCTTGCACCAACACAATGGCCACCCGGCAATCGAACAGGCTACTGCTACCAACCCTCAGCTACCAACAAAGAGAAGGAGGACTGTGACATGAAATATGGAAACCCATTTGGTCCATTTTGGGACGAATTTGATGTCAATTTTGATCGCTCAGAGTTTACACGTCTGTCATACTCACTACATCATGAGAAGCTGGTCAAAATGTGGACAGACAGGTGAATCTTGTAACACATTCTACAATCATACTACTTAGTATGTGTTGTTTAATGATATAGTCATGGCTGTCTTATTTCAGATACCCTCCTGACAAGCACCCTGTGCTAGCGTTCAAAGGGGCTCCAGCTAGCTTTCCTGTGTCTCCTGACAACAGACACCTGCAGCAGTATGTGAGATGGAGTGATTCCATGGAGGAGAGGGCACAGGAGTACATCAATCATACAATTGGGGATGCCCCTTTCATTGGCATTCATCTCAGAATGGGGTCGGACTGGGTAAGGCAACACTTGTAAAATGTTGAAAGCCAGCTAGCTTTTTAGAGAGTTTTCTTTTTCAATTCACTCTTTTCTGTGTTCCAAACCGTGTCCTCGTATGCATTGATAATACCTGCCCTGTTTACAAAATAACAAAAGGTAGCTGAATTGTAAGTTTTCTTTCTCTCTTTTGTGTGTTCCAAACTGTCACAGGAGAGAGCTTGTGAGCATGCCATTGGTAGAGAGAGCTTCATGGAGTCTGGCCAGTGTCTGGACACTCTGCTACCTGTGAGAGGGAAGGTGACGAAGGACCTCTGTCTCCCTCCCGTTGACCTCGTCTCCAGGCACGTCATCTCTCTCATCAGGAAGTTGGGAATACGATCACTCTACGTTGCCTCGGATGTTGAAGCTCATGTCCACAACTTGAAACAATTGCTCGATCGAAAGGTATGTACTCTTTTATTATAAATTGTACTCTTTTATTATATATGGTAGCTACCTAGTGGTCTTGGAATATTTTATATATATTTTTTGTGTGCAATTTTGGTTATGGCCAATTCTTGAACTTTCTAGACTCAGATATTCTACATGAACCCCAATATGCCTGAAATGGATCTCATAATGCTTGGCAAGGCAGACTATTTTGTGGGAAACTGCATTTCCTCTTTCACTGCATTTGTGAAGAGAGAAAGAGATGCCAACAATAAACCTTCAGAGTTCTTTGGGTTTGCACAGCTGAGAGAAGAGGCCTTGAGAAAACAGAAGAATGAATTATGAAAACTCAATTTCTATATTTTTTTTTTAATTTTAAAGTTAACATTGTAAATGTTTACAAAATGAAAACCTGTATTTGTGAAAGCAAAAGGTACGAATAGGGGATTGTGAAGTGTAGAAAGAAAAGCATCACTGTATCTAACATCAGTGTATAGTTATGTCCATGGATAGAAGTTACAATGCAGGACATAGCCTAGAATCACATACACAATGAAGTACCCGACCACGTATCTACTTATGATGGTCGAGCGATGAGTCTCCTTTGAGGGAGTACGAATGAACATCTTTGAGAAGAGCAGCTTGACAATTCCTCGAGACATTTCCTTCCAAGAGTAGATCTTGGGGTCGAGGAGGACAGTGGCTTTGAGATCAATGAGAGCCTCGAGCAAAACCTCCGCTGACAGCCAGTAAATGACAGGAGAAGAGGAACAAATGAACCTCGTCAAAACCTGTTGTTGAGATTATAATAGGACAATATTATTATTAAGCATGTATATAATTATCATGTGTATGAATAGATCAAAAGTTCAATAAACAATGGCTGACCTGAACGTTTATGACAAAGAACCCAAACACTGTTAGAAATCCAAGATGGACGATATAAGGTAGCAACCGTCTCCTCCTATAGAAAGTAAAAGAACTGTTATTATCTTCGTTTCAATGATCAACAACTATACACCCATTGCAACTTACTGTTCAAAAATGGCTCCATATTTCTTCTCACTGGTTGTCATACCAACAGAGCAACTAATGTACCTCCCAATGCAATATGAGGAGAGGACTACCATTGGTGCAGCTAGCAGGAAGTTGGGAAGCTGCTTGAGTTGAAAATACCTCAAGAGACCAACATTCCAGTAGTACTCCTGCACATAGGAGTAAGGCAGGGGAGGAAGGATGTCCCACTCACCACACCATGGTGGATGGTGGTCCGTTGAGGTGCAGTAAATAGAGTAGCTATAATACTGAAACAGAGCAAAGGGAGCAACGGTAAACAGACACTGAAGAAACGTTGACACCAATGCTTTCAGAATCAACGGAAGAGCAGCTGAAATGTTGGCAATCTTGTTTCCCGTCAATACATCAAAGATACGAGTGAGACAATGATACGCTAGAAACCCACAGAGGACAATTCCATTGGAACGGGTGGCACCGGCCAGTGCAAAGAGGAGTGCAGCCAACCACGGTCTACGGTATTCGAGAGAGAGTAGACCACAGAGAGTGAAAAAGAAGAAAAAACTCTCCGTGTAGACAGCCGACATGAACACACTAGCTGGGTTGATGCAAAACAGGGCTGCAGAGAGAAATGCCAGTTTTCTATTTCGTGAAATTTCCAATGTGAGTAAGAATAGTGCTGCAGTGGCCAGAGGAAAGATTAGAAAGTTCAAGACAACTCCAGAATACAGTAGAATGCTGCGCTGAGTGATGAAGAAGCTGAGAGGATAGAGAAGTGTCTTGGAGAGAAGATTCATTGCAAAGGGGTAGAGGGGAAAGAAAGCGATGGTCTGGTCGTGGTGAGTGTAGCCATGCTCAGCAATAAAGATGAAATATTCAGAGTCCCAGTTGTCGAATCCTCCCAGAGTTGTTTCAGTGAGCAGATCGTGAGGTTCTCTGTGAACTCTCATGAATACATCTTGCATTGAGCCACTATGATCTGGAATTAGGTTATGAGATATGACCTGCGGGGAATGAGGACAGTGACAAATGCAAATTAGTTTTCCAAAATGGGTCAATTCAAAGATGTATTAACTCTATGATCATTTACAGTACAAACCTGTAGTAGGAAAAAGCATACTCTGGAGATGATAGCCCATTTCACTACCGTTCCACAGTCTCTAGCTTGAGACAGCAAGTTCTTCATCACTCAAAGTTCAAAGGTTATATACAGTTTACGGCGGTAATTGATCACGTGATATCTGGTTGCGCGCGCTAGCGCGCACCTCAAACGCTGATTCAGCAGTTCCTATCTTTGTCCTGCCGCTGGACGGTCAACTCTCCTCTTCCTCTCCCTTCATTGACTCAACCAAGCAAACTGAGAAGATGAAATCCAGACTACTACTGATTGCAACTCTTTTTAGCTGTTTTCTACTGGTTTCCAGTCGAGAAACCTCCCTCACCTTGCTGAGTATTGCTCCTTGCAACGGTACTTTGAACCAAGAGGTGTCGCTGTTTGAAAATGATATTTTGTCAGTTGATTGGGACCCGGACATCTGCACCGGCAACGGTACGGACTGGAAGCCCAATCATTTACAGGTGAACTACTGAGCCAATACTGCAACTACATTGAATTGTGTGATATAATATTTTGGTCCCAAAGTAACAAGCTAAGCATATTGAAATGGAATACACAGGACTGTCTGGTGCATGCACCAAACAGCTGTTTCATTCAACTCTTCTGTCTCTAACCCAACTATCAAAACATGCAGGGATTTCGTGTGTTCACTCATTCAGAGGCCAACAGTTCAAATCCCGTTGTATTTGTAGCCAGAGAAGCTGATGATGGAGTTGTTGCCTGGGGAATACCTCTCATTCCAGATGAGTAAGACGTTATGTATGTACTAGCACTGTTGTGCACCTGTGTGTACCTAAGTGATTCCTCTCTATTTGCATTGTACTTAATGTAGCATGATCGATACTTCCTACACATGCTAAGTGCTTTATTGCTGTTCTATGTGACAGTTAAAATGTATCAAATACACAAAATATTACAAGTGAATTTGTATCCATCATGAGTTAATTATTTGTCATTCACACACACACATGCAGCTACATGTATTTTATTTGCCTTTGACCCCTGTGACCCCTAGCTATATTAACTGTATTGTCACCTCCACCCAGCCAGTAACTGGCAATTAGCCTGTAAAAACTTTGGTTTGCTAGGCAATGGCACGCACACACACGCACACACACACACACACACACACACACACACACACACACACACACACACACACACACACACATACACAGTTTCTCTTTGGAGTTCAACTATGTCAATCGCACTGTGTGTCCAGTGAATCAGAGCAACGACAGCTCCTATGGTACTCTGTTCTACATTGACATCTTCACTAGCTCCTTGGTGAACGTTTCCTACTCCATCTCCATAGAGATGGTGCCCTTCTTTGAGTTGAGGTACAGTTAGTGCACACACACACACACACACACACACACACACACACACACACACAGTGTCCGGTGAACGATCTACTTCAGAATGCCAAGTCTAAAGGCATCTACCAGACCATGAGCACTAAGGGTTTTTTAACAGTTCGTGTACGTAATTATTGACAAGAATTTTTATTGTTTGTTTTTTCAATCATGATTATGTGTTTGTGTAGTCTTTACAAGTAAAAGATCGTGAGTTTTTGTTGGTCCTAATTGTCGCCAGCTACTCCAGCTGTCACACCAAATTGCAACCAGGCAATGACACCGGTAAGCCAAGTGCATACTCTATAGTTTCTGTTTTTCAACTACGATTCCAAACACCAACTGTAGGTAATGATACGAACCCTCGCTATGAACAGATGATAAATGTGACCATTAGAGAGTTGAAGCCAAGTGAGTCAGATAGCTAGCCTCATTCTCAGGCCTTCCCCGGCACGTATGTTATACTTCACAAGTTGCAAAGTTTAGCCTGTTTTATGAGGAAGGCCTGGGTATCAGCTAGCTATATCTTACGAACACACACAATGTCATATAATTATTATTCCCATACTCTCTCTCTCTCTTTATAGTTTCCAAGTTTGCTTTCCCGATTATTCTGCCAGTACTGGTCTTTCTGGTGCTGGGGATCATAGCACTACTGGTTGTGACCTGTCCCATACCTGCCATGTAAAGACTNCTCTCTACTCCCTCATTCAGGCTGGTGTCTCTGTGAACCACACCAATGCCACCAGCAAGACATCACTACTGCACATGGCAGCATACTGTGGCCAGGTAACTTTTAATGTCTGGACATTGCATGGTGAACATATCAGTTTAGGAAGGTCATATGAAGCTAGAATTTGTACCATTGCTATAATCTTTCGATTTTTCCAAAATTGAAAAACATTATGGACTATCCAAAAAAATGATCATTTTGACTGTGCATACCAACTCAAAATTCAATATCATTTGNGTGTGTGTGTGTGTGTATGCATGTGCATGCGTGCACCTGTTTGTGCGTGTGAGTGTGAATGTGTATAGTATTTGAAGGAAATTCTATGATACAAATTCCGATAATATTTTATACCAGATTGTCAATGTCAGTGGGAACCAGGACATCTGCTACTATAACTTCAAGTGTGCCCATCCTTTTGGTGTATTCAGTGCCTTCAACAACATCTGGAGTAACGTTGGTTACGTCATATTGGGATTCATCTTTCTCTTCATCATCGGCATCAAGTGAGTGTCACATGAGTGAACTTGTACATCATGTGATTTTCATGTGACTTGTCATGTGACTAGGGATGCAATATATAGCAAAAAGAGAAGAGATCGAAACAATCAAAAATACTATGATGTAAGTCTTTCATAAAAGAATTGTAACTTTGCAAAAAAAAAAAAAAGAAGAAAAGCAACGTATATAGATATGGGTGTAGCCTTGTTCCCAGGCTCCTCCTTCACGAATATTTTTGAAATTATTCGCTAAAAAGGAGCCTGGGAATAAGACTAATGTGAGCGTGTCTGTTTCCATCAGACTCACGGAGTGCCTCATCTATTTGGTGTCTATTATGCTATGGGCATTGGACTCATCCTGGAGGGATTCATGAGTGCCTTTTACCACATCTGCCCCAGAGATGCCAACTTCCAGTTTGGTAGGCACACATGTTCCTTTAGTTTCACTTCTAAATACGAACCGTTTCATTCTCGGAATTGCTTACCTGCTGTGTATGTCTGTGTGCTCACTCACACACCTGTATAGACACTGCCTTCATGTTCATTATCGGTGGTCTGCTCATTGTCAAGATCTTCCAGAATCGACATCCCGACATCCACGCCAACGCCTTTGTTGCTTTTTTCTCGTTTGCAGTTGTCATCTTTTTCACTCTCCTGGGAATAGTAAGTCCTCCTCTTGTGCAATCTCATGGCACACATTCTCTACTTAATGCTTGCTAGACAATAGTGGTACACTTACAGTAAATGTTCCTAAGTACCATCCTGATAAAAAAAATTTTATGTCTTGGGATTTTTCGTTTGTTTTTGTTTTTTTTCTTGTGCAGTATTTTGATCGTGGCCACCCGCTGGCTGTGAGACTGACCCTCTTTGTCGTTGTGGTAGTAATGGTGTTTTTATTTCTGTTCTCCTTCTACAACTTTCATGAGTGGAGCTTTGGTGAGTCATGTGACACTCATGTGACATTGGTGTGACTCTCATGTGACTCTCTAATGGTCTAACTACAGCTTGTATGGGCAAGGCATTGAGAAATGTCAAGAAAGAGATTTCGTGTGTTCCTAAACATAAGGTCTTTGAGCTTCTTATTGCATGAATAAAGGAGAAGCAAAGATTACAATCTTGTTTTTTTTTTTTTTTGTTGTTTTTTTTTTGTATGTTTCATGTAGGTCCGCTTTGCTAAACTGATCATAGCATTTATCGTCAATATAATCATGTGAGTACACCAAGTCCTGTAGATGTAATATACACACCATTGATAAGAATGCACATTATTCTGTATGTTCTTAGAGGGATTGTTGTGGTGGGCATTTGGAACCACCTAGATCTACCCACCGCCGTACTTCTCTTCTTTGTGGTCAATGTCATCTACTTCCTCTTCATGTATATCGTATCAAAGGTGACACACAAATATGAGCCTATAATAAACACAGCATGGAAGTACGTATTAATTTTATGATATGTGTTGATTTTGCTCTAGTTCGCTTTCAAGGAAACCTGGACACTTATGCCACTGTTCCTGCTGTTGGCTCTTACTGGGACATGGACTGGAGCCTTCTATTATTTCCAAGGACTAACCGTGACTGACTGGAGGGTATGTTTATTACGACTATATTATTACCATTATATGGGACCTCCATGTTGTTTTTTGTCATTATTTATTTGTTCCAGCTGACTCCTGCTGAGTCTAGGGAGCTCAACTACGAGTGCCGTGGTCTGGGTTTCTATGACAGCCACGATATCTGGCATTTCCTATCAGCATCTTCACTCTTCTTCTCATTTCTAGTGAGTGTTTGGTAAAAGGTAGTCTAAAGTAAAAAGAGTCGGTAAAGGGACGTCAAACTGTGTAATTGGCAATTGGGTGCTGATCTGTTCTGCAGTTTATGTTCACGCTGGATGATGGAATGAAAGATGTGAAAAGAGAAGAAATACGTGTTTTTTAGTGTTCTTAATTGTGTGACAACAACACTTAGCACATATTTTCGGTTTTATAGTGATGCTCTTATTAAACGAATACACCTCTGTAAAATTGAAATGCATGTGATAGATCTCCATGATGTACGATTTTGCAGATGATACGAGATAAAAGTTAGCCAAAATGGATAAAAATATGACCTCTGCTTCCACATTGACGTGGCTACAAGCTGCCGAGCAAGTGTTGAGAGAGGAAGGTCCAGAGATGCACATTCGAGACCTCACTCAGCGGGTACTGGAGCTGGGCATAGTCAAGTCCAATTGCGTCACCAGTCTGGAGACACTCCTCTACAGACAGACGTCTGGCGGCATTGGAACACTACCTTCAAAGTTTATTCGTGTCTCTGGGAAGCACGGCTGGTTTGGTATACGTACTGAACCCGAGGACCCAGCTCAACCAATGGAGACTAACGAAGAGGGAGCTCCTTTAATAATAAACGAAACACAGAAGAATGGGATCAAACTGTCACGACCCGTCAAAGATTCAGAGTTAGGTTTCGAACCGAGAGTGTTCTATACGAGCTCTCGTAAACGGAAGTACTCTTATCCTTCGTCAGATGAGAGTAGCACGAGTTCAGAGGGTTCAGCAGAGGGGGCGGAGTCAAGTTCTGATGAGGAGGAGGTTGATGATAGTGTCTATAGGAAGAAATACGAGTTTGTCAAGAAACTGGCCAAGAGTATGATTCACGTAAGTGTATCTTTCACCAGTCACTAAAACCGCACGTGTTTGACCTTTGAACTCTACTTTGTAGGATAATGCAGCATTAGCCAATCAGATTACAGTCATCCATGAGAAGATTACTAGAGCAGAAGAGGAAAGAAAGTGAGTTTTGTCATTAATTCATACTTTTCCCTAAAAAAACACAAAACGCCAACAACTTGACTTTTGATGTTCATTGCAGATTTTTACTGAACAAGCTGGTCTATTTTGAACGGACTGGGAAGCCCCGCCTTCTTCCTCCCCCTCCCCCCATCACCACTTACACCAATACACAAATGATCACCAACAGTTCACAATCCAGAAAGCCACCCGCTCTGAAATCGGACGTTATTCCCCATCCTTCCCTTCTTCCTCCTCCACTCATAAAGAAAGAGGCCGTTCCTCAGAGTCGTTCAGCAAAGATACAACAATCACGATCTGCTGTAATCAGATCAAGCATATCTGGTGGTAGTTTGAAGAATGAAAAACAAGCGGTGAGTGTTCCGAAGTCTCTCTCTGCACCCAAAGTCCGCAGTTTGGTGATGTCTGAAAGTTCTGAAAGCGAGAACAGCGATAGTGAACCAGAGAGTGGCGGTTTGAAGATTGTGTCGCAAGTTCAAAGTTCAAAGGCTGGGAAGAAGTACAAAGGTGCTATCAAGAAGAGTGCCCCTATAATCAAGAGAGATGATGAAGAGGGAGATGAACAGTTGGAGCTTGCCATGAGAAGTGGGAAAGTACGAAGGCTTCATCCAATTCCCTTAAATGATGATGGTAACATTTTGTATTTTTTATTCTAACTGTCATGTAAAATGCTATCATTAAACTATTCGTATATGTAGGCTCTCCAGTATTTCCTATTGTTGTTGGTGGATTAAGAGTTACCAATCTTGGACAGGTTAGTCGACTCAATACCTCAATGTGCGTCGGTTGGCATGTGCATCTATCGTATCACTATTCTTCCACATTTCCCCTACAGATTGTCCACGACCGCCCGGCCTATCACAGTGAGAGGTACCTCTTACCAGTGGGCTTTGAGAGCTCTCGCTCCTACCCGAGTATGATTGACCCCTCCAAGAAATGTCTCTACATCTGTCGCATCCTGGATGGTGGAGAAGCACCTTTGGTAACTTAGTTTACTAGAATCAGTAAACTACTCAGGATATTGTTGGTAATGCTTAGTAAATTCTTGTATACTAATAGTTTGAGATGGTGGCAGAGGACGACCCTGATAATCCAGTGAGAGCAGCTTCGTCCACAGCCTGTCAAACCATTGTCCTCAGGAACATCAATAAAGCCAGGTTAGATATTTTTTCCCTCTCATACTCAGCACATAAATTATATGACTGTACATATAGTTATACAGAGTCATCTAGTACAGTAGATTGAGCACAAAAAAATTAATCTTGGAATTCCCTGGCTAAAGTACAGTACTAAAGTGTTTTTTTCCCTGATGAATTGCTTGGCAGCTGTAAACCAAGTTCTTGGTCCACGGGTTCAGTTCTGTATTAGTGACAATAGGGACAGGTGTTTCAGTTTAATCATGGCACCTCTTCATCCTGTTACTGTGTGTGTGGTGTGTGTGGTCTATGTAGAGATTTATTGATGGGTTGCCAGCTTTATTGATAATTTATTAGGAAGCTAGTATGTATGTGTCCAGGAAGCAGTAAAACATTTACTGCTGTCAAATTGAAATTTGGGAGAAATCTCGTATTTTATGTTGCCAATAATAGTATGGAAAACAAAGCTTATCGTTAGTTAGACTGTATCATACTTTGAAAATCAATACTGCTCCCAAACTGTACATCACACACACACATAAAATACACACGCGTACACATACACATACACATACACACACACATGCAAACAGACACACAGACACACACACACACACACACACACACACACACAGGGACAAACAAGCCACAAACTCAGGATCAGGTCCCGAGTTTTTTGGCTACTCCAACCCAACCATCCTAAACCTGCTCCAAAAGATGCCAGATGCAAAAAAGTGCACTAAGTACAAATTTGTACGTTTTGCAGAACCAAAGAGATCAAAGAGGGGCCCTGTTTCTAAAGCTGCCAAGAAAGTGTCTCCTTCTCGTCTCAATCTCTTCAAAAAGACACTCATCAAGAAAGCTGGTGCCCAAAAGAAAAAATTTCCTACCAAATCGTTTTACTCTCGTCCTCGTACGAATGCAGCGAAGAAGAAGACGGTTGGTAGAGTAGAGACTTTTACTGAGTCTAGTCTCGCCATAGCTCCAGTTGGTAGCAGTCACATGCAGTATGGAATGGAGGCTTCAACCATGTCTTATTCAAGCTCTGATGAACTTAGTTCTTCTAGTGAAAACGATCTTGTTATTGATAGCTAGTCTGAGTATCATGTTCACATTGAAGAAATTTTGTCTTGTTGCATATGTGAAGTCTAGTACCACGTGGGGGCGGGCGCTAAATTAAACATTACGTCATCTGCTAATTTGATCCATCCAAGCAAGGCAGGTGAAAGGGTTGTATAAATTATAAATTTTGAAAAAGCTTTGGAAGGACTCGAAGTGGAGTTCAAAGAGAGACTACGTCGTTCGAGATTGTATTTTAAAGTCTGAGTGTGCTGGAAAGGTTGCTTGACTGCTTCAACTCGACCCAAAGCACTTGTTTCTAGCGCGCGCACATTGCGCGGTTCACCTTCTAACCCTTGGTACTGTTCAAGTAAGTAGTTTATAAAACAGTAAATTAGTGAATGATAGACAGCAACAATAAGCTCTGTAGCAAGCTTACAGAGTGAGCTCAACCTAAGTAGCCTGTTCGAGGATGTGTATATGTACACTTGTTGAACTGGTGGGCATTTATTATAAGCTTCAACCAAAATTTATTTCAAACTGGGTACCGTTTATCTGACATTTATATCTATGGCTAGATTGGTATAATAAGTCTAGCCTAGCAGACACTGAATATGAATCTCATTAACTAACTTTTTCTCCATCTGGTCTGTGTAGGTGTTTGTCAACTATTGTATCATTTTGGCACATTTTGGCTGCTTTTGTCCTACATTGGAGTTCATTATACACACGCACCCAACCATGATGAACGTTGGTACTAACGAAAGGGACCACCCCAATTCAAGCCCAGCTCAATCCCCATCTCCACGGACCCATTCACCGATTGGAGGAGGTGATTTTCGACAGGTAAAGGAGTGTGTGTGTGTGTGTGTGTGTGTGTGTGTGTGTGTGTGCAAGCATGTGTAAGAATACCGTATCAGTTACCCTTCTAACTCTTGTGACCAGCATACCTGTGTGTTGGTTAGTGTGTGTTGCAAATTCTTGGTAAAAACAGAACACTTAGGAGTAGTTTTATGTGTCTTTAATCTGGGGAGGCTCCTTTAATTAACTTGGTTACTATAGTAATAGCAATGCATATATTATGCATTTCTTTGAACACGTCCACCCTGTCTATATTGATTACATTATGTGGTGCCCCTCCCATTATTGGAATAATAGCGAGATATCAAAAATGCCATCTGTTAAAATTACAATGGGCATATAATATTATTTTAATTTACTTGCAATAACTTATACCACAATGGTACTATCAGATCATGTGATATGGTTGCCATGGTGATACTCCCAGGTGCTGGCATGTGGGTGAATTGTTGGAATGGGCGTGGGACTGGGGTTGGAATGGGAACAGAATTCAATAATCAGTCTGTTGAGGTTTGTGTGGTGTTGAGGTCAGTTATGACAAGAGCACATGTACAAGTGTCCTTACACATGTCACCTTTGTCCTACATTTATTGTTGAACACATGCCCCCCCAAAAAAAAATCTCATGTGGATCTGGATTAATAAAAAAGATATTGATAGGCTATGTAAAGAGGTCATTTTGTACAATGCTGTGCCAAGTAGATGTGTGATTTTAGCTAAAACAGAAGCCAGTGTTCTCCTTTCTGTGCGGTCCTGCTGGTTGGGTTGTCATGTGCAGCAGGTTGCACCTGTGCAGCTGACTGCATGGCTAAGTGACCTTTTTTATTCTGTGATGTAAGGATGGTAAAGCATGCCTGGCTCATTAATGGCTCATAATTACCTTTTGTTTAGTATTGTTCTCTTATAAGACTCTCTTGTTAGCTGACCTTGTTGGGTAGCAAGATAGGTTTGATTTGAAGAATTTCTGAAAATAATCACGGTTTCTTATTCTTGTTTTTTTTTCAAAGTTTTTCCAACAACTTCATGCTTGTGGTGTAGATGTCCAGAGTGTGTGTTTGTGTGGGTGAAGTTTCCTTCAATCAGGGAAGTGGTTGAATACCAGAGATAATCTCTATTATTATTTTTAGCCACCATTAAGCATACAATAATTACTATTGAACAGCATGTGTACCGTGAGTCTGTGGTTGGTCCATTGTGCAGTCGTTAGTCTATTCATTATTTTTGTGCACTGTATCTGTGGTTCAATCTGAGCTAGCTAGGTAGAGATGGTTGTGAGTCTGTATATTGTTGCCTGGCAGACATCCCACTCATTTGATGGGTGGACTTTCCACTGCCTCTTACACTAGCCAGGCTTTTAGACTCCAGAAAAAAAAAGTTCAATGGGACAGAGTTGAACCTGAATGAGCATTTAGCAGTGCCAGAGATATTCCAATTAATGCCCACCACCATTAACATAAATTTTTGCTAAAGCCTTTTCAATGAAGACATACTCTCTCTTAGAGGAAGCTGGTTTGTTGTTGTGTTCAGCCCACTCATTCACAGCCTGGTGGTGCCATTGTTCTCTCTCAGGAAGCTTGGTGTTTGACTGTCACCCTGTGCTCAACCACAGGGGTTGGTTGGTTTGTATTCTGCATCCTGTCCACTTCCTTCTCTCAGTAGATTTAGAATTAGAGCTGACCATTGAGTGGGTGGGATGGACAACATAAAGGCACTCTTGTAATTGTATATGGACGATGGCACTCGCAAGTTTGACGTACTTGTAAGAGTACTTGTAAGAGTGTGCGAATAATGACATAAAATGTATTGAATATCAAATGTAAATCTATTCGAATTTCCTGTAGTTGTATACATACAATCTTAACCCTTTCCTCTCTCTATTTCCTTTTCCCCGATCCACCAAAGGATTCCCTCGATATGAAGCTCTCCACAAGCCCCGCCCACAGTCCCATCCCGAGCCCCCAACACCATTTGGACCGTCCCATGGACGATCGCCTCCACAATCGACGCCCCTCCGACGAGGCTGCCATAATCCTGCGTAAGAGCTCGGGGGCCGGATTGCCACCTCAGTACAACTACCTTCCGGTGAATAATCCTGATTATTTCAAGACCAACTCCCTCCCTCCGATGTCAATGCGTTACGGTCCCTCTGAAAGTATCTCTTATCAGAATTTTAGCGATCTAGCGCGAATGCAGCAACAACAGAATATGTATGGTGAGTCAGTGTACCATATAGCTGGCTCTGTCTGTGCGTGCATGCTTCATGTGTTTTTGTGTGCTTTCAGCTCACATAGATTTATTGCTAGTGTGTGTAACTGTTCTTGTGTCTTTTTAATCAGGTTTAGGAGACCCTGGGCGGATGCATTTGGCTCTCAGTGATAGCTACTTGAATTCAATTGGACAAGATTTTGGTGCCCATGCTTCTGGCTTTGATACTTTCACTGATTTCACTACTAATCGCAGGGACATCCTCTCTCCTGAGAACAGTCTAGCCCCTCCCCTTTCTAATCAGGATCGTCATCCCTCGGCCCCTCAATTAGCATCCATTCTAACCTCTTCTTCCATGGACAATCCTGATATCATGCCCATGGGTGATGATACCCAGGTAAAAAGACAGAAATCTTAGTGCTTGTGGGGGGGGGGTTATATTGATGAGGTCGTCATAGAGATGATGAAGCTTGTTATGAAACAGCGTTCAATTTACACATGCCATGTGTCAAACCAATAATGTATTTAACACTTGACTCGCCTAGCACACATTTGAAGTTGTGAGTCACACACACACACACACACACACAGAATCTTCCTCTTCGTAAGCGGAGTTGGTCCATGCCCTCCAATGCTCCGTTGTTCCCAGCTCCACAGATCAATGTGTGCAGTCCGGACGACCCCTTGAACCAAGCTACTACTGGCGGCATGTGTAAGTCCATTTTTCATACGTGTTGTGAAATTTTGTAGTTCCAATTAAAGGAAATCTCGTGTTCTAATTAAGCAAAAAAAAGTGTGCCGAAATATTGAAATGTACCGGTATGTATGTGTAATATAGTAGTCAGGTTTAAGTCCGTATTTAGTAAAGAATGCATTCACAATCATAATGTACGTTGCATTACATCACTTGTTACATAATTAACTTGTACAGCTACAATAAAGTGACTAATTTTGTACATACATGTACACATGGGTAAGGAGTCAAGCAGTCCCTTTGGAGTGTAGCAATAATATTATGAAACTGTATAGTATTAGTCCTTACTGTATGTAATTTCCCCACGTTTGAAGGGACACTCTACTTCAATTCAAACCGCCGACTCAAAAGCTAGGCTGGCTGTTTAAGGCTACAACAGGAGATGTTCTGTGGGAAGCTCTTCCTCATCCAGGATGACTCATGCGTCCTTTCCTCGTCTGTGTCCTCTGTTATTGTCTCACCTCAAACTTCTATTGTCAGTCTAGCTATATAGCCCCTTCTCCGATTCATTGCGTGTGAATGCAACCTTAGCAGCAGGATACAGTATCTCTCGCGCAGTCTTGCTTACAGCATCTTGCATAATATATTTGTGATTTTCTTTTGTTGATGGTTCAGAGTCTGTACCATCTCCTATTAAACAATTTCTTACTAACAATGTTAGGGTATTTTTTTTACTGATTGTTCAAAAGAAGTCCTCATTGTTCATTAGTGACCACTCATTCTGAGTCCTGCTGTCCACACAACAAGCCCACTCAAACTTGAAAGGGCCTCAGCTCTGCTCTAATTTGAACCCAGCTAGAAGAGAAGCCTCAATTCTTCTTCTTTCCCACCATTCTCTCTAGCCAGCACACACTGGTACAGCTTCCACCTGACCTGTGTGCAACAGATGAAGTGGTGAGGCTTCTCCAACTTAATTTTGGGACAAATTGACATTCTTGTTGTCTGGTAGGTGCCTTGGGAGAGGGTGGTGATGAGTGTTGTGGTCCTGTTGTTGTAAACACAGGCGCACACTCTTGCACATGTCACCCCAGAGGTGACTCTGGAGATATTTTGGTGTTAGTGAATATTATATGGTGTGGTTGTTTCATTTACCAATTATTATGTCAGTTCTTGCACAAAGCACAGGAAATTGGTGTTTGTTGTTAATAGACTATAGACTATTGTGGTCTCTGTCTTTAAGAATGAAGGTACAAAGTTTGCTTAGTTGTTTGGCTCCATGGAAGAGGAATCCAGCTCTCTGTCTCTGGCTCTATTTGTCTTTCTCCTTTTTGGTTTTTTTCCCCAGTGTCCTGTTTAAGGGTGTGTTAAACTTGCTTCACTTTCTCTTCTTGGAATCTTTGGCTGGTGGTTATATCTCTCTACACACAAAGATGTGAACAGACACATTCAGTGTGTACTCATGTCCTGTTGGTGTTTTTGGAAGTTCTGGGAACTTAGTGCCCTTGAACATGGCCACAAAGCTTTAACCACTAGATGGTCCCCACACTAAGGTAGAGGCTGTGAGTTTACAGTAGTATTTTATTTTATTTGCCTATAAATGGCCTGTTGCTGCTTCTCTTTTCATGTTTAGTTTACTATGAGAGTTCACAAACATCACTGCATGCCGTGAGTTCTTTGACCACTGGTAGTGGACCCCAGTTCACCACCATTAGTGCACATGTGTTCCACAACCTTGGAGAAGATGGTCAGAGACAGAGATAGGTTTCTTGATAATCTATTGGTTTACAATTCTCTGAAGCCCTCTCTGGTTTGCCTTGGTGTAGTATGTGGTAGTAGTAATGATGCTGTTGGAAACAATGCAGCAATGTGATCTCCTTTATGTGTGGACTTCAGGCTTTTGTACTGCTTCTAAACTTACTCCTTCATGGATGCTGTAATCAAATCCCACCTGTTTTCATCCTCTATGCCCAACCAACCCTAATTTATTTTCATCCAGCCATTCCTACAAGGTCAAGTGCCTTCTTCCTCAGATGAGTAGGTAGTGGGATAACTAATTAATCTTCTATTTCCTTTGCCCACCTTGATGTACAAATATCAGTTTTCCACTCACTTTCAACTAGTCCCTTGATGGAGGCGGAGATAGAATGTGTCCATTATAACTCCCTGTCTATGAAGACTATGAATGACATTGTATGTATGTATGTAGTTCGAATTGCAATTTCTATTTGGCAGATATTCCTTGTCAATTGTAGAAAGTCCCGTGCATTTCCTGCCTAGCATCCTGCTCTTGTACTCCTTCCCCACTTGAGGCTGCATGGACTGTTTATAAATAGGCTCTCCTAATTGATATCAGAGTTTGGACAATCTGAAGCTTCACAGTGCTCAAGTGCTGCAGCTGGTAGTAATCAAGGTGGGCTTTATTTGGAATCAACAACTGCTTTAAGCTCTACAGGACTTGTGCGATATTGTCAACGCGGCTTGATATTAAAGTGTAAGACAATACTGGTAGTAATTTTTAATGGACATATAGCCACAACACTCATATTATTTCATGTTCAGAATCTGTATTGAATATCTACCTAGGCGCTGCTGCATGTCGACTGTTAGCTGACTAAAATGGTTCTTTCGAATAAAAACGTGGGTACCTAGCTGACAAATGTACAGTAGCATTGTCTCATTGTAAACAATGCAGATTGTGATGGAGCATGCTCACTATTGTTGCTATATATAGTATGACATATACCAGTCTCTGCGGAGGGACTGTACAATGTATCCCTTCATATGGTCATATATCATAGAAGGGACTGACCAGTACTGTGTGCAATTATCCCCTCATTGAAACCACCTACTATGTCTGGGTATATGTGGGAGCCGGTGCCTGTGGTTCAATTCCCATGTTCTCTCTGCCCACTGGTAGCTGTAGGAGTGAGCGTGTGTGTGAGGTAATACTCGAAAAATGTAGTGTTTTGATTGTGTTAATTAGAAGGAGTCATGCTTTAACAACTCCTAAGTGAGTTATTCCAATTAATGTGCATTCAAGCTGTGATTCAATGCATCACTCTGGCCTGCATACAATATATTATGCTGTTGTATGTAATAGTTTGTGTGCTTGTCTGACAGTGCACATGTCATTGCCTAGCAACCAGTTGCAGCAATCTGGTTAATGTGAAAATGGTCACATCATTTCACCCATAAGGAGAATAAGATGAGGTCTGGACCTCCAGTGGTGACTATATATGGAGAGTTGAAAATGGTGTTTGTCCAATGAAGCATTACAGTCAGCACAAGTTATGTAATGTTGAGTCCAATGTTCTTTCTTCTGTAAGAGTGTGCAGCTGTGATATCAATTGTGTGTGTGTGTGTGTGTGTGTGTGTGTGTGTGTGTGCGCGTGCGTGTGTGTACGTGTGTATGGTTTGTATTGAATGGTGTTTGGTGACTTTCTCTTCATTTCTTCTTTCATTGTTTATGTGGATAATTCAGCGATGGAATCTTTTGATAGAGCTTTATGAAAATAATTACCATCAACATAAACTCCCATCAGTGCCAGCCCAAGCTACATCCCTCTACAGAATTCCTAGCATGCCTCGGTGTGTTACACTACATGCATTCTCATTAAGTAGGTGTAGTTAAGCTTTTTGAAGAGACTAAATTTCAAATCACCAAGAGCAGCAGGCACACATTCCTGGCAGCCAAGTAGCCACAGTGAAAGTCCCCGACCTCCAACTTTGAGCTGCATTCCCAGACAGTATTCCACTCAATCTTTGTTCAATTTATTACCTGTACACCTTGTTTGCTCCATTAAAGATACAAGTGGTAAAGCTGTTGCTGATTGAGTGACTGGAATTGATGTTTACAACCTTGAGCTGGTTGTTAGTGGTGTATGGGCTGTTGGTAGTATCTCCTGGGGAATATGTCTGGTAACTTGTGTGTTTGTCTTGTAGGGTCTTTGAAAGCTACAGGGAAACCACCCTGCAATGTTAGGACTGTAATTCAAGTCATGTTTTGTAGTTCCATCGACCTGGAGCACCCTGCTGTAGTAACATGTGTACATGAATGTACTTTCACTGGTGGATTGAACTATAAGTTACTACCTATCCTCGTACTTTCAATGTTGTGTACGAGCGTTTGGGTTTTCGGTTGACAGTTGACGTTGTCGAGCTAAGAACTCACAAGGTGTACCTTACGATGCAATTCTTCTATCATGCAATCTCAGCTGGATCAATCCAAAGCTAATGGTGTTTATTTTCTCTCCTTGCATCAACCCATAGGAGAACTACTGTTATCAAAGTCATGTTTATTTGTGCACCCACTCAAATGGACTTTATCCTGGGAATGAATTTAGTTTTCCTTGTCTATTGGGATTCTAAATCTCTTTGACCAGTTCACCTTATTTCCCTAAAGTTCATCTCAACACCTACGCATTACACGCATCTAGAAGCCATGTTGTCACTCTTATGTTACCAGGTTACACGTACTGTACTACAGTGTTGTGCAATTAGTGTAGCCGGCCGGATGTGAGGTCGTGTTCACGTCAACCGCAAAGGATATTCATGGTTTGCGCTGGAGCAGGCCAGCTGGAATAGCTATAAAACCACTGCATTATCTAGTCTGCAGACCATTTTGACCTGCAAAATTTGTGAAATAGTTTGATAGCTAGCTGAAATTCTTTACTTACTAAACAAAGAGCTCGTGATACAAATGGCAGTGACATTGAAGGACTATTTGGACAGACCTTTGGAATCCTATTGCAGCCAAATCTTGTCAGAGTGGAGAAACAGTACCATTGATGTACCAGTGCTCACAAAACGTATGTAACTGGCCCATATCTATAAGCATAGCTGCTATGACTGTGTGTAAGAGGTGCTTGCTTTGGGAATCATATAGTTCTGCAACAAAACTTGCAAGCAGGATGAAAGATGATCTAGCAGTGAAAATGTTTAAAATGATAACTTCTTTGGAGGGAAAATTGTTCTGTTTTTGGTACATAGATTGTGCAAGTGTTGCATCTGTGCAAAATGCTAACTCCCTGAAAGTGGGTGGCTCCCTCTTCAGTGTTTCAATATTGGGGTGCATTTCTCACCTGCACCAATTAGTGCTACAAATGAGTTTCCCCTCCAAAAACTAACAACTATTCTCCGTGTCTGTTTGCTAAAGGAGTAACCTAGTAATTTCATTTTGTCATAATGTATTTAGCTGTAGCATATCAACATGACTGAGTGTGTACTAAAGTTAAATTGGTTGTGATTTCTACCAAGAATCACATGTTCCAGACTCATTGTCTTCTTTCACAGTTTTGTTTAACGTCTCAATCAGTTTACACAAACAGTTTATATTTTATCCCCCAGCTGAATGTACTATTGGCCAACAGGTTTAAGCTTTCAGTTAGCAGATGTGATTACAGTACTTACAATATCACACACACACACACACACACACACACATGTGCAGTTGTTGAACGCCCCTCTGTGACAATTGGAGAACCAACCCCAACATCTTACGACACCACAGTCGGTTCCTTTGACCTTGGCAATAGACCTGACGATCTAAACACCACCAAGTTCCTTCAGCAGACTCGCCTTCCCTCTGGTAAGTGAATAGTGTGGAGCATAGTAAAATTTAGTAATCTCTCTGTGTGTATGTGGTTGCTTGTTTGGTGGGTTTTGTTTGATGTGTTAATGGGACTGTTGTTCTTAAGGAGAAGAGGTGTATATTTGGTGTTGGTGGTGGAGAATTTGACACCTTTCATTAGTGCAGCCTGTCCTCTTTCAGTGTGTGTGTGTGTGTGTGTGTGTGTGTGCATTCAAGTCAAAACCCAAGGTCTTATTAGGTGTATAGAAGTTATTCACCCAACTAAATGTTTACTTTTGTTTACTCCAAGGTTTTCTGTTTACTGACCATTAATATCCTGTGTCTGTCTGTGCCCAGTTTTCCTTAATGGGTGTCACACAACAGTAGAATATTCTTATTATTTTGAATTGCTAATGAGTCATGTGGTTGAGTCTGACTACCCTAGAAGGCAATGCCGCAGGAAATACCAGTGGGAGATTGTAAGGGTTGTGTTTGTTGGCATTAATTATTCAAGTCACACACACACACACACACAACATAGCAAAGAGTGGGGGGGGTTTCTGTTCCATTATTTGTATAAAAAAAAGATGCAATTTGTTATTAATGCCAAAGTTTTCTGAAAACATGGGGTAAATAAGAGTGTACTCCTATTTGTGTGTGTGTTGTGTGTAGGTGGATATCTATGTAGTAGCCGCAATCCTATTCTCTCCCTTGGAGGTTTACTTGAAGTGGTTAGAAACAGTCTCAACAAAACCCAACAAATAAGAGATGGGGGTTGTTTGATTTTCACTGGCCTCTTTGCTTTAGGTGATTCCATTGTAAAGTCTGTGAGAGTATTTGACCACAAAACACAATGCCTGATTAGATATGGTACTCTGTGGAGTGAATTCCCACTAAACCAAACTGGCTCCTGAGATTTGGCTTGTAGTAGCATCCTGGCTGTGGTTGACCAGTCTAGTCTGGCTAATTTTATCCAGACTCTTATCTCTTGTTCTGTGGTTTAAACAAACTCAGTACTATACCAGTAGCAAGGGCACTGGATGGATATGGTAGCTCAGAGTTCACAGACAATTCCAGGTAGACCAACTTGCACTTCCATTAGACTTTGAACTCTGCTATTGATTATGCAAATAAAGAATTGCTTTGATGTGGTTTCCAGGCATGACTACTTGTTTACCATCAAGTTCACTTGTAATGGTGAACAAACATGACATAATAATGACATCATCTCACCTCAATACAGACCCTGCACTTTGGACTAACGAACAAATCTACATTTGGATCAACTGGATGACCAAGGAGTTTGGACTCCACTCTCTCAACACTCAATTCTTCAAAGACTTCAACGGTCAACAGCTGTGCAGTCTCTCCATACACCAGTTCCAAGAGCTGGCTACCATCAAAGAGCACGGACACACACTCTACCACTTCCTCGAGAGCCTTAAGGGATTCTCGCCTGGTAAGTGACTCCCAACAACCCTTGCTTGTAGACAGTCTTGTTCGGTGTGTTTGTAACTGTTAAACTCTATGGGTTGGTTACAAAGGACAGTGTAGTGTTCTAGTACTCTGAACTCTTCTTCTCATTGTTGACCACCTGGTGTAAGAATGTCTCTGACATGATTATAATTGCTCTGTAGGAAGCGATTGCTTTGGTGTCTCTATTTGGTTGTAAATTTGAGCTATTTTGTGTATTACTGGGGGTTTTTTTCGTTGTAAATCATTTTAGGCACACTTGTAAGAAACAGATTGATTTCAAATGAAGCTTGTGTAGTGCCTACATGATAGGCATGCATGTATTGTGACATGTCCCAGTAACTTTGTCTGGAGAGTAGTGTTGATTGGGAATGCTATGTGACCACAATGTGTGGTATGTATAGTGTTTGTGGGAGATGTGTTGTAGGCATGAAATGAGACAGTAGCTTCTTAGAATAGCGATCATATTTACACAATTAGTATTGATACGCTAATTGAATCGCATACTTGAAATTCACCACAAACATCTTTCCCTCACTCCCTCTTTAGTTTCAACTCATCAAGATCTGGTCTTTCCTAACTTTGACGGTTTTGATCTCCAACTTGGCAACCCTGTCATGAGCAGTGAAGCACTCACCAGTCCCCCACAGGGGGCTGCCCCTGCAATTTCCATTCAGAACCCCCTATCTTCACAAGACTACCTTCAAATGGGAGGAAACCTACCCATGACCTCAAACAGCCATCTCCTCCATCCCCCACCACCCTACCGACCTGGTAGTCCGGCTGTTTCTGATCGTTCCACCCCTTATTCTAGTCCGGCTGCCTCTCCTGCTCCTTCCCCCGGCGCTTCGCCGCTACACTCTCCATTTTACAGTCCCAACCACTCTCCCTGTCCTAGCCCACAGCCCACCATCCGTGCTACGCACAATCCTTCTGGATCTGGTCCCATTCAGCTGTGGCAGTTTCTTCTCGAGTTGCTCACCGATCGTGACTGTCAGAATTGCATTGCTTGGACTGGGCGCGAGTGGGAGTTCAAATTGATCGACCCTGAAGAGGTCGCTCGCAGATGGGGTTCTCGTAAGAACAAGCCAAAGATGAACTACGAGAAGCTGAGTCGTGGTCTCCGCTACTACTATGACAAGAACATCATTCACAAGGTCCCTGGGAAGAGATACGTCTATCGCTTTGTTTGTGACCTTGAGTCCATGCTCGGAATGTCCTTCAGCGAGCTTCAGCACCAACTCAAGGGAGATCCTTCCGACGGTGCTTCAAAGGCCATCAAGATCGAGAAGCAGCAACACTTGTACGCTCCTCACCAAATGATGTACCCTCCTTCACCAAACTTCCCCGGTACTGACTTCCAAAACCTTCGAATCAACTCTAGTCCAGTGCCTTCTCCCCAACCCTCTCCTTACTCTGTGTCTCCTGTGCTCTCTGGCTCTCCTAATGCTCCCTATGGTGCCTACATGCCTGACTTCAGGAGTTGAAGAAACAGATACAACCACTATTTTGTATATAGCTAATATGATATTCCTTCTATAGTATTAAAAGAAAGAGATTTATTTTTCCAGTAACTTTTTTTTTGTTTTGTTTTGTTTCTTGTTCATTTCAAAGCTTTATTGAAAACACCACTCACTGACTCACCTTTTGTCACATTAAAATACAAGCTGTTCTGTGTACTTTGTTGTTGTACAATATCAGTGTCACTTGTAGTGAAGTTTATTTGTGCCCACACAATGTATTATTTACTTTCCATGCTAGCTTTGGTATGGACACTTTATTCAGATCTAATATATTTTTTTGTGCATCATAATAATAACTGTTAAACTATCACATCACTGTATTATAACATTAGGTCTACTTGTGGTTTGTACAAGCTATTATTTTTCACCATAGAAAGAAAATCATGCTTCAAAGTTGTTGGTTTTTAACTGCGCATGCGTATATTGTCACGTGCGGTCTGCGACAGCATGAAAGAATGGAAATTTGGAATGTGCCCAATTTACTTGTTTGCGTAAGAAGATGCATCACGTGCCATCTTTAGCAAGATCCTCAATGTAAGGAAGTAAACAACCCGCCATTGAGGAAGTATACCTATTTTTGAAGACACTAGTGGCGGGTAGGTAGCGCAAGTAAGAACTACTATCGTCTTGATGATATCTTAGTCAGTTAGTGCACGATCGTAGTAGAAATAGCAGTGAAAAACACTAAAACAAGATGTCGATTTGAATTTTTTCACCTTTGATTTGCTTACAGATATTTCAAGCCGCCCGTCAACTTATCCACAGTACTCGCATCAACAACATTACCTGTCTATCGGTCCATAGGAACACTCACACACAGATCGTCCGCGGCAGAGAAGGCAAAGTATAGCCATGGAGAGCAGCGAAGAGTTGACTGCTTCCACTTCCCAGGCTTCTGAAGGAAGTGGCGTCGACCAAGTGACTAGCGCAGGAGGTTAGTCCTTAGCTTCCTGTAACACCGGACAACTCGAGAAGATACACGTTGGTTGAGCTCAAGTGCCCAAGACCGACATAATTCTCCAGTAATTTCTCCCATAAGGGAGTGGCCTTACAGAGACAGCCAGTTAGTGCCCACCTGGTACTGAGCCCAACTTTTCTTGTCAGACAAATTTCATTGTCTTGTTTATTGATAGACAAAAGTACATGGTCCAATCTACTGTATCCTTTAGTACATAAATTATCTTGTGGTGCAAATACACAGCTGGTGGAGGGAAGAGTTATCCATGCCTCTTTTTTGTTTCTTGATCTTGGCTGTGTGTCTTGGCTGGCTGTATTTTTGATCATGAGTAATAAAGTTAACTCTTTTTGTTGTACTGAGGACCACAACACTCACACACACACACACACACACACACACACACACACACACTCACTCTCTCTCTCGCACACACACACACACACACACACACACACTCTCTCTCTAGTTGATCCCTTGCAGCTGACGAAAGACGTCCAATCAGTCTTACCAGTGGTTTCACTCAATCAAAACCCAGTGACTGTGAGTGGTAGTCAACAGGACACCATTTCACTTCCCTCGATCGATTCTGTTGTGAGTCTAGTCACTGCTGCAGCAGGAGAGAATGCTCTGGGAGATAAACCAGGTATATCACAAGCTGTGTGTATGTGTGTGTGTGTGTGTGTGTGTGTGTGTGTGTGTATAGTATAATTAACGGGTACCATTGGGTACTTTCCATTGTATGTATGGCCTGTTCTTTCGTTTGTGTTTTGATGATAGCTGATATTGTAAGTCTACTTTCACTGTTGGTGTGTCTTGGAGTGAAAGTACACAACACTACACTGTATGGATTCACACATGCATATATATATACACGCATGCACACATTGATGTACATATAGTGTAACATAGACAGTATGTATGTATGCACTAATATGGCTAATCACTAACATATGTCGATGCCACACACTCACACACACATATACATGTACATATGCAACTAATGCTCACATCATATCATGTGCTTGTGTAATATGTATGTGCATTATGTGTGGACTGCGTATTCCTTGCCAGCAGGTACAACACTGTATTATAGTTGTTGAAAATCCTTCTACATTCACACACACACTCATAGCAGAGGGGACCTCGTCCACAGATGAGTCATCCTCCACTGCTCCCACGTCCTCTGCCAGCGGAGGGGGCAGTGGGGCGTCAGCTCTCTTCCCCTGCCTCGTCTACTATCCCGGCTCCAATAACTACAGTCTCATTTGGGTGCCCATTGAAGGGGCAAACCCTGTCGTTAGTCAGGCAGCAGCTGCAGCAACCGGTGGTGCCAGTATTGCTCCATTGTGGCCAGCGGGACTGGGACAGGTGAGACACACAAACTCTGGGAATACTGGAAGTTAGGAATTCTGAGAATTTTGAACTTTAGTGTGTGGTAGTAGTGGTCAGTTGGTTCCAGGAAGACAAGTATAGGTAGAGATTAGTGTGGTGATTTAGGGATAAACTTGTTCCACACTGTGGGAAGATTTTTTAGTGACGTTGCTTGGAGTAGTTGGTGGTTTTTGAAAGTGAAGTCGACAAAATTTTTTTTACTTGTATGGCAATGATTTTTATGAAGGGAAATTCGATCAGATCTCTGTGTGTGTGTGTTGACTAGCTAGTGTCTGTGTGTGTGTCTGTTGGTGGAATGTAACTATGTTAAGAATTTGAGGAAGTTTGGATAATAACCATTAAAATTCAACACACTATACCCACCATTGAGCCTTTCAATGGCCGAGGCACACAATGAATCCTTAAGTTTGTAAAGAGTAGGAACAAAGTTGCTAACCATAGGTTACTGTTTTGATATTCAAAGTCTCTGTGCACACAAACAATAGTATCATTCACATCTGTTTTTAACAGTGTGGGGTGACCAAAATATACTCTCTTTGTGGTCTGTGTTCAGACCCTAGGAGTGCTAGGGACCTGTGGATTGGAAACCCCCTCCATACTGATTATAAAATGATTTTTAGTATTGCATGACACTGGTTAGCCTAGCTGTAGCTGTACTGTAGCAGAAGCAGAAAACAGGACAGAGTGTACTCTTGACAAAATCTTTCCTGCTCTCAATTAACCACACACACACACACACACACACACACACACACACACATAGAGTACAAGTGCCACCACTACAACGATGGCCACCTCCTCTCAGTCCCAGCCCACCTCCACCACCACTCCTGTGGTCTCGACTTCTGTCATCTCCTCTTCATCAACGACGGAGGAGTCCATAGCTCTCACCTCACCTACTGCTACCAGTGCATTCACTGCTGCTAATGCACAGCAGAACTACCTCCAGCTCCTCCAGCAAATGACACAGCTTCATCAGTTGCAACAGCTTGGTGAGTGTGCTGGCCTACACCTGCTTCATAATTTCAAGTAGAATGCATTATTTTTAGAATTTTATGTACAGTTAAAAGTCTGACTTGTTCAATCAAAGTATGATATTTATTATACTGAGCAAAGTCATTTGGTTTTTGTGTATAACTGTTGTCAATGTATAATCTGTTCAATTGTTCTCTTGTACGCTAGTGTGTGACTCGATTACTTTATCCGTCACGTTACACTACACTATACACACAAACACACATGTACACACACACACACACACACACACACACACACACACACACACACACACACACACCCTTCAGTTTCGACTACTGACAGTGGTGCCACAGCCTCCTCCGTCAGTCTGGCCAACACCAGTGAGGGTGCTGCCCCCAGCATTGATCCCCTGGCAGCAGCCACCACCACAGTGACTGCTTCACTCACACAACCCCTCGTGGCAGACAAGCTCATGTGGTCCCCAACCACTGCCTCCACAGTCAAGACCGAGGCACAGGCTGGAGGTATGTATGTATCTATGTATGAGTGTGCATTAAATAGAAATATATTAGTAAATAATGTTTTACATGAAGAAGGAATTCTCGAATTAACTTTTGGGGGTATGTATCTATGTATCAGTGTGCATTAAATAGAAATATAGTAGCAAATAATACTTTTACATGAAGGAGGTATTTGAATGATCTAACTTCTCGAATTATAACTTTTAACCCTTTGATTTCCAGAAAAGCCATTGACTTATGACATTGATCTATGGTATTTGGGTCACATGATGCAAATAAACAAACTTATTCCTTTATATTACTAGGGGTTCCCTCATCTCCGCAAGTTGAGTTCAGTACTGGATCTCAGATTCAACTGTGGCAGTTTCTTCTCGAGCTTCTCACTGATCGCGAGAGTCAGTCGTGTATCAAGTGGACCAACAAGCGTGACTGGGAGTTCAAGATCATCGACCCTCCCGAGGTGGCCCGTCGATGGGGCGAGAGAAAGAGCAAGCCGACCATGAACTACGAGAAGCTGAGTCGTGGTCTTCGCTACTACTACGACAAGAACATTATCAAGAAGGTTCCGAATCAGAGGTACGTGTATCGCTTCGTCTGCGACCTTGAGTCACTCTTAGGGCTCTCTTTCACGGAGCTTCAGAAGGCTCTCAACGCCAGTGGGGAGCATGGGACGGCAATTACTATAGAGAAGAAACTCAATGCTACGAAATCTGTAGTGAAAGTACCCAGTGAACCATAGGAGAAGATGTATGCTCTAAGCATGCTTACATTGGAACTGAACAGATCTCACATTTGTACAACAAAAAACATAGAAGCAAATTTCAACTTTGTTCAAGTGTCACATGAAAACACTCTTATTATTGTACGTAGTTCTATAGATGCGTTATTTCCCACTTCTCGTTCTATTTCTTTTTTTTCAAACTTAAAGTTCTGACTTTTAGGCACCACATGGACATTTCACATGTTTCATATGCATCTAAAAATAATTTTCTGATAATTATTATTCTATAATTATAATTATAGTTTTTGTACTGCTAACACAAACATGTTTATGAACACACCAAAAATCCAGGTGAAAAGAAAGTGAGATTAACCTGTGGATATTAACATGGTTGGTCTCTTGGTCTGTTGATCATGACTTTTAGGTACAGACATTTCATAACTGTGATAATGTTTCATGCATCTAAACATACTCAAACGTAATTTCTGGTAATTGTATAGTTTTGTAAAGAAAGCACACAAACATATTTGTGAATACACAAAAAGAAAAAAATCACAAATTTTAAGGTGAAAGAAAAGTGTGTTAAACATGAAGTCACTACTAGTATAAGGGTAGTGGCAATTCATCAACGGCACTGTAGCATTCCTTATAGAGTTTCTCGTAGTCTTCATTTGCCTGTACCAGGACAGCACTGGTTGGTCTCTTGGTCTGTGATGCTGTGCCCAAGTCCCTTCTGGACGGGACGTAACAATAAGGTAGTCCTTTGTCTTCACAGAACACAGGAATGTGTGAAATGACATCAATTGGACTCACATTGCCTGCTAGCACTACAACACCCTTTTCGTTCTTTCTCAATGCTTTGACAACTTCTCTCACGCCTCTTCTAAGCCTCTTGGCTTTTTGAGCTTTCTTGACCACCTTGTAAAGTTTCTTTGTGAGTTTTCTACTAGCCATTGGCTTGGCTATTTCGTTTACCAAGGTTATAAGTTCTTCGTACGGTCTAGAGTCATCTTGTTTAGATGCAGTGGTCTCCTCTGTTGCTTCTTCAGTAGATTCTTGAGGTAGAGAAGTCTGCTGTGCATCGCTCTCTTCTTCTCGACGCTTGTCTTTGTGCTTGCCCATGTTTAGTTTAATCATATACCACGTGTTCTATTACTGCGCATGCGTAGTAGAAATTGCAGTGTTGGCAAAAGTGGGCAGGGCTAAGGAGACAATGCTGTGCAAGACTCTCTTTCTACTCCTAGCTATAGGCTTTGCTAGCACTAGAGGACAGTCTGATAATAAGAAAAATGTCCTCTTTTTTGCTATTGACGACTTGCGTACGGAGCTGAACACTTACGGACAGGAACAGATCAAGAGTCCAAACATTGATGAGTTAGCTTCCAAATCGCTGTTGTTTGAGAGAGCTTACTGTCAAGTAGCTGTGTGTTCTCCATCAAGGGCCTCGCTGCTGACGGGGAGAAGGCCAGATACTAATCATGTGTGGATGATAGCAGCAGATGAGTATTGGAGAAAATACACCAATGCCACCACCATTCCTCAATACTTCAAAGAGAATGGCTACGTCAGTATTGGCATGGGAAAGATATTCCATCCAGGAGCTCCCAGTGGAAATGATGATCGAGCCTACTCCTGGAGTCTGCCTTATTTTCACTCCTCAATAAATCCAGGCAAACCATTAAATGGTTCTTATTCTTGGTGGAGTTTTAAAGACTACGAAGACAATCAGCTACCAGATGGAGACATTGCTGACAATGCAGTCAGTATCCTTAAGCAGTTAAAGAAGAACCAAACTAAAGGAGATGATCGTCCTTTCTTTGTAGCTGTCGGCTTCCACAAACCTCACCTTCCATTCTTTGCTCCTAGCAAATACTTTGACATGTACCCACCAGCTAGTGAAACTAAGCTACCGGAAAATCCTGATCCTCCAAAAGACATGCCACCCATTGCCTATGGATTAGGGGGACATACAACAACATACGATGATACAAAGAAATTGTTTCCAAACTGGACTAAATGCCACTCAGATGCTAACTATGCTCTCACTAGTTCTGACTGTAAAATGCCTGACGATACTACAAGACTTTTAAGAAGAGCTTATTACTCTCGTGTGAGTTACACTGATGCTCAAGTTGGACGAGTGATAAAGGAACTTGAGGCTCAAGGATTTGCTGACAATACGATTATTGTCTTGTGGGCCGACCATGGCTGGCAGCTTGGGGAACATAAAGAATGGGCCAAATTCACCAACTTTGAAGATGCAGTTCATGTACCATTCATGATTCGTGTACCAGGAGTCACTGATAAAGGTATGCGTACTCAAGCCTTGGTAGAACTGATTGATATCTTCCCTTCATTGACTGAGTTAGCAGGAATCGATGTCCCAAAAATGTGCTCTGAAGATAAGAATGACAATGTCCTAACATGTGTTGAAGGTAGCAGTGTTGCACCATTGTTGAAAGATCCTGACAGACAATGGAAGAAAGGAGCATTTTCTCAATATCCAAGGCCTAATGCTGGGTTTGCTACGATTCCAGGACATAAAAGTTTTGATGAACATGAACATGGAGAAAGTGTAATGGGTTACACAGTTCGTACTGATCAGTATCGTTTTACTGAGTGGTATAGATTCAATCGTACAACTGCTGTGCCAAACTTTAAAGAAATATGGGGAACTGAACTTTATGATCACACTAAGCCCACTGTGTTCTTCAATGATGAGAACACCAACCTTGCTATGAAGCCAGAGATGAAATCCACTGTGGAAGAGCTGAGAAAGATATTACAAGCTGGGTGGAGAGCTGCACTGCCTCCTGAATAAATATAACTACAGATTGTGTTAGTTGTTTTTGGTTGAGTTTTAAGGTGGGCATATATGGGACAGGACCATGACCATTTTCAAACAATTATAAAACTGCGCATGCTTTAAGTAAATTGCGAAAGTGGGCAGGGCTAACCCAGTGGGGAAGACACTCGTTTTGCTCGTAGCTATATATAGGCTTCACTATTACTAGAGGACAGTCTGGTAAGAAGAAAATGTCCTCTTTTTCGCTATTGATGACCTACGTACGGAGTTACGACGATATTTTTCTTTTTATCAGACTGTCCTCCTGTGATAGTGAAGCCTACAGCAAGGAGCTAACTTTTGACTAAAATTGTGTAAACGCAACCTCATTTTGTTGTGCCCCGCCCACTTTTACATGCTCACCCAAAAACAACTTAGCTTGTTTTCATCTCTGGCTTCATAGCAAGGTTGGTGTTCTCATCATTGAAGTGCACTGCCCATTCCTACACAACTTATTTTTTGAAATTTTTTACTATTGGCATGCATATTCCCTTTATTGACTGAGTTAGCAGGAATTGATGTTCCTGAAATGTGCTCCTAAGATACTGTTCTACTGACACGTGTTCAAGGTAGCAGTGTGCACCATTGTTTAAGGATGGCAAGTCAGAATCATCTTGTTTATAGACCCCTAGCTAGAGGTAGCTGTTTGTAAAAAAAAAATCATAATTATCTAGTAAGTTATATAGTTGCTAGTTATGCACTGAGTATATAGCCATATTTGCATTGGGTGTGAATAGTACACATTTTGGCATGCAGACATTGCAGGGTTTTTTTCCATAATACGATAATTTCGACAGTGAGATATATATAATATTAACAAAACAGTGCTATAGACATAAAAGAGTTGTAATGTTTACGAACTGAATAATATAGGTTCAAAAGACACCTGTGTAGACTGAGGGGGTTAACCCAGTTAAAGGTCTATGAGTTATTGACAAAAGTTCTTAAAAAAGAGATTAAACTCAAGGAACTCAATCATTATTGTAAAGTCCTAAAGAAATCTGTTCCAACTCGAGATGAAGATGTAGTACACTTGTAGTACGTACGTTATGTACATGTATTGTTATAAATTTATATCCCTACATGCATGTGTTCTGTATTCTCAGCTTATATAAAAAGGGACCCTGAACAGTTGGCTTTTGTCGTTGGAGCAGAGTAAATTTTTTGTAGGACGGCGTAGGAATTGACAGGAAGAGAGCTTAAAAAAAATATCATGTTGTCCGTCAACTTCGTTTTCTGCAATATTAATAACAGCAAATTTGAAAATTCCATACAATATTCATAACTAATGCAGTTGTCAAATCCAATGATTCAAGAATTCCACTGATTTTATATAAGGTTGTGCATGCATGCATGTATATAATCTTTAGTATCTTACAGTTGTCTGCAGAACCTCTGTGCATGCCTCTCTCCATACGGTAGTGCATTGAGGAGTCAAGTCTGTCTGCAGGTCTAGATCTTCCTCACTCAACTCATAAAGTTTCTGTCTGCACACGTGTACCTAAATTAATGTGGCATGTGGACGTACCAAGTGTCTAATTGTATAATACTTTGAACGCAATCTTAAAAATATCATGATTAACTTTTATGAACTAAGCAAAACAGTGTACAATGTTATAATCACCATGATGGCATATATATACCTTTTCTTGTGTTGTTAATGCACGGGCAGGATCCATCACGGATTCAATGCCACCGGACTCGGCTATTATAGACTCGTATATAGACTCGGGAGTAAGGCAACTGTCGGCAGTGAATAAATTTAGGGCGGTCACTTCAATACTAGTAGGCCTACTGAGAGAATCTTTCTTCCACAGAGAGACACACTGCATGATAGTGATAGCCTGAGCTGGCATAGTAAGCTGATTTTATATTCAGATGCCGACACAGCGCATAGCGCAGCCAGTCTGCAGTTTTGCGGATACCCGGATGTCCACGGATCACTCAAGCTGGCGTAGCCAGCCCTTTTTACATTCAAAAATCCTAATAATAATAATAGCACGCACGCGTGCGTGTAATTCGTAATTAGCTGGCATGGCTACGCCAGACTAGGCTGGCCTTTGAATTGCACTCACAATAGTTATCAGTAACAAACTCGTCTAATCACCACCCAGTTCTATTCATGCTGATCGCAAACCAATCATGGACTGACTCAAATTCTTTTGTGGAAAAGCCAATNAAGCATACTCCTGGAGTCTACCATATTTTCACCCTTCAGTACATACAAATAAACTATTGAATGGTTCTTATTCATGGTGGAGTTTTAAAGACTACGAAGACAATCAGCTACCAGATGGAGCCATTGCTGACAATGCAGTGAATGTCCTACAACAGCTGAAGAAGAACCATACAAAAGGAGATGATCGACCTTTCTTTGTAGCTGTTGGCTTCCACAAACCTCATCTCCCATTCTTTGCTCCTAGCAAATACTTTGACATGTACCCACCAGCTAGTGAAATCAAACTACCAGAAAATCCTGATCTTCCAAAAGACATGCCACCCATTGCCTATGAATTAGGAGGGCTTACGGTATCATACGATGATATAAAGAAATTGTTTCCGAACTGGGAGAAATGTCACAAAGATGCTAATTACGCTCTCACTAGCTCTGACTGTAAAATACCAGATGATGCTACTAGACTTTTAAGAAGAGCTTACTACTCTTGTGTGAGTTACACTGATGCTCAAGTTGGACGAGTGATAAAGAACTTGAAATTCAAGGATTTGCTGATGATACAATCATTGTCTTGTGGGCTGATCATGGCTGGCAGCTTGGGGAACATAAAGAATGGGCCAAATTCACCAACTTTGAAGATGCAGTCCATGTACCATTCATGATTCGTATACCAGGAGTCACTGATAAAGGTATGCGCACTCAAGCCTTGGTAGAACTGATTGACATCTTCCCTTCATTGACTGAGTTAGCAGGAATTGACATTCCTAAAATGTGTTCTGAGGATAAGAATGAAAATGTCTTAACATGTGTTGAAGGTAGCAGTGTTGCACCATTACTAAAGGATCCTGATAGACAGTGGAAGAAAGGAGCATTTTCACAATTTCCAAGACCCTATGCTGGGTTTACTACAATCCCAGGTCATAAAAGTTTTGATGAGAATGAACAGGGAGAAAGTGTTATGGGTTATACAGTACGTACTGATCAGTATCGTTTCACTGAGTGGTATAGATTCAATCGTACCACTGCTGTGCCAAACTTTAGAGAAATTTGGGGAACTGAACTTTACGATCACACTAAGCCTACAGTGTTCTTCAATGATGAGAACACAAACCTTGCTATGAAGCCAGAGATGAAAACCACTGTGGAAGAGCTGAGAAAGATGCTGCAAGCTGGATGGAGAGCTGCACTGCCTCCTGAATAAAGACAAATGTATTAGTTGTGTTCAGTTGAGTTATGGTGGTTAGGGTGGGAGGGGCTGAAATACCAACTATCCAACCACGTGCAAAACTGCGCATGCTTAGTTTAATTATAGACATGCCTCCTATTGCATATGAACTAGGAGGTAGAACAAAGTACTACAATGATACTAGAGTCTTATTCAAAGACTTAAATAAGTGCCATCATGATGCTAACTATTGTCTCAATACTTCTGAATGTAAAATGCCAGACAATGCTACCAAATTGCTAAGAAGAGCTTACTACTCTTGTGTAAGTTACACTGATGCTCAAGTTGGACGAGTAATAAAGGAACTTGAAATTCAAGGATTTGCTGATGATACAATCATTGTCTTGTGGGCCGACCATGGCTGGCAGCTTGGGGAGCATAGTTTGTGGGCCAAATTCTCGAATTTTGAAGATGCAGTCCATGTTCCATTCATGATTCGTGTACCAGGAGTCACTGATAAAGGTATGCGTACACAAGCTCTGGTAGAACTCATTGACATCTTCCCTTCATTGACTGAGTTAGCAGGAATCGATGTCCCTAAAATGTGCTCTGAGGATAAGAATGACAATGTCCTAATATGTGTTGAAGGTAGCAGTGTCGCACCATTGCTGAAAGATCCAGACAAAGAATGGAAAAAAGGAGCATTCTCTCAGTATGCAAGGCCTAATAATGGCTTTAGTACAATTCCTGGTCATAAGACATTCGACACAACCGAACACAATGAAAATGTGATGGGCTACACAGTTCGTACTGATCAATATTGCTTTACTGAGTGGTATAGATTCAATCATACAACTGCTATGCCAAACTTTAAAGAGATATGGGGAACTGAACTTTATGATCACACTAAGCCCACAGTGTTCTTCAATGATGAGAACATCAACCTTGCTATGAAGCCAGAGATGAAATCCACTGTTGAAGAGCTAAGAAAGATGCTACAAGCTGGGTGGAGAGCTGCACTACCTCCTGAATGAAGACAAATATTATTGCCAACAAGTGTTTTTTTACCCTAGTTACGCGCATGCACAGTAGAATCGCAAAAGTGGGCGTGGCTAAGGAGAAGGATGCTGTGCAAATCCATGGTTCTCGTTCTGCTTTTGGTAGCTGCAGCCTTTACACAAAGTAAGACGGGACAGTTGGAGAAAAATAAAAATGTTCTCTTTTTAGCAATTGATGACCTACGTCCAGAATTGAACATATACGGACAAGAATTGATCAAAAGTCCAAACATTGATGACCTAGCTTCCAAATCACTGTTGTTTGAGAGAGCTTATTGTCAGGTAGCTGTATGTTCTCCATCAAGGGCCTCACTGCTGACAGGAAGAAGACCAGATACTAATCATGTGTGGAAAATTGCAAATGATGAGTATTGGAGAAACTACACAAATGCCACCACCATTCCTCAATACTTCAAAGAGAATGGCTACATCAGCATTGGCATGGGAAAGATATTCCATCCAGGACCCCCCAGTGGTTATGACGATCAAGCATTTTCTTGGAGTTCAGAGGGTCTTCCTTATTTCCACTCTCAAATCGATCCAGAGAGTAAGTTGAATTCTTCATATTCCTGGTGGAGTTTTAAGGACTATAAAGACAATCAGCTACCAGATGGAGACATTGCTGACAATGCTATTAAAGTTCTTCAAAATCTAAAGAAGAACCAAACTGAAGGAGATGGTCGACCTTTCTTTGTAGCTGTCGGATTTCACAAACCTCACCTTCCATTCTTTGCTCCTAGCAAATACTTTGACATGTACCCACCAGCTAGTGAAATTAAACTCCCAGAAAATCCTGATCCTCCAGTAGACATGCCTCCCATTGCATTTGGTCTTGGCGGCCACATTATGTCATATGCTGACACTAAGAAGCTAATTAAGTATTGGGGGAAATGTCGCTCTTATGCTAACTATGCTCTCAATAGTTCTGACTGTAAAATGCCTGATGAGCAAACACGATTGATGAGAAGAGCTTACTATGCCTGCGTGAGTTACACTGATGCTCAAGTTGGACGAGTGATCAAAGAACTTGAAAATCTAGGATTTGCTGATAATACGATCATTGTCTTGTGGGCTGATCATGGCTGGCAGCTTGGAGAGCATAAAGAATGGGCCAAATTCACCAACTTTGAAGATGCAGTCCGGGTACCTTTTATACTTCATGTGCCAGGAGTCACTGATAAAGGTATGCGTACACAAGCCTTGGTAGAACTGATTGACATCTTCCCCACATTGACTGAGTTAGCAGGAATTGAGACACCTAAAATGTGTCCAGAGGATAAGAACAACCATAACTTAACATGTGTTGAAGGTAGCAGTGTTGTACCATTACTAAAGGAACCAGACAGACAGTGGAAGAAAGGGGCATTTTCTCAATTTCCAAGACCAGCTGATGGCTTTGAAACCATTCCAGGTCAGAAAAGCTTTGACAGCAATGAGCATGGAGAAAGTGTGATGGGTTACACAGTTCGTACTGATCAATATCGTTTCACTGAGTGGTATAGATTCAATCGTACATTAGCTGTGCACAAGTTTGAAAAAATATGGGGAACTGAACTTTACGATCACACTAAGCCCACAGTGTTCTTCAATGATGAGAACACCAACCTTGCTATGAAGCCAGAGATGAAATCCACTGTGGAAGAGCTGAGAAAGATGCTGCAAGCTGGATGGAGAGCTGCACTACCTCCTGAAGACAATTCTCCCTAACTAGAACAGTTAAATATCTGCTTGAGTTTTAATGTCATATGATGCATGTGGGAGGGGCTGATTATGCAATATTCATAGACCGTTTTCCAAGATGAAAAGTGTCAGTGTTCTCTTTGTCCTGCTGGGAAGTCTTTTGGTGTGTGGAGAAGCTGCTTTACAGACAAAAAAGAATGTTCTATTTTTTGCTATTGATGACCTGCGTACAGAACTAGGTAGCTACGACCAGACACAAGTAAAAAGTCCCAATATTGATGCACTGGCTGCTAAATCTCTTCAGTTTGACAGAGCTTATTGTCAAGTAGCTGTGTGTTCTCCATCAAGAGCCTCACTGCTGACAGGAAGAAGACCAGATACCAATCATGTGTGGATAATAGCAAAAGATGAGTATTGGAGGAACTACACAAATGCCACCACTATTCCTCAATACTTCAAAGAGAATGGCTACATAAGTATTGGCATGGGAAAGATATTCCATCCAGGACCTCCCAGTGGAAATGATGACCATGCATATTCCTGGAGTCCGGAAGGTTTACCATACTACCATTCTCCAGTGGAAGGTGAATATGGTCCAGGAAACAGAACATCTCTTTGGTGGAGCTTTGAAGGGTTCAAAGACAATCAGTTACCAGATGGCCAGATTGCAGATAATGCAGTGAATGTCCTTCAACAGTTGAAGAAGAACCAAACTAAAGGAGACGATCGCCCTTTCTTTCTAGCTGTTGGCTTCCACAAACCTCACGTCCCTTTCTTTGCACCTGACAGGTACTTTGATATGTACCCTGATTCAAGTGAAATCAAACTTGCAGAGAATCCTGATGCTCCTGTCAATATGCCTGTTATAGCTTGGAGTGATTGGGGAGCAACTAGGGATTTCAACAACACACATAAGCTATTTTCTAATGTAACAGCATGTAAGACTGATCCAAAGCTCTCAATTAGTGGAAAAGAATGTCATATGCCAGCTGAAGCAGCCAAAGAAATAAGAAAAGCTTACTACTCTTGTGTAAGTTACACTGATGCTCAAGTCGGACGAGTTCTGAAGGAACTTGAGACTCAAGGATTTGCTGATGATACGATTATTGTCTTGTGGGCTGACCATGGCTGGCAGCTTGGGGAACACAACCTGTGGGCTAAATTCACTAACTTTGAAGATGCAGTTCGTGTACCCTTCATACTTCATGTACCAGGAGTCACTGATAAAGGTATGCGTACTCAAGCCTTGGTAGAACTGATTGACATCTTCCCAACGTTAACTGAGTTAGCAGGAATTGATACACCTAAAATGTGTCCAGAGGCTCAAAGTGATGTTCTAACATGTGTTGAAGGTAGCAGTGTTGCACCATTGTTAAAGGATCCAACTCAAAAATGGAAAGCAGGAGCTTTCTCTCAATATGCAAGACCTGATGGTGTTGGGCTTCCCAAGATTCCAGGTAAACCAGCCTTTGACAAAGATGAACATGGAGAAAACGTGATGGGTTACACAGTTCGTACTGATCAGTACCGTTTCACTGAGTGGTATAAGTTTGATTGTACCACTGCTATGCCTGATTTTAAAGAGATATGGGGAACTGAGCTTTATGATCACACTAAGCCCACTGTGTTCTTCAATGACGAGAACACCAACCTTGCTATGAAGCCAGAGATGAAATCCACTGTGGAAGAGCTAAGAAAGATACTGCAAGCTGGATGGAGAGCTGCACTGCCTCCTAAAAACTAGTACTATAAAGTTTAATTCTTACTTTTAATCCCTCTTTGAGGCGGAGTTTGAGTTAGAATTTGTTGCTGCTCAGTTGAGCAAGTTTGATCAATCATTCCTTTCACGTGTTTGTGTGTGGGAGGGGCTCATTAGCATGCATGCATATGGGAGGTCTCGTTATGGAGCGTGTCAGTCTTTTTGTTCTACTGGGGTACATATTATGTCTCATAATAAATGGAAATGCTGTTTTACAAACTAAGAAGAATGTCCTATTCATTGCTATTGATGACCTGAGAACTGAATTGGGTGCTTATGGACAGGAACAGATCAAGAGTCCAAACATTGATGAGTTAGCTTCCAAATCACTGTTGTTTGAGAGAGCTTATTGTCAAGTAGCTGTGTGTTCTCCATCAAGAGCTTCACTGCTGACAGGAAGAAGACCAGACACTAATCATGTGTGGTTAATAGCAGCAGATGAGTATTGGAGAAACTACACCAATGCCACCACCATTCCTCAATACTTCAAAGAGAATGGCTACATCAGTATTGGTATGGGAAAGATATTTCATCCAGGACCTCCCAGTGGGTTTGATGACCGAGCATATTCCTGGAGTCCAGAGGGTCTTCCATACTATCATACTCCATTAATGAATCAATATGGATTTGGTAACAAAACCTCCCTTTGGTGGAGTTTTGAAGGATTTGAAGACAACCAACTACCTGATGGACAGATTACTGACAATGCTGTAAATGTCATTCAACAGTTGAAAAAGAACAAGACTAATGGAGATGAACGACCTTTCTTTCTAGCTGTGGGGTTCCACAAACCACATATCCCATTTTTTGCACCTGAAAAATACTACAACATGTACCCAGAGTCTAGTGAAATTAAACTTGCTGCTAATCCTGATCCTCCAACCGACATGCCCCCAGTAGCATGGAGTGTTTGGTATCCCATTCGGGAATTCAATAATACAATGAAACTGTTTCCCAATATGACAGCTTGCCTAACAGATGCCAAAGTATCCATTACTGGCAAGGAATGTCGAATGCCTGATGAGACAGCCAAGGAGATAAGAAGAGCTTACTATGCTTGTGTGAGTTACACTGATGCTCAAGTCGGACGTGTTTTGAAGGAATTGAAAAATCAAGGACTAGCAGATGATACAATCATTGTCTTGTGGGCTGACCATGGCTGGCAGCTTGGGGAACATAATGAGTGGGCCAAGTTTACCAACTTTGAAGATGCTGTCCATGTACCATTCATGATTCGTGTACCAGGAGTCACTGATAAAGGCATGCGTACACAAGCTCTGGTAGAACTGATTGATATCTTCCCAACTCTCACGGATCTAGCTGGGATTGATAAACCAATGCTTTGTCCTGAGGGTAAAAGTGATGTTCTAACATGTGTTGAAGGTAGTAGTGCTGCACCATTGTTAAAGGATCCTAACAGACAGTGGAAGAAAGGTGCCTTTTCACAATATCCTCGTCCCAATGGTGTAGGTCTTCCTCGACCAAATGGCATAGGACTTCCAAATCTTCCCGGCCACAAATCATTTGATTACGAAAATGGAGAAAATGTGATGGGCTACACAGTCCGCACTGATCAGTATCGTTTTACTGAGTGGTATAGATTCAATCGTACCACTGCTGTGCCAAACTTTAAAGAGATATGGGGAACTGAACTTTACTATCACACTAAGCCCACAGTGTTCTTCAATGATGAGAACACCAACCTTGCTATGAAGCCAGAGATGAAATCCACTGTGGAAGAGCTGAGAAAGATACTGCAAGCTGGATGGAGAGCTGCACTACCTCCTGGAGAAAATTATCCCTGAAACAAAATTAATTTGTCGTTGTGTTTTAACTGTAAGAGTGTACGTGGGAGGGGCTCATCACCAGTTGACATTATTCATGCATGAGATTATAAGGATGACAGTTGCGAGCGTTCTGTTTGTCCTACTGGGATGTCTCCTAGTAAAAGGAGATGCTGTAATTGTTTCACAGACTAAAAAGAATGTTCTTTTCATTGCTATTGATGACTTGAGAACTGAATTGGGTGCTTATGGACAAGAACAGATCAAGAGTCCTAACATTGATAAGTTAGCTTCCAAATCACTGTTGTTTGAGAGAGCTTATTGTCAAGTAGCTGTGTGTTCTCCATCAAGAGACTCACTGCTGACAGGAAGAAGACCAGACACTAATCATGTGTGGTTAATAGCTGGAGGTGAGTATTGGAGGAACTACACCAATGCCACCACCATTCCTCAACACTTCAAAGAGAATGGCTACATCAGTATTGGCATGGGAAAGATATTCCATCCAGGACCTCCAAGTGGAAATGATGATCAGGCATATTCCTGGAGTCCAGAGGGTCTTCCTTATTTTCATTCTAAACTCACTCCCAATGAAAATCATGTTTCTTGGATGAGTTTTAAAGACTACAAAGATAATCAACTACCAGACGGAGACATTGCTGAAAATGCAGTCAAAGTGCTTCAACAGTTGAAGAAGAACCAAACTAAAGGAGACGATCGTCCTTTTTTTTTAGCTGTTGGCTTCCACAAACCTCATTTCCCATTCTATGCACCAGACAGATACTATGATATGTATCCTCCAGCTAGTGAAATTGAGCTTCCTGCTAATCCTGAGCCTCCTGTTGACATGCCACCAATAGCATGGAGTGCCTGGCATGAGATGCGAGGTCACAGTGACATCAAAACACTCTTCAATGCAACCTATTGTGAGATCAATGCCAATGCTTCTATTTATGGCAAGGAATGTCGTATTCCTGAGAATATAGTTCGTACTCTTAGAAGAGCTTACTATGCTTGTGTGAGCTACACTGATGCTCAAGTGGGACATGTGATTAAGGAACTTGAAGCTCAAGGATTTGCTGATGATACTGTTATTGTTTTATGGGGTGATCATGGCTATCAACTAGGAGAACACAACGAGTGGTGTAAGGTGACAAATTTTGAAGATGCTGTTCATGTACCTTTCATGATTCGTGTACCAGGAGTCACTGATAAAGGTATGCGTACAAAAGCCTTGGTAGAACTGATCGATATCTTTCCTTCATTTACTGAATTAGCAGGCATTGACACACGTACCTCAAATGTGTTCAGAGAATAAGAAGGATAATGTTTTAACATATGTTGAAGGTAGCAGTGCTGTGCCATTGTTAAAGGATCCTGACAGAGAGTGGAAGAAAGGAGCATTTTCGCAATATCCAAGACCTGCAGGTTCAGGACTTCCTGAAATTCCTGGTAAACCAGTTTTTGCTACAATGGAGCATAAGGAAAATGTAATGGGTTACACAGTTCGTACTGATAAGTACCGTTTCACTGAGTGGTATAGATTCAATCGTACCACTGCTGTGCCAAACTTTAAAGAAATATGGGGGACTGAACTTTATGATCACACTAAGCCCACAGTGTTCTTCAATGATGAGAACACTAACCTTGCTATGAAGCCAGAGATGAAATCCACTGTGGAAGAGCTGAGGAAGATGCTACAAGCTGGATGGAGAGCTGCACTACCTCCTGGAGAAAACTAATTCTGAAACAGTTAGCTTGGGTTTATGGAGTTGTCAGTGTTTGATGTTGTTGAGTTTATAGAGCGATGTTTGTTTATACGCATGCGCAGTAAGATGTGGGCGTGCTGTCTGCTGATTTAGTGTTTGGTGCCTGGGTGTGTTCAACACGCCCAAATTATGGCAGAGAAGGACTCACCACGTGGCAATGATTCAGAAGTTGAACTGGGCTTTGTTGAGAGTCCTGAAGACCCTACTGCTCTAACCAGTGGCTTCTTTCCCAGCAAAGTAGGAGGTAAACCAGCATGGCTTGACCAGACAGCTCTACCTTCACCATCTGAACTGCTGTGTGTGAAGTGTGGCAAGCCCACAGTATTTCTGTTACAAGTGTATGCACCCATTAGGGATGGTGAACACCGCACACTTTTCTTGTTCATGTGTCAAGAGCCACAGTGTCATCAGAAAGAAGACACAAGATGTTTTAAAGTGTTACGATCTCAGATAAACGAAGGGGGGGAGTCTGGTAATTTGGCCACCGCAACCAATAGTACTGATAGTGTTGCCAATAAGCTTCCCTGTTCTTTAGAAAGTTTAACATTACAAGATGGTGGTAGTGAAATATCACAGACTTGTACGAATGAGGCAACTGCTGACAGTGCAACTACTAGTGTAAAAGATCAAAGCAAACTTGCTCCACCTCTGTGTATTGCTTGTGGCTGTTTCGGTCCAAAATTTTGTGGCAAGTGCAAGAAAGTGAATTACTGCTCCAGAGAACATCAGCTTCACGACTGGAAGAGTGGACACAAACACATCTGCCCTAAATTATCAGAAGGAGTGTTCTCTCTATTGGATTTGACATATGATCCTACAAAAGGTGTTGCTCTTCCTGAACTGGAAATAGTGACAGAAGTCGAACCCGACGTAAAGGACAAGAAACAAGAACGCAGTGAGGAGGAAAGAATGAAGGATTACTTGAAGTTTGTCAAGAAGACAAGCAATCAAGCTCATGGTGATAAAGGACAGGAGCAGTTTGATGTGAAAAAGCTGGAAGAGGCTGCTCTAAGCGACCACAAGACGGACAAACAGTTTAGAATATTCAAGAAGAGAGTGGCTATTGAACCCGAACAGGTATTGTAGGTTTTATGATGAAAATTGTGTGCAAGTGTATGCACTGGTGTTAGATTTTTGTTGTCATTATAGGTGATTCGCTATCAGCGAGGTGGACAGCCTCTGTTGGTGGCTACTGATGGAGCTCCAAAGGACAGTGATGTACCAAAATGTGGCAGCTGTGGAGCCCACAGACAGTTTGAATTCCAGGTACAAAACACACATGCACTTGCACTACCATTTTGCCATTCTACATGTATTTTAGGTTACTTAATTTTCACAGAAAGTTTTGCAGACAATAAATTTTGTATATAGATCAAAACTTACAACTTTAATAAGGTACATACTTACAGGCTTCTCTTGCTTTCTCTCTCTCCTTGTCTGTAGGTGATGCCTCAACTTCTTTATTATCTCAAGTTGGACTCCTTGTCCGCTCACAGCATTGACTGGGGTACACTGATAGTCTACACTTGTGTCAATAGTTGCACTATTAACGGTTACCATGGAGAGTTTCTATGGAAACAAAACTTCTCCAATTGAAGTTGGTCTTTTCTTTGCATATAATTGTATGTATTGACGGAAACAAACTTTTATTTATTGTCCACATACATACAATAAACAATATGACATTGTGTGTGTTTTAATAATATTATGACTGCATGTTATTTTACAATGGATGTATATTATGCATCAAGTGTTCGATTTTACCGGTCCACTTCACCAAACACAATATCTTGTGTTCCTATAAATAGAAATACAACATCTTTAGCATGACCCTAAGAATCACACTCTATTACAACTCACCCAGAATAGCTACTACGTCCGCTAACATGTGACCTTTGCTCATCAGATCCAGAGCCGCCTAAAGCAAGAGGAAGAGAAAAGGAGATTATTACAGGCACTAGCTAACAAGATACAATACTGTATAGCACAAACTATTGGCTGGAAAAAAATTTGGCAGATTGTCAAAAATTTCACGATTGATGAATTTTATTTTGGTGGTAGTGCAGGCAAGAATACACACATTCTGTATTTGGTGTGCAAAAATGACTGTTTTGCAGATTTAATATTACTAGTCCTTACCAAAACCGCCAATCCACCAATATTAAAATCTGCCAAATTTTTGTGCTATATGGTATTTCACTTTGTGATCCTTTCTCACCAAATGTATGAATCCAGGAGCTCTTATTCTACAGCGGTAGGGTTTGCTACTTCCATCCGACACAAGATACACTCCAAACTCTCCCTACAAATGACCCAAATTTGAACAAGTCATTGTTGCCTCTCAAACCTGACCACACCCATATTACCTTGGGTGCTTCTACAGCAGTGTATGTAGTACCGGGAGGCACTTGGAAACCCTCGGTGTACAGCTTGAAATGGTGAATCAACGCTTCCATCGAATTCTGCAAGATATCAAGACACACATCATCAATAACCATTGAGTTTTTTATTATTTTTTTTCAAGAGACCACGTTATTGCAGCTGTACCTTCATTTCTTGTCTAGACGGTGGGACTAGTTTGACGTCGTCTACCTTGATCTCCCCCTCAGGCATCTGGTTCAGACATTGGTGGACAATTCTAAGAGACTGTCTCATCTCCTCCACACGAATCAGGTACCTGGGTGGAAAACCAACGGCTAGTGAACACCCCCTACACTCACACCCTCACACCCTCACCTATCGTAGCAGTCTCCATGGAGACCGATAGGGACATCAAACTCGACAAGATCGTACGCATCGTAAGGCTGTGCTTTCCTGAGATCCCATTTGACCCCTGACCCCCGCAGCATGACCCCTGTGAACCCATAATCGAGGGCATCCTGCACAGGGACTATGCCAATGTCAACAAGACGCTGCTTCCAAATACGATTGTTGGTCAGCAACTGAAGGATAGACACAAGAGAACATCAATCCACATAGCAAAACACTTATATTAACCTCATGCTGGTGGCTCTTAGGCTTTCATTAGGAGTATATAATTCTAAGGAAAGAGTCTGTGATACTTTGAAAGTACTACTGCTTGATCATTAGAACACCATAGATATTATACGTGTCTATAATATCCACGTGAATACCAATGATTTTCCTTCATTGAGAGATTTAATGCTGTGTTCTTATCTCATTTGGTCCACTATCAAATGTTTTTCCAGTATTCTCCCACAATAGCACTCACTGTCTGTTTGTGGATGGGCATTACAAACCTCTTCAACTTCATCAATTCTTGTCGAGAACTGATTGATGAACTGGTAGATGTCGTCCATGAGACCCAGAGGGAGGTCCTGAGACACCCCCCCTGGACGAATGTAAGCAGCATGCATTCGGGCGCCAGATACTCTCTCATAGAACTCCATCATCTGTTGAGAGTGATCACAAGNGTGTGTGTGTGTGTGTGTGTGTGTGTGTGTGTGTGTGTGTGTGTGTGTGTGTGTGTGTGTGTGTGTGTGTGTGTACAGTCATTGGAAGTAAATTTAGTTTGGATTAAAGAGTAGCAATCAAATAATATTTTACTGATAATGGAGCCAAAATGCTGTTTTAATTTGGATATGTGTATGAAATTTCCAGATCTACAGTATTTTGATATCAATATTTAGCTACAGGGATGGTCTATATGTGGCTCATTGGACTACCACACACACACACACACTTTACACAAAGTGTGTGTGTGTGTGTGTGTTTCTCGGTGACATCTCACCTTCTCTCTCTCCTCAAACCACCACAGGAATGGAGTGTTGGCTCCCACGTCGAGAGCGTGACAAGCTACTGCCAGAGCATGATTCAACAGCCGAGTGATCTCTGCAAACATTGTCCTGATGTACTTTGCTCGGAGGGGGATGTCGATCCCCATGAGTCTCTCGATGGCCAGGGAGTAGGCCTGCTCGTTGCACATCATGGAGACATAATCGAGGCGGTCGAAGTAAGGAAGACCCTGGATGTACGTCTTGTACTCCATGAGCTTCTCCGTGCCCCGATGAAGAAGGCCAATATGAGGGTCACACCTCTCCACGGTCTGTGAGGGGGGAGGGGGGGGGGAGTGAGCTTCAAATGATTGATGTAATTATCGTACAGCTTCAAATCTTTGTGGTATATACAATAATTAATTTTCATTAATTTTGTGGTTATGCGGTATATCTAAAAAGCTGTATATGGGCATTATATATAGATCATAATTTGTGACAATTTTACCACAAAATTAGTTTTAAACAGCTAAGTGAGAACTGGTGCTAAAAGCTACTAACTAAAGGTGCAAAAAGAAAGAACGGAAGGTTTAAAGTGAACCTAAACACAGTGGGAGGTGAAAAAAATGACCCCGACATGACTTGAACATGTAACCTTCTGATCTGGAGTCAGACGCGCTACCATTTGCGCCACAGGGTCAGATGAATGACATAGCAGGAAATAAGAATACTTATAGTAGCACATGTAGCACAGCACCACACTAAATGGAATGCATTATTAAAGGTGATGCAATCTCTGACGTTCCATTAGTCATAATGAATTACATCACAAAACTTCGACAGACACATTCACAAACCCAAACAAAAAAACAACGACAAATCACCAAGAAAAACACAGTGACACTAGTGTGGCAATGTGATCAAATCCCATTGCTAAGTACTGTGGTCACATGACTGGAATGCAATCAAGAGACTTGTCCGCTCAGCCAAGACATACTCATGTCTTACCTCTTCTGTCCATTAATATACTAAATGTACTCCATTACTTTACACTAAACGTGCTCACATAACATAAGCCACACCCACCTCTCCATTGATCTCCATCACCAGTCGCAGCACACCGTGAGCGGCAGGATGCTGGGGTCCAAAGTTCATCGTCAGGTTGGTCACTGTCTTTCCAGGGACTGGTTCTACACATCGATGTGTGTGGAGGTGTGCACATGGTGGATAGGTATACATGCTGCAGCATATCCACATAAATTTCAATGTGTTATCACACACACACACACACACACACACACACACACACACACACATACACATACACACACACACACACACACACACACACACACATGCACGCACGCACACACGCACAACCTCAAGGTCCCAACTCTCCAAGTCACCACCATAATTATTATAAAATATGCACATCATGCATCTAACTCACGGTTCACATCCCAGACTGCAGAGTCTTCATTAGGGTAGAGTACATTGCCCGTGTACTGTCCTAGTTTCCCAGGCAACTGGAGCTGTTGCAACTCCTTTTCACTCTCATCCTTCTGAGTCTGAACACTAAAACATATAGGACACACATACACTTATGTTTGAAAGCTTGCGTTTTCTAAAACTGTGTTGCTATTAAACGGTAACACACCTTGACCAACGGACCGACCGTCCATAGCCTTGTCTCAGCAACTGTGGAGAGCGCAGTCGAGATAGAAACGAAAGACTTCTACCGAAAGCAGCCATCCTTTTGTTGTATCTCGCAAATTGTCATGTGACAGTCATGTGACCCAAAGCGATTAAACTTTAGTTTACGGACTTTAGCAAGATAAAAGAATTAGAATACTAGATTCCACGTGGCTTATATTCGCGGGAAATGACACTAGCTCGGTATCATTATGGTTTTATGGTTTCTGGAGCTGGAGCATTGAAAAGCGCTGCTAGAATCAAGAGCTTTTTAATTTTTGTGATTTGCAGAAAAGATTTATTTTAGTTACATCTGCAGTTCGAGTTATTGGAATTTCTTTCTTTGTCGCAGGTTGAATTCAACAGGAAACTGCGGAAGCCAAGCAGGCTCATTTTGCAGCAGTGATTCAGTACAGCCACTGAACTTGCAGGCTACAAGACTACTATACTGAGGTCAGTCAGTACAAGTAGTTTCAATGGTCTCTGTCTCTATAGCTATTTATCTTGCATTACAGGTATTGCAAAACCAGTCAAACAACACCCAGTGAGGTATCTGCACTTTATTGCATCTGAGGCACAGTCCGGCAGCACTGAAAATCTGTACTGAGCATTGTTTGCAGTCAATAGTTGAAGGAGGACCTGCCACAGCCAGACTAAGCTACAACTATCATGCAGGCGTAAGTATTTTTAGGGTTTTTTAAACATTGATTATTGGTTGTTTGCTCATGTACTATAGACTACTAGCTATTTTTTCCGCTTTGCTCAATTTAATTTATTTGCATCCCATTGTTAATAAATTATTGATAATTCAATAACTTCTGGTGTAGCTTGGTACTTGATTGAGCACATCGACCAAAATTCACTGACAGCTTGTTCTATTGTGTCAACTGTACAACTAGATTGAGAATAGTGGACTAATTTGCACATTTGACAGCTGTACAACATGTGCATGCATGGATGGTGTGATCTTTGTCTCACTCCTGCAGGTTGAAGGCTTCTCCTTGCAAGGAACAGCAACTGAAAACATTTGCTGTGGAGATCACAAAGCTCCCGAACACCATTACAACCTCTGATCTCACTCTCGGCTTGACCAATGGGTACAACCACCAGACACCAGTTGATTATGGCTACTTCAGCAGTGAGTTAGAGAGAGAACATCGCAATGGCTACCTTAAAAATGGATCTTCAGAGATGGAGACCACGCCAAAAAAGAAGCGGAGTAGGCAGAAAAAAACTGTTCGCAAACCTCAAGATTCTGTGGAGGAAAACTGCAATGGCATGGAAGACATCAACATGGAGGCTGTAGCAGCTTATCCCCGACATCACTGTGAAACACCCAATGGCTTTCTTGAAGAATACGAAGAAGAAGAGGAAGAAGAGCTGGACGCTCACGACTTTCGAAGGTTCAGTTCTCGAATGAGGAAGCGTACTGACTTCTTTGGAGTGATTGACACTAGGAAATATCTCAATGATCACAGGGAGGAAGCCGAGAGGCAAATCAGGCAAGATGGGAGGAAGAAACGAGCAACTGGTGTAAAGAGAATGCTTCAGTTTGATCGTGATCCATCCGACATTCTTATCATAAAACCTAACCCTGCTCCAAAGGTATGCTGGTATGCTTAGTGTGTGCTATAGTATATAGTGAATGTGTGCATCGTATGCTCTCTATACTCAGCTATATGTAGTAGCCGTTTATGAGTGTGTTTACCCTTTTCGTTCTGAATTTATTAAGTATGCTTGTTACAATTATGAGCAATTCTATTCCTCTGTGTATCTGTAGGAAGATGTTCCTATGATTGAAGGAAGAAATGGCCAACCTGAAGACAAGAAATCTGAGGATCACCAAGAACCAATAACAAAGCAGCTGCCTGGAGAGAAATCCCAGTTGGAATCAAAGTTTCCAATCGGTACAATGGTTTGGGGGAAGCTGCTTGGGTACGAGTGGTGGCCTGGGTGTGTGATTAGTCATGAGGCAAACAAAGAGAAAGGAGACAAGGAGATAGAAGATAGTGCTCATCAAACAGGGGAAGAGACTAGCAATGGACCTCACTTGTGGATCAAGTGGTTTGGAGACAACCAACTCTCACAGGTTAATAATTACTGCATGAAAGTTACAGTATATTGTGCATATATTATGTTACAAAGTGTGTGTGCGTGCGTGCGTGCGTGTGTGTGTGTGTGTGTGTGTGTGTGATGTTACAGGAGGCAGCAAAGCGTTGCAAGAAAGAGTTTGTATCTCCTGGTTCTGATGACATCAAATTAACCTTGATTGCGACTGAAGGTCCCATTCCAAAACTGACCGAGAAGAAAATCAGCAATAACTCCGAGCAAGAAAATGAGCCAGCTACAAAGAGCAGCACAGATGGTGTAATGGAATCTGATTCAAACAAGAAGGAATCTAAACCAGCTGACACAGTTCCTAGCGAAGTCCGTACTGGTCAAAAGAGTCGTGGTAGAAAGGAGAAAGGGACGATTCAGTTGACGTTGTTGGAAAAGGAAATGATCGATTGGGCAGTGAATGGATTCCTACCAGCCGGGCCAGCAGGACTCGTACCCAGTGAGGAGCAGCAGATCCCTGTCCAAGTTGTTCCGATGGGCGGTGAGTCGAGTCATGGTGGGAGGACTGGTGGGCTTGGACTCACTGGCACCGATGGTGAAGAGCCGCTGAAAAAGAGACCAAAAATGATGCTACTCCAAGTCAGGAGGAAAGGTAAAGTTTGGTGTCGGCATTCTGTTCAGCATTAATAAATTTGTTTTCTTTCTAATGTATATAGCTCGGTTTGAGTCAGTCAAAGAAGGAAAGATTACCATTTCTGAGTTGTGTATCGGCTGTGGTGACATGTCTGTTGTTGCAGAGCACCCTCTGTTTGAAGGCGGTTTCTGCATTGAATGCAAGGTTGACAGCTAGCATGCTGCATTACAATAATTGTGCAGTCAGCTATCGCTTGTATCTTGTACTCACAGGAGTGTTTCATGGAGTGTGCCTACTTGTTTGATGAAGATGGAACTCAGATGTACTGCACTATTTGCTCAGGTGGAGAGGAAGTGTTTATGTGTGACGCTGAAAACTGTGCCAAGTAAGATTGAGATGGAGCCACTAGTAAATCTTCACTTACTGTGTGCTTTGTGTTATATCTTCACATTTTGGTCACTTATTTTGTAGAGTGTACTGTGGCCCTTGCATTGAGAAGCTTTGTGGAGCAGATGAACTGGAAAAGGTACAGTTTTCTTTCTTATATTCTGTATACTGTATCCCTTATGGTTGCTATTTGTGTGTGATGCAGGTGAAGGCGGCTGACCAGTGGCTGTGTTTCATGTGTTCTCCCAACTGCAATAAAGTTGGCCTGTTAGCCAGAAGGGATGATTGGGTCCACAAACTCCGAGAGCTCTTCTTGAACGACAATGAAATGGAATATGTACGTGTAGTTGTTGTAGCAATTCCCCATTGCTTTTGATACTCATAAGAATAATGCATTGAATTTTCGATCCACAATATCAATTGCGCTTTCAGGACCCCCTCCCATTTTACCCACCTATCCCTCCCGAGGAGCGACGTCCGATCAGGGTACTTGGGCTTTTTGATGGAATAGCCACGGGGTTGCTGGTGCTGAAGGAGCTGGGAATTGAGGTGGTCAAGTACTTGTCTTCAGAGATTGACATGGACGCCATGTATGTGTCTCGTGTGGAGCACAAGGAGATCATCCATGTTGGAGACATTGAGAGGATCACAGAGAAAGAGGTGAAATAACTATAATGAAACTTTACCCTCTGGGGTGTAGATTGATAAGGTAATTGTATTTGGAGGTTTGGGATGGTCTGGATGAGCAAGCAGGGCTACATTTTGATTTCATCGTAGAATACCTTGTTTCTATGGCAACGACACCTTTTCACATGTAGCTAGCCATGGAGTGAACTTTTTCTAAACCTTGTGGTGTACTTGTTTGTGTTCTTAAAATTTTATTCTCATGGCTCTCAGTGAAGTGGTGATTTCACTTAGTGAAATCATCCACTACAGCTTCATTCAAGTTTACCACTGCTGAGTGCCATGCATGCACATGTATGGTTCTCCCTTGAATAGCTAGTAAAGAGTAATTCTCACAGCATCACCATTGACCTCAGTAGCCAGCTGGATACTATTATGTGTCATTATGTGGCAGGCCTGAAAGTTTGTACAAGAGATGTATTGCTAAGTAGGGTAACATTGTCCCCTCTCACACAGGTCAAAGCGTGGGGACCATTTGACCTTGTGATGGGAGGAAGCCCCTGTAATGATCTCTCAATAGTCAATCCAGCTAGGAAAGGTATCTATGGTGAGTCATGTGTTAGGTTCAAAGCCACAGCCCTTCATTTATTATCCTCACCCCCTTCAATAGAGGGAACGGGACGACTCTTCTTTGAGTTCTTTAGAATTCTCTCCTTCACAAGGACCCTCCCCGAGATGAAAGATCGGCCATTTTTCTGGCTCTTTGAGAATGTGGTCTCCATGAGAGCAGTGACAAGCGAACCATCAGTAGGTTCCTCCAGGTACGTTCGATCACCAACAAGACCAGTGATATGTATCAGATTCTGTTACTATAAAGTAGTAATAGTTGTTCTTTTTATAGTGATTGTTGTTGATATAATCCCTTCAGTGCAATCCAGTTGTGATTGATGCCAAGGAGATCTCTGCTGCCCATCGGGCGAGATATTTCTGGGGCAACCTACCTGGCATGAACCGTCCCACCATTCCCCGTCCTGGCGACCGGCTCACGCTGCAGGAGTGCCTGGAACCAAACTGTTTCAGGCACGCTCAGTTCACAAAGCTCCGTACAATCACTACCAAGATGAACTCCATCAAACAAACCAAGAAGGCCATCTATCCTGTAAAGGTCGAAGGTCAAGGCAGAGGACGAGGGAGACGTGCTTTGGTGCACTGAAATGGAACGGTCAGTAATCTACCAGTAGTACTATAAGGTTTGAGCCTGTATATTGTTAGATAAGCTCTGTATACTCTTGTATACTACCATAGGCTGTTTGGATTCCCAGAACACTAACTGATGTGGCTAATTTGGGGAGGTGTGGTCGACAACGGTTGCTAGGGAAGGCGTGGAGGTTCCTGTCATCCGCCACCTTCTCTCTCCCCTCAAGGACTACTTCAAGTCCAACACAACCAAGGAGACTGGCTCCTCTTGCAACCCAGGCACCTAGTTAGAAGTTCCTATGCTGCACATCGTGTGACTTGATACTGGATAGTATGAATTTATGTAATATTTATATGAATTGACAATTTGTAGTTTTACATGTAGCACATAGTTATTATGTTTGATTATCATAAATTGTATGTATCATCATCTAACCTAACGCTTGCATCTCAGTATAATTATATTTTGTATTTCCACTGAGTTCATTTTCATATTTGTATTATCTAATCGCATTGCCGACCAGTACATACGTTATCTTATCAATCCATTGATTTCTATTTGCAACTATTTATCAATTTAATGTTCAGAGACAGTGAACTATGAAATTGAAAAAGAAAGTATATAAAAGTTACTAAAATGCATTTAAAAAGTTGTGTATAAAAATAGTATAAGTGATACAAACTGGTTTGCACTGATGAAGCATGGAATCTCATGACAAAGATGGGTCATTTTTTTTCATGCTTGTTCTTGCTGCTCATCTTCCAACAAAGATGTCTGTTGTGTTTGGAAGAGCGAAGCTCTTGGCTTGTATGACTTCNTGTTGTGGTGTTGGCATTATGGTACAATAGGATTACATGTACTCACCTGCTCCAATTCAGGAATGTGGAGAACACATCGCACCACGTCTTCATGGCCTTTGTTCACTTGTAATAGTTCACAGTTGGTGGTTGTAAATCCTAGCAAAGATGTTGTAGCGTAAAAAATTAAAAATTACCCATGGTGGGCATGGAAATTTGAACTAAATTTAATCCCAGCTTTAGAGTTAGGCATGTACTAGAAAATTTCAGTCTAGGAAGGTCACATGCAATTGGAATTTGTACTAGCTGTTGACTGTTGAAACTTACTTGAAGACATTTTCAACTGCTACGATAATGTAGCCATGAGTCTTGTCAATGGTTACTACGGAAACAGCTCCTCCAACTGACACCATCATTTCATAATCACCATCGCATTCTGCAGGCTGCAGAGTGTGAGAACAATGGTATATAAATATATCAAGGGGAAAGTAATCCATTTTACATACATACATACCCATATTCTAACAGTTCCATCTTCAGAACCAGTGATCCACTTTCCGAGAAAGCCATTCCAGCGAACCTTCACATTAAAGGACGACATCATCGTAAATATAATCACATGACATCAGCTTCCTGTCACCTGACCTGTGTCACCTCCTGGGTGTGTCCTGAGAGAGTACCCACATTGCTCAATCTTCCTCCACTCAATGCACATGCCTCCACTCTCCCTTCAGACGTGGAATAACCAAACAGAGATCTATTAGTGAGCAAACATTACATAGCTTAGTTTCAAGGTGCTCATATATAGAGGTATACTTTTGAGGGCTGTAGTCGAGGTCAGTGATAACAGTATCTGTGCAACTAGGAGACTTGATAGGGTGCTTTAGTTGGGACACCAGGCTGCGTGAAATGATCGACAAGGATTATTTACCAAGTTTTTGTTTTTTTGTTTTTTTGTTTTTTTCACAGACATACTTATTTCTTTTACCTTCCTGATTCCAAGTCCCAAAGACATATCACTAAATCCCAGCCGGCTGAAATCTGAAAGTAAATTACATCATCATGACATCATTCTCAAGTATATAAAAAGCTCCACCTACGTTACGTACCAGATAAATGTGGTCCTCGGTCTCAGCTAGTACCAGCCCACTCACACACCCAGTGTGACCATTCAAGATATGTGAACAGGTAAAACCAGCTACACGACTTGTCACTCTTATGGATTCCTAAGGATCATGCCACATGCAAAGGCAGGATATGGTAAAGGTCGTCAAAATAACAAACACTAAACTACTAACTTCAGACATCTGGGCTGCATCTTTAGGTATTTGCTTCATAATGGCTTGAACAGCTCTCTTGTCGTAACCCCACACAACTGCACAGGAAAGGAAAAATACAATATCGACGATAATGAATTATTCTGACCTATTGAACTTCTGCTTATACACAAAGGACACGGCATAGCTTACATATCTTCCCATCCAGAGAGGAGACAATCAACTGCTCAAGAGACTCCACAAAGAGGGATTTGACAAACCCACGATAGTCCGACTACGTGATTCAAGCACACAAGCATGCATAATTTGCAATACGTATACAGATCAATTTCAACGTAGGATTTCTAGCAAGAATCCATCCATTACTGATTCCTCTTAGCCTCGTAAACCAGGCCCTCCCCACTATGGCTAAGTGTGGGGAGGTAATAAGCATAGCGGTGAGGGCCTGGTTTATGAGGCTAGATTCTTCTCTAATACATAATATCATATACTGAATGACGTGAACATTTTCTACTTCATTTATAGCAAAGATAAACTGCTTAACTCGAGATCTTACAGACTACATGTGAAATCAAGACAACTTATCTTACCTTCATCACTATTTTTCTGGCTCTCTCTTTCTTTTCTTCCAGAGCCCTCCTGATGCTGGCCAGTCCTCCCCCTCCCTCTCTCCCTCTGCTGGTGGTGAGACCCTCTCCTCCGAGACTCTCCCCTACGACCTCCAAAAGGTTCTCCTCTCCCTCGTCACTGGACAGGTAGGACGTGAGCTTCTCACGATACATCAACGGTTCAGTGCTGTGTGTGTGTATGTGTGTACATTGGAGATAGATTACATCATAGTGATATTGTGGTAAATATTAATTTTCTGACCTGAATACAAATGTGTTGAGTTGGAGTCGTTCCCATCTTGTGACCAGACCATGGTAGCTAGCAGTGAAGATCAAGATGGGCACCTTGTTAGCTAGTGAGTGTGTGTGTGTATAATTGTAACTGTATTGTAACACTCCAACTAGAGGAGCAATAAACACACATAGGGGAGGGGAAACAACACAAATGTAAAATTATACATAATCTTTAAATTGAAATTCACGCAGAGAAACAGAAGATGGTAGTCTTGTATATAAGTACCTTGCCAGTAGCATAAAAGTACGCACAATTTGAGGCTAATTTTGACAAAATAATACTTGCTAAACAACTACATGAATTATCTCTTCCTTCATATTTAAACTATTGTACAAATTTGAATTAGCAGTTATCAGCAGTGACTTAGGGAAAATTCATCATATCCACTGAAAAAAAAATTCAAAACTGAAAAATGAAAATATTATTTTTCACGGAATGCTCATTAGGTATTTACATGATTTCCATTGAACATCAGATTACATTCTGGAATGAAATAATTATCCATATGATGTAACCTGTTATTAGGCTGTACTGGTATTTCTTTGGAAACCCAAAACCACTGGACTGTTTAATTCTGAGCATTTACATTTTGGCTTCCTCAAAAATTGAATCCTGTAGCAGCTATATTACTATGAGAGATACAAGTATACCTACTGTAAGTGATGGTTTCAATGTGGTCATTGGAGTGTGAGTGTTGGATACAGATGGTACAGGCAGTGCTGTATCTCCAGCTCACCAACTCCTTGTGGTAGGTTGAGCCTGGTATGTGTGTGTGTGTGTGTGTGTGTGTGTGTGTGTGTGTGTGTGTGTGTGTGTGTGTGTG